>JAVGWX010000021.1:53467787-53950287 GCA_036924085.1 Ariolimax columbianus
TTGTCATTACAAATACAAGGTTTCCACACACGCGTATCCATGCCTACACAAGATGCGATCCGGCAAGAAATGAAAGATTCATAAATGACTATGCAATAGTGAGGAAAACTGATTTCAAGCATGTAAAGGGTGCTAGAGTGTTCAGAGGACCAGAGATAGGAAGCGACCATTATCTAGTTAAAATAAAGAGAGAAATTGAAAAACACTATCCAGCCAGGCAACACACATCAGCAAGAAGGAAACATAACACAGGACAGAAAATAAAATTAAGGCTTACAAACTACGAGAACCAGATGTTAAGAGGAGATACCAAGGGCTCATAACAACAGCAATAGAAAGGATAGAGGAATCTGAAGAAGATATGGAAATGCTCTGGGCAAAATTCAAAGACATCCTCAAAGAGGCTGCAGCAGAGGCATGCGGTCAAACCAAAGAAGGGTGGAAGAGAAAGAGTACACCATGGTGAACAGAAGAAGTGAAAAGAATAATACGAGAAAAGAAAAAGGCATGGAAGCAATACCTAGGGGCTAGGAATACAGAAGAAGAACAAACAAAGAAATATTTAGAATATGTAAATTTTAGAACAGAAGCAAAGAAGGCTGTGCTCAAGGCCAAACAGAAATCCTGGGAAGAATTTGGAGAGAAACTGGAAAATAATGCTGGAGAAAACAAGAAACTGTTCTACAGGACCTTAAAGAACATGAGGAAGGAAAAGGAATGCCCCCTGAAATTTGTTAAAGATAAACAAGGTGCGTTGTTGACCGCTCCAGAAGAGGTAATGAACAGATGGAAAGAATATTTCTCAGATCTCCTTGGAGTGGAGGAAAACCAAGCTCTGGAAGTAACAGTCCCAATTCAAGAAGAGGAAGCCATGGAGGGAAACGATATCACAATGGAAGAACTAAAGGCAGCATTGGAGAAAATTAGGATTGGTAAAGCAGCAGGACATGATGGTATAACACCAGAAATTGTTAAATATATGGGACCGGCAGGAGAGATGCTATTCATGAAGATTCTCAAGGCAGCTTGGCGCCACAAGAAGATTCCAAGAGACTGGGAAGTTGCAATAAAAATACCAATATTTAAAAAGAGTGACAATCGACAATGTGAAAATCACAGAGGTATTTCCCTTCTCAGTGTCCCCGGGAAAGTCTACTCTAGGATTCTAGAACGGCGATTAAGAGGTCTAGCAGAGCCAAATATGGATGAAACTCAATGTGGGTTTAGGGCAAACAGAAGTACTCAAGACCTTATCTTTACACTCAGACAGCTAAGTGAAAAGGCTCTTGAATATGATAAAGAGATGCATCTCTGCTTTTTGGATTTGGAGAAAGCATTTGATTAAGTTTCTTGGGACAAACTCTGGGAGTGCCTGACAGGGAAGAACATCCCAGGACCCCTGATCTCTGCCAAACAGTTTCTATAAAACATGCAGAAATTATGTGCGGACATCAAATCAAAAGTCAGGAGAGTTCAAGACCACTAGCGGAGTAAGACAGGGGGACATTCTATCACCGTACCTTTTCATACTCCTCATAGATGAAGTCATCAAAGCTTGCAAGGAACGGACAAAAAAGTATGAAGTAGGGTACTGGAAGATGAGACCAAGTTACATATCGGAACTAGCATTTGCAGATGATGTGGCCCTGATCACGAAATCCGAAGCCCATCTCCAGAGCAACTTGCAGGTCTGGGAAGAAGAGTTGAAGAAGAGAGGAATGCACATCAGCAACTCCAAAACAAAAACCATGGTGATCGCTAGAGATGAAAAGAGACATGAGTTAACCCTGGGAACACGAACACTGGAGCAGGTCAGCAACTTTAAATATCTAGGAGTGGTAATAGATAGCAGGAGAGGAATCAAAGAGGAGTTAACTGCACAAAGGGCAGCAGCAGGTAGACTTTTCTCTGCAATAAATAGAGGTTTCCTCAGTAAAAGAGAAATAAGCAGGAAAACAAAGATGAATGTATACCGCTGGACATATGTGCCTGTCCTGACATATGGATGTGATTCATGGGCAATGACTACAGCCCAAGAAAGGCAATTACAAACTTCAGAAAGGCGGTTCATGTGACGAAAAGGGACAAGATCCGTAACCAGACAATACGTAGCAATCTCAAAGTTCAACCCTTACAGACACGAGTGGAGCAGTCCCAACTACAGTGGTGTGGACATGTCTGTAGAATGGAAGAAGATCGGATACCAAAGCGGTCATGGGAGATAAAAAGCCAAGGACGCAGACCCCCAGGACGTCCCAAAGTACGTTGGGAAGACAACATACGACAGTCCCTAAGTGATAGAGGGCTGGATTGGAAAGAGGCCAGGAAAAAGACGGCGGATAGAGCAGTGTGGCGTTCTCTTTGGCAAACCTCTACACCTCACGGTAGAAGAGGAGCGACTAAGTAAGTAAGTATGTTTTGCTAATCCAAACGTTTGTGTCCTCTTCTATTTTTTGTTGGTAGGACAAGGACTTTTCCGTGGTTGTATGACAATCACTATCGATGTTTACATATCTTCAAGAGGTGATGGTGGAAAACGCCCTGTAGCAATATCTCACACAATGACAGCTTAGCAATTACCGGCACAGCAGAGTACAGGTCCTGTATAGCTAAGAAGACCAAATGTCATTCTGGAAAAGCCTAGAACTGGACCATCTAGAGTTGCACCCTCCCCGTGCTTAGTACGCTGCAACACATTCATCGTGTCTCCTCCTTGTGTTGGCAGAGTTGCCTGTGTGCCCTCTTTACCTTAAGAACTATGCTAGGGGTAGCGTAGCTACGATCAGGGCCTCCCAAACTAGGCAGGTCGAGGGGAACGGGCCAGACCAAGTAGGGACAGTCAAGAACTAGGGATGGAAAACCTGACAGAAACGTCCGTTGAAATCGGATGCACTAAGCGACAGGCCTAACAAAGTGGTACCTTTATCAGGACGTCACGAATAGAGATAAAAGTGCTAACCCCGTGGAGCCCAACCAGGCAAGAATTGCGCCCTCGGTGTGGTCCACCTGATGTTTCTTTCACTCTCTTCTGTTCTGTGGCGTCAAATTATAAAGGGAGGGAGTAAGAGTTATTGATCAAACAAATCGAACACTCAACAAACCACAGTGGAATAAACAAAATATCACACTATTAAAACAACAACATGAAGATTAATGTGACATGTGTCACGAAACCAATCTATAAATAGTAACCATATATTTCCGATCGGACCATACCAGGTCTTCAGACTCTACCTGGAACACACAAAGGCGGTTTGCTGATACTTACACAAAATTCGGAAGCTGAAGGTAAAGAAAACCAACATATTTTAATGCCACGTAGTTCACCAACGAAAGATCTATCACTTTCTAATGTGGCAATAAAGAGCTCATCAAATTCCTCAGCAATTCGAGAACTCAAGTACAATGTAGAATGATGGTCAGAACATATTTGATGACGTGTGTTCATCTTCTCCTTGATCTACCTCTGCCTCGTTGTTCAGGTAACACATCTTTTAGTACAGGTTTTTTTTCAGACTTTGTCGAGTTTGATTTGGCCAAAATGTAGATACAAAAAGAACGCAATACAACACAATATTCCTTCCCACATTGTGCTATCAGTGCCAGAATTGGACATTAACAAACAAAGATAAAAGACACATCGTAAAAACAAAGATAAAAGACACATCGTAACAAAAGAGATGAAATGCCTGCGCAGAATGCTTGAAGCAACAAGAATGAATATAATCAGAAACGAAGATATTAGGAGATAAGTAGGTACAACACCAGTGATAGACTTCACCAAGAGACAGCAAACTAAACGGTTCGGACACGTGACACGTCAAACACCGAACAAGATCCCTAAGAAACCAACGCTACTCAAACACCGAACAAGATCCCTCAGAAAGCAACGCTACTCAAACACCGAACAAGATCCCTCAGAAAGAAACGCTATTCAAACACAATGAATACAGAGACAAGAGCCGATCACGCAAAAGATGGATAGCAGAAATAACAGAAGCAGTAAAGATCCCAGTGAACGAAGCACATACTAGTGTCCGGTCAAGAAACCTCTTCATAACCTGACGCTGACAGACACAAGCAGGACAAAAAGCAAAAACAAAGATGTGGCCAAAGTATTTTAGTTCCCTAGACTTAATGCTATTAACAGTCAATTTTCATCCATAACAAGCTCTTTTGGAACATCTGTTTTTCTTGTTCGGTGCCCACAGTATTTGCAAAGCGTTCCTGCATAATATTAGCTCGAAAGTTTCCATGTTCTTTAGTGCGTGTATGATGGTCCATTATTTGCACCCGTACATAGAAGATGTACGTCTGCAGAATTTGTGTTTGTGTTGCTCTGTTTTTGTTCTGTCATACGTTTTTTTCATTAAATTGAGTATCTGCTTTAGTAATATTTCTCATGGCTTGTTTTAGGCAGGCCCCATTGTTGTTGATATTGGAACAGAGATATTCAAAACTTGTGATGTTTACAATTTCCTCATTTTCTTCAGTAACTTTATGTCTATTTGTTTTTTGTTTGTTTGTTGTTTTGTCGTTGGTCATTATCTTGGCTTTACTGATGTTCAGGTAATGTGTTGGTTCGATTCTATGGTGTTTAAAAGACAGCATTATTTATTATAGTCCTCCTCCGCGCTCTTTAAAAAGATAACTCTGTCATCTGCATATCTAAGTTCATGTATTTCCTTCCAGCCAATTTGATTGAACATTTCCTAATTTTGGTCGCTTCTGACAAAAGAACCCATAAGAAAACCCAAAGTAAACTCACAAGAACCCCAACAAAACCCAGAAAAACTCATTTTAAAAACTCAAAGAAAAATACAAAAGTGCCAAAAATGAACCTTAAACCCATCCAGAAAACCCACAAGTAAACCAATAAGAAAACCCACAAGAAAACCAATAAAATACCAAAAGAAACTAAAATCCATGTAAAACCAACAAGAAAATCACAAAAACCGCAGGACACTCCAGGAAAAACAGAAAACACAAAGAAAACCTTAAATAATACTACCAAAAAATCTTACGTCCCTGTAACAATTTTAGAGGAAATAATCCCGAAGTCTCTGTCAATAGGGAGGGATAAACACCTGGGATATAATCCCGAAGTCTGTGTCAAAAGGGAGGAGTAAACACCTAGAATATAATCCCGAAGTCTGTGTCAAGAGGGAGGGATAAACCCCTGGATATAATCCCGAAGTCTGTGTCAAAAGGGAGGGGTAAACACCTGGGATATAATCCCGAAGTCTGTGTCAAAAGGGTGGTGTAGATACCTGGGCTACAATTCCGAAGTCCGTGTCAAAAGTTAGATCTACCATGGTTGTCGTGACCAGAATAGCAGGTTGGTTGGTTGCTAAGCACTGTCACATGATAATGTAAATTGGTTGTCGTGACCAGAATAGCAGGTTGGTTGGTTGCTAAGCACTGTCACATGATAATGTAAATTGGTTGTTGTGACCAGAATAGTAGGTTGGTTGGTTGCTAATGCCCACAATGGATTGGTAACCATTTTGTGCGCAGTGAAAAGGACGGAATTTGTGGCAGAATGTAGTAGCTTTTATTACATCCCGAGCGTGCGGATGAAGTGGACAGGGGATCCTCCCGGCAGTTGTGCAATGCTTGGCTTCATCTGCGTGTCACTCACTACTACGAGAATCACATCGAACCTGACCTTGTTAGTCAGACTGTTGTCCTCGACAACAGCCCGTTTCCAGAACGATCAACGAAGAGGTCAAGTGACGGTCTTGGCCAGTATATTTCTGCTGACCCTGGCCAGTATAGTCTGATCAGTGTGGTTTGCCTGAACCTGGCCAGCATAGTCTGATCAGTGTGGTTTGCCTGACCCTGGCCAGCATAGTCTGATCAGTGTGGTTTGCCTGACCCTGGCCAGCATAGTCTAATCAGTGTGGTTTGCCTGACCCTGGCCAGCATAGTCTGATCAGTGTGGTTTGCCTGACCCTGGCCAGCATAGTCTGATCACTGTGGTTAGCCTGACCCTGGCCAGCATAGTCTGATCAGTGTGGTTTGCCTGACCCTGGTCAGCATAGTCTGATCAGTGTGGTTTGCCTGACCACATCGTCTCAACGAGAGTAGCACAGAGAAGGATAGTCTGTTATACACCACCAAAAAAAAAAAGAAAACAACAAGAACCAACAAGAAAAACTTCGAACTTGCCAACCACTAATCTCCAATCCTGCTCGCCAAAAGGACAACACTCCCTCGCCCCCCCCCCCCCTTAAAAACACCACCAATAACACAAGAACATCCACAAGAAATCCCCAACAACACCGCACAAAAACCATCCAGTGAACTCACAAGAAAATCTCCAAGAAATTCACAAGAAAACCCAAAAATTAAAACAACATTAAAGTCCGCAACAAAACTCCAAGCAAATCTGCAAAATAATCACTAGAAAACCCACACAAAAACTAAGAAACGCCCAAGAAAACCTTCATGAAGGCATACAACAAAACCAACACAAAAATCTTTTAGAAAGCTGCAACAAACCACAAAATTGACCCACAACAAAACCGCAAGAAAACTTCTAAGAAAACTTTCAAACTAAAAAACCCACACAAAACACAAAGAAAAACAAAACACATAAAAAACATACAAGAAGAAAATCCCTGAACAAACCACATATTTAAAACAAGAAAACTCCCAAGAGACTTCCACGATAATCTAAAGACGAACCATAGGAATGCAAGATCCTAAGAAAACCGGAATAAAACTCAGAAGAAAACCACGAATAAAATCTAGAAAACCCCAAAATTGCAAATAGAACCTTAAAACCCCGCAAAACTTCCAAAAGAAAATCTCGATAGCCTACAAAAGCCTCCAACAAACCTCCAGGAAAACTAGGAAAACAACCACAAAAAACACCAGAAAAAAAAAATAACAAACGTACAAAACCCACAACCCCTCAATAACCGGATGAAAACCCACAACAAAACACAGCATAAAAAAGAAGAAAAACCTCATTAAAAACAATGAAAAACTCACAAGAAAATAAACAAAATGCATTTTAAAAACCCGACAAGATTAACGAGAGAATCACATGAACACAACAAGAAATGACAACCCACAAGAAACACCCACGTCCTAAAAAATCAAACGAGTCTCTCGCATAATTAAAATAAAACCACAGGAAAACTTCATTAAAACCATAGTTTAAATTTCCCGAAATCCCGCAGAAACAGCCAAGAAAACCCATGACAGCCATAGAAAACCCACAAGAAAAACCTCAATAAAACCCTCGAGAGAACGAACATAACACACAAAAAACCATCAAACATACAAAACCAAACATAAAACTCCAAGAAAGCCCCAAATAAACCAACAACGAAACCCAAAGATATTAAAGGTTACACTAATAACCTCCAATACCCACTCTAAAAACTGCCAAGAATACAGACTAGACAATCAAACGAAAAGCTCTAGACAATCTGCAAGAAATCCACAAGAATTCAGCAAGAGAACAACAAACTACACGGAAAACCGTACGGAAAACCACCAAGAAAACTCCCAAGAAAATCCACTAGACAACCAAACGAAAACCTCAAGATAATAACGTTTTCATACTGGTTTAGAATACTCATCAGTTTCTATACAGCCAGTTACATTTGCATTACATTGCTCTAAAAGCTATGCGCATCCAATCTATTCTTAAATGCATTAACTGTCCCTTCCTCCACTACCTACCTCCTGGGGCAATGCATTCCAAGCATTCACCACTCTCTGGCTAAATAAATATTTCCTAATATCCAATCTGGACCTTTCTTTAGCTAATTTGTATCTGTGCCATCTTGTTTTCGTTGGTGGTTGCATTTTTTAAAACTTGTTATAGTCTAATTTAACCTTTCCTGTGATTATCTTATAAACTGTATTGTCATCTCAAATTATTCTCTTTTCTAAACAATGTAGGCCAGTTTTCTGAGTCTTTCCTCGTAAATGTAATTCTGAAATCCCACTATCAGTTTTGTCGCTCTTCTTTGTATCCTTTCCAGCATGTTTATATCCCATCTACGATAAGTACTACACATCTGCACACCGTACTTCAATCTAGGTCTAACCAATGCTTTATACAGTTTGACTATCCTTCCTTACTTCACATTATCTCCAAGAAATCTACAAGCATTTAGCAAGAGAACAACAAGGCAGTCTACAAGAATACATGCAAGAAAACCACACAGAACCCAAGAAAACTACACAGAACCCAAGAAAACTACACAGAACCCAAGAAAGCCACAGAGAACCCAAGAAAACCACACAGAACCCAAGAAAACTACATAGAACCCAAGAAAGCCACAGAGAACCCAAGAAAACCACACAATGAACCCAAGAAAACCACACATAAACCAAGAAAACCACACATAAACCAAGAAAACCACACAATGAACGCAAGAAAACCCCACAGAACCCAAGAAAACCACATAGAACCCAAGAAAACTACACAGAACCCAAGAAAGCCACAGAGAACCCAAGAAAACCACACAATGAACCCAAGAAAACCACACATAAACCAAGAAAACCACACATAAACCAAGAAAACCACACAATGAACGCAAGAAAACCCCACAGAACCCAAGAAAACCACATAGAACCCAATAAAACCACACAAAACCCAAGACAACCACACAGAACCCAAAAAAACAAAAACCCAAGAAAGCCACACAAAGTACCCAAGAAAACCAAACAAACCCAAAAAAACACACAGAACCCATGAAAACTACACAGAACCACACAGAACCCAAGAAAACCACACCAAGAACCCAAGAAAACAGCACAGAACCCAATAAAACCACACAAAACCTCAGAAAATCACAAAGAAGCCATAAAAACCACATAGAACGCAAGAAAACCCCATAGAACCCAATAAAACCCCACAGAATCCAAGAAAATCACACAATGAACCCAAGAAAACCACATAAAGAATCCAAGAAAACCCAACAGAACCCAAGAAAACCCAACAGAACCCAAGAAAACCACACAGAACCCAATAAAAACCACACAAAGAATCAATAAAAATCATACAAAAACCAAGAAAACCACAAAGAACCCACGAAAACCACACATAACCCAAGAAAACCTCACAGAACCCAAGAAAACCACAGACCCCACCAAAACCACACATAATGCAAGAAAACCACACAGAACCTAAGAAAACAACAAAGAACCCACGAAAACCACACATAATCCAAGAAAACCACAGAACCAAAGAAAACCACAAAGAATCCACGAAAACCACACAGAATCCAAGAAAACCATAAAAAGAGCCCAAGAAAACCAGACAGAACCCAATAAAAAAAGAGCCCAAGAAAACCAGACAGAACCCAATAAAACCACACAAAACCCAAAACAACCACACAATGAACCCAAGAAAACTACACATAAACCAAGAAAACCACACATTATCCAAGAAAACCACATAGAACGCAAGAAAACCCCACAGAACCCAAGAAAACCCACCAGAACCCAAGAAAACCACACAATGAACCCAAGAAAACCACACCAAGAACCCAAGAAAACCCAACATAACCCAAGAAAACCACACAGTACCCAAGAAAACCACCAAAAACCCACGAAAACCACACATTATCCAAGAAAACCACACAAAGATCCAATGAAAATCACACAAAAACCAAGAAAACCACAAAGAACCCACGAAAACCACACAGAACCCAAGAAAACCACAAAACCCACGAAAACCACATAATCCAAGAAAACCACACAGAACCCGTAAATCACAGAGAACCCACGAAAACCACACAGAATCCAAGAAAACCACACAGAACCCAATAAAACCACAAAGAACCCAAGAAAACCAGACAGAACCCAAGAAAACCACACAGAACCCAAAAAAACCACAAAGAACCCACGAAAACCACACAGAACCCAAAAAACCACACTAAGAACCAATGAAAATCAAACAAAACCCAAGAAAACCACACAAAACCGAAAAGATAACCCAAAACACCACAGAACCCAAGAAAACAACACAAAACTCAAGAAAACAACACAAAGAACCCAAGAAAACCACCCAAAGAACCCAAGAACACATAAATAACCCCCAAAAAAAACACAAACAAAAAAACCACACAGAAACCAAGAAAACCACACAGAACCCAAGAAAACCACACAGAACCCAAGAAAACCACAAAGAACCCACGAAAACCACACAGAATCCAAGAAAACCACACAGAACGCAAGAAAACTACAAAGAACCCATGAAAACTACACAGAACCACACAGAACCCAAGAAAACTAGACAGAACCCAATAAAACCACACAGAACCCAAGAAAACCACAAAGAACCAACGAAAACCACACAGAACCCAAGAAAACCACACCAAGAACCCAAGAAAACCGCACAGAACCCAATAAAACCACACAAAACCTCAGAAAATCACAAAGAACCCAGGAAAACCGCACAGAACCCAAGAAAACCACACAATGAACCCAAGAAAACCAACATCAGGCAATAGGTTGATCTGTTTGTGTCAGAGGCGTGATGCGTTGATTTCTTGTTATCGCCAAGTGAGAGGTTTATGCTGTCGTTTGGTGTAACTGCCGGCGAGGTCTGCCTCTTGAGGTCGACCGGAACCCCGCATATGATATGCTCTTGCTGCAGGCTGTGGTCACAAAGTATCTGTGTTAATTGCCCAACTATATGATTTGCCTTATTGCATCTTTGTTGGATTCCCGCTGTAATTCTCCCATCTGCTGATAACCCGCTCTCCGAGTATGTGAAATCTTTCACATGTTTGATTTGCTGCTTTGCAATGGAAATATCGGTTTGTCCTGCCTGTCTAGATATTTTCATGACCTAAGTTTTTTCTACGTTTATTTTCATTTTGTTACATGTTGTATTAAGTTTGTCCATATGTATTTCTGAAGTTGTTATGACAGCTTGATCGTCTTTGAAGAGACATTCGTTTAAGAACTCACCAGTGCTGTTTCCATCATTTTGGGTGGCTGTTTTACATATGTGGTCTACACATGTGATGAACTCTGAGCAGTAATACTTCGCACAATGGGGATACGAGCACCGTCTGAGTTAGTGAGTGTGCCCTATATTGATGGGTCGGCTAAATATCAACAGGGAAAAGCCTAGGACCTGAAATCCACATTGTAGCTACTAACAAATACTAGTGATATTTTCACATGAGTGCACAACTTAACTGAACGTTTTTATACTGGTTTAGAAGACTCACCAGGAGTATGTAGACAACCAGTTGCATTATCCTGCTTTAAAAGCTATGCACATCCAATATATTCTTAAATACATTAACTGTCTCTGCCTCCACTACCTCCTGTGGTAATGTATTCCAAGCATTCACCACTCTCTGACTAAAATTATATTTGCTAATATCCAATCTGGACCTTTCTTTAGCTAATTTGTATATGTGCCCTCTTGTTATTGTAGGTGGTTGTACTTTGAAAAACTTGTTATAGTCTAATTTAACATTTCCTGTGATTATCTTATAAACCTGTATTGTCACCTCGAATTCTTCTGTTATAGAAACTGTAGGCCGGTTTTTATATTTCCTCGTAACTATAATTCTGGAATCCCACTATCAGTTTTCTCGATCCTCACCTGTACACAGTACTCCAATCTAGATCTAATTAATGCTTTATACAGTTTGACAATTACCTCCTTACTCCCATATTTAATATATCTTTTTATCATACCTAACATTGCATTTGCCTTGTTCACTGCTACCGGTCTTGCTCATTCATTTTTCATGTATACTCTATTATAACCCAGGGTCTCTTTCCTTATCTATCATTCTAATATTTTTCTCGCCCATTCTGTAAGTATGTTCCATGTTGGATCTATTCATGTGGATGACTGTTCAGTTATCTATATTAAACTCCATTTGCCATTTCTCAGACCAGTCTCTTATTTTATCTAAATCCGTCCTCAATATACCCACCTCTGCTATAGATGAGACACTCCTACATAGTTTTGTGTCATCTGCAAATTTGTTAGTCATGGATCCTATATCAATGTCCAAATCATTTATATATATCAAGAGCAATATCGGTCCCAAAACCGAGTCCTGTGGCACTCTACTTTTACTTCACACCACACAGACTACTCCTTATGTATGCCCACTCTCTCTTCCCGTTAACCAATTTTGAATCCATTCGGCAACCTCCCCACCTATTCCATGTGATTTAACTTTTTAAATAATCATCGATGAGATACTCTATCAAAAACCTTTGCGAAATCTAGATAAATAACATCCACTGGTTCCCCTTTATCTATGATTTTAGTTATAAAATGACTCAATTAACTCTAATAGATTTGTTAAGCATGATCTCCCTCTAGTAAACCCATGCTGACTATTTCTGATTAAATTAAACTTGTCTAGATGCGTTACAATGTTTTCTTTGATTATTGACTCTAACAATTTACAGACTATGCTCGTTAAACTCACCGGTCTTTAATTAGCTGGATCTGATTTCTTTCCCTTTTTAAATAAGGGGATCACTCCTGCATCTTTCCAATTTCTTGGAACAATCCCTTTTGCAAGTGACTGAGAACAAAATATAACCAATGGTTTTGCTATTTGGTCTCTAATTTCAAATAGTATTTTTGGATGGATACCATCTTGACCTGGACATTTGTCCGTTTCCAACCCATCCAATTTTTAAAAAAAAACCAATTCCTCCGTAATACAGAGTGATTTTAATCCCTCTATATCCAATTCACATTTGAAAATATCTATAGGCTCTGGGATCTTGGAGTAGTCTTCTTTTGTGTAGACTGTGCCAAAGTATTAGTTACACTCAAATGTGTGTGTATAAGCAAATATGTATGTACGGATATGTACGCATGTTGCATATATGTATGTGGATACGTAAGTTTATTCATGTACACATACGTACATATATATGTGCATGTGTACATATATGTGTGTGTATACGTATGTATGGAGGGATGGATGGATAGACGGATGAATGTATGTATACATGGGTGTAAGCATGAGTGGGTATGTATGCATATACGTATATATGTGTGTGCGCATGTATATATATATATATATATATATATATATATAAATATATATATATATATATATATATATATATATATATATATATATATATATGTGCCTGTGGGTGTGAAAAGATATATGTATGTGCAAAATGAATAGGTATGTATCAGCAAGTACACATGTGCATTATTTTATGTGGGCATTCATTTATATGTACATTCATTTATGCTTTCACAAATAAATGTATGTCACCTTTCACCTCACGAAGTGTCTCCCACCATCTCACGTTTCATCTCATGGGAATTTTTCACATCACTTCACCTCACATCACCTCACGTCACCTCACATCACACAACATTTTGTTTTAAAATTGTGCAATAAAGAATTTTTCAAAATAAAAATAAAAAAATTAGTTACACTCAAACACTCCCCCATCGGTCAAATCTGATCTCCTGTCTTTTCAATTCACCAGTTTTATGGTGGTCATTTCCTCCACCGGTCAGTTCCTCAGTCTGGACTAAAAGGACAATGGACAGGAAATAGGCAGAGTTTTTTATGGCAGAGGGGACTGACAGGAATCTTAGGGTAAAGAATGGTTCTCCTGTAGGCCATACATTTCTCACCCCCTTGACTACTGTACAAGTACACAAAACCTTTATGACTCTATAGCTTTTTTGGAATAATATAAGCAAGCCTTCCATTTACGATCCCTTCTCCTTAGCCAGTCTGGGTACCAGGCAACCTTTCCATTTTCGATCCCTTCTCTTTAGCCAGTCTGGGTACCAGGCAAGCCTTCCATTTTCGATCCCTTCTCCTTAGCCAGTCTGGGTACCAGGCAACCTTTCCATTTTCGATCCCTTCTCTTTAGCCAGTCTGGGTACCAGGCAAGCCTTCCATTTTCGATCCCTTCTCCTTAGCCAGTCTGGGTACCAGGCAATCCTTCCATTTTCGATCCTCTCTCCTTAGCCAGTCTGCTCTGTTGCAGCCTGTTATCCAAGATCACCAGGACAAAGACCTTGGCAGCATTGGGTCGCTGGCCCTGACCCTAGCAGTAAGCTTTAGGCCGCTGACCAATGCAGCTCATACTATCTGTGGTTTAAGTTGTCTTTCCAGTGTTATTTCCCGATAATCTCTTTTCTTCTTTAGGGGTGAATGAGTAGATGGTGTATACGTTTTTCTGTGTATTAATCTTTAGTTTCGACAGTTCGGAATATACTGAAATTGTGAGGAGCTCTCTGTTGAACTCAAGTTTTGTCAAAATACGATATTTCAATAAATGTGTTGACAATGTGATTCTGAAAGCAAAGATGGGTATCAATGCAATCAAAGTCATGGCGGCCACAGACATGCAACAATGGACTCTCTTCCTGTAGATGCAAGCACATTGTTTGTTTGCCCTGACTACGGTCTTGGGTTACTCACGCTATCGCATGTAGATAGATTAGACAGAACCAGAACGAGGCCCCGAGAGCAGTTCTGGGATGCACTAGAGATACTCCAATTGCTGCCATGAGATTCCTGCTTCTTCTTCATCTTCTTCTTCTTATTTTTCTTCGTACGCTGTCAGACGTCAACTTGAATTTGTTTGAAGAAAGCAGCTGTCATCCTGAGGCTGTCGACACTGCCATAGAGCTTGTCTAGTGTTGCCACTGGTGTTGGCCACATGTGCTTTCTCTGGTCCTCGTATGTCCGGAAATTTTGCAGCAGATGTTCAGGGGTACTTTTGCCTGTACCGCAGGTGCATTTGTCAGTAGCACCTATCTTCAGTTTATTGAATAGATGGTACCTCAGTCTATTGTGGCCTGTGCGGAGTCTGACGACCACGACCTGCTCTCTTCTGTTCAACTGATAATAAGCATCATTTTTTGTGTAGCCAGTATGCTCTGTTCCCCACCTGGCCATGTATCTGTTCCTAATTAACCTTTTGGACTCTTAGTAGGTCACACTAGAATGATTGTGGTAGTCTTGCATCTTCTTTTGCCAGTCTGTCTGCCTCCTCGTTGCCTTGAATGTCACAGTGGGATGGAACCCATTGTACCACTACTCTTTTGGGTGTGGACTGCTGGCAAAGTTGACAAAGTACTGCTCCTAAGTCACTAAGTTCTGTATTTTTCTGGCTTTTTAGTTCTGTAATAGCGGACAGGGCACCTGTAAACAAGACTATTTGGCTTTCATCGCTTTCGCCTGTCAGCATTGCTTCTACTGCAGCCGCCAATGCCTCTGCCTCCGCCTTGAAATTGCTTAAGAATTTTCCAGTTGCCACTGACAGTATTATATTTCTACCGTTTGTTAGGCCAGAATACCCCTCCCCCTCCATTCTGTATTGTGTTTGTTGCAGAACCGTCGGTGTATGCATGGGGCCAGTCCATGCTTGGGTAGTTTTTCTCTATGTACTTCAGGGTTGTGTCTCTTCTTTCTTTTTCAGTCTGGATGTTCTTGTATCCTATACCCGGTATATTTTCTATCCCCTCTGCAAAGATCTGCTGCTTCCAGATGGGTTTGTGTACAATAGGGATGGGCTTTGGTGTTGATATGGCGTTCATAGGGTCTTCTCTCATCTTTGTTTTTGCTATTTCTACAAAGCTTCTTCGCTTTAGTCTCCCTTTTTCAAATCCATTTAGTCTCTGATACATTGGATTATCTGTCATCTTAGTTTCTCTGCTTGCTGCTTGGCTCTGCTGTTTCTTCTATCGGTCATGGATTGCAGATTTGTAATCTATTCAAGTTCTACAATTGGCGTTGATTTCTTGCCTCCTGTTATAACTCTTATGGCTTGGTTTTCAAGTTTGTTGATTTTATCAAAGCTCGCCTTTGCTGCTGTTGTCCATGCCGCAATACCATACTCGAGAACTGGTCTCACTCTTCCAGTGTACAGTTTCTTTAATATTCTTTCATCTGCTCCCCAGCTTGTGCCAGCAAGTTTCCCCATGATTGCCATTCTTTGTCTTGCTCTCATTCGGTTTCTCTCGATCTGACTTTTCCATGTCATGCGCCGATCAAATGTGACGCCCAGGTAGTTTATGATGGTCTTTCAGCCGCAGACATGTGCCGTTAAGACTTATTTTGGTGTTCTGGGGTTTGTTTGAAAGGGGGAATATCGTGAATGTTGTTCTATCTTCAATTATTTTGACCAACCATGCCTTTGCCCACTCCTACAGCGATGTTAGGGCCCGTTGCATCCGATTGTTTGCTACGGTGAGATTTTCTTCAGAGGTCCACATAGCCAGATCGTCTGCAAATACGGAGCGGTGGACTCTTTTTGGAATTTTCTCTATTATGTTGTTTATATACACCAGAAAAAATCTGGCTGACAGTACTCCCCCTTGGGGTACTCCCTGCTCCAGTATCATCTTTTTGCTCATCAGCCCTTGTACT
Organism: Ariolimax columbianus; assembly: GCA_036924085.1. Classification (NCBI taxonomy): domain Eukaryota; kingdom Metazoa; phylum Mollusca; class Gastropoda; order Stylommatophora; family Arionidae; genus Ariolimax; species Ariolimax columbianus. The sequence continues at coordinate 53,484,164 of JAVGWX010000021.1, forward strand.
TGAACTCTGGCTGTTTTGTTTTCGATGTAGTGGCTGATCCATCTGTACATTTTTCCAGATACTTCGATTCTTTTGAGCTTGACTTTCTGGTTTTTTCACCGCGTTTGCTAACGTAGGTTAGCCAGCCAGTTAAAGCTGTTTCCGGGGGGGGGGGGGCCGAGGGTTACGCTTGGAGCCATACGTGAGTTAGGCAGGAGTGGGGGAATCAAATAGGGTCCTAGCCATCCTGTGCAGGTAGGAAGTGACTGCCTCTCACCGTGAGCTACTATCCCTTACACACTTCTGTCCTACCCCCCAGATTCCTGCTTGATTTGCCAAGCATCAAGGTGCGACATCAAGTAAAGCAGGTAACGGAATACCTCAACGTTGACAACAACGAACAACCCCCTTTGCGCCAAGACTTGGATACACTTAAAGGCAGACACATTAAATGAGGAAGGTCGTGGATGGCAGACGTAGAAGGCTCCCTGATGAGGGCATGTGCATTGGAAGAAGTAGGAAGAGGTAGTGAATGGGTAGAAGTGGGCAACTAGAGCCCCCTGACAATGGTGGTGATACAACTGAGCAGAGAGTGTTGCGATTGGGGCGGCACTAGGACAGAAGCTTCAATACAGGAGCTGATCCAGCAATACTCGGGACCACAAGACCCAATTCTGTACACAGATGGCTCCGCTTGCAGAGATGCAAACAAGCGCGGTTGGGGTTTCGTCTTCTACCAAAATGGCAAAGAGAAATTAGTTGCCTACCCCACCGTCACATCGAGTATGACGACGGAGATTGAGGCGGTAACAGCGGCCCTGACTTGGTGTCACATGGATCTACTGCCCGGGACGTGCAGGCGTCTGGGGCAAGGCAAAAGCTGATGCAGTGGTGGGACGAGTTGTGGTGAACGACGCGGTGATGACGAGAGACAGGGTTGAGTTGATCAAGAGACAGAGGGTCGCGAAAATGCATATGTGCAGATGATGATAGATTTAATTGAGTTTGTAATTTCTTGGTCCCAGATAAACGCGAACTTTTTTTTTTACTTCTGCGCTTCGTTATTTTCTTTCTTTTTGGAAGTGTTTTGCATTTTAATTTTGTTTTTATTACAGGTTTTATGTGTGGGCTCTATCATGCGAGAGTCAGCATTTCTACCGAATGAAGAACTTCGACAAAACGAAACAGCAATAATTAAACCGGCCAACAAAGTTATCTTCAAGAATCATGGCTCTAGAGGCATTATTTAAACTTGGCTTCTCTTCAACATTTTGATCTGGCTGGCTTGCCTGGTCAGGATTGGTGACATTCACTCATTGGGACTTATTTGTTTATAAAGTACCAACGTTCACACTTGTAATCAATAATTCAATGCCATTATATTATAGCTGAATTGTATGTGCCCTGGAATACAAATGTTGTAGATGGAAATATGATAAGAGACAAGTAAGGTGAGAGTAATACTAAAAGTGTATTTTCTTGAAACTGCACCTAATTTCGATAGGTCTAATACTTTAAATTTGTGAAAAGAGTATTTGTGTGGGGGTGGGGAATTGGTAAATTATTAACGTATTTGTATCTTTTCGTAGATGAAGTAGTAAATAACAATTTTGTATAATCGAATTGTTGCTGGAAACCCTGAGTTGATTTTTAAATAATGTGATTTATTCAGAAGGAATATCATTGAAATTTTCGGGAATCCATCCAGATGGGATCCGTGTACATTGCCTGGTTCAATGATTGGACTGATAATATTCAATAATATATTTTTAACTGTTGTCAATTTTGAATTTGATGAGCAGGAGTTCAATTGAGTCACTATTTAATATTTATTTTATATTGTTAGATTTATAAGACTTTAGCTGAAAAGCAGCCATCATTTCACACTTATTTTGCGAATTATGACATGATTATCTTAAAATTTAAATCCATCAATATCTCAACGATGTCAATATGAAGCGAAGCATTTTAGACCAATTTAGTGATTTGCTAGTATTACTACAAGTGTTTTGTAGGTAGTGTGTAGGGTGGTATAATTATTAGATATTACTCAGTTCAGGTGTCATCTCCGTATCGAAGGTCGGCTGCAATGACAATGGATCTCCAGTGTACTCTATATCTTGCCATAATTGTGCAATCTTCTCTGAGAGGCTTTTTCCAGTTCATCTCCTGATAATGTTATCCAGCCACTTAAAACGTTGTCTGCCTCTTGAACAACTGCCTTCCACCCTATCCTCCAGTATAGTCTTCAACAAGAAGGTATGTCTTGTTATATGACCAAAATGTAACTGTCTAATCCTTATTTCGGTCATTAATTCTCTTTTCACACCCAACTTTTCCAATACCTCTAGATCTGTCTTCTCCCCAACTTCAATACCTCCTAATCTGTCTTCTTCTCTTTCCAAGAAATGCGAACCAATCTTCTATATACCCTCATTTCGAAGGCTTCAATACTCTTTTCCAACTTGTTATTCATAATCCAATGTTCCTGCGCCATAAAGTAGTGACGAGTATACAATACATAACACCTGACAATTCTTATTTTCAAATTCTTATTTAGGGCGTGGCCTAGTGGTTAAGTGGCACGGCTCACAATCCGAAGGTGCTGGGTTTGATCCCCATCACAGCACCGGCCGTTACCCCGGGGAAGCAAACCCTTAGAAAATGCAGGAGGAAGCAGACCCTTATATAAAATGCATGCTGAAGTCGGATGCATTGGGCCGACAGGCGAAAAATAAAAACCACAGTGCAACGCGCACCGCCTTGGGGATTAGAGAAATAAGGTGAACGCAAAAAAAAATAATTCTGATTTATCTGTTTGGATGTCAGTATGTCACATACTATGTGTCACATGTTATCAAATACCATCTTGGCCATACCTATTCAATTTCTGATTTCTTTTTCAAAACTGCCTTCTTCGGTTATTATATGACCTTGATAGGAGAAACTCTGTACCTGTTCAAGCAGTTTATCATTTATTTGTATCTGCATACATGGTTTCTTGTCACTTTTCCCAATTATCATAGCCTTTATTGTCTTTTATGTTTATGTCTAATCCAAACTCTTGACTTATTGTGTATATTGTTATCACAAGTTCCTGTAACTCTTGCTTACTTTTTACCATCAAAACTGCATCATCTGCATATCTTGTTCATTGCCACTCCTCCAATGACAAGCCCTGACATCCCCCCCTATCTGTTTGAATATTTGTTCTGTGTAGATATTAAAAAGACAAGGGGATAATACACATCCCTGTCTCACCCCTCTTTTTACGTCTATTCTTGGAGAGCATCCTGATTTTACTGTAGCAGTTTTTTCCCAGTACAGATTACGGAACAGTCCTATGTGTTACCACATAGACCTATTTCTTGGAGACATTTAATTAATTTTTCATATTGGACTCTGTCAAAAGCCTTCTGGTAGTCTATAAAGCAAATATAAATGTCATTATGTATTTCTATATATTTTTCTGTCAGAGTTCGCAAACAGATAATTGCTTCCCTTGTTCCAGGTATTACTAATTGAATGAATAAACACTATATAGTAACAGCAAATTCATAGAAGATGTTTGTACTTACCAATTTATATCTTATATATAGCCTATCTATTGATTGAGTATTCAGTGACATAATTATATCAATCTCCAATGTAGCCACAGATCTTACCATTTGTGATAATCGTGACATAATGTGCATTTCAACACTTACGATGTTCTCTGGTTGGTTTCCTGCCGTCACAGATCTTCATTAGTTAGTTATCGTTCCATTTATACCCTCATGGGTGTCGTGGGGAGCTTAAGTCATCTTTCTTGGGCTAGATGCGGCTGTGTCGCTGGAAAACCATCTAAATGTCGTCTATCCACCTTCCCCTTGGTTGCCCTCTTGCTCAGAAGCTGGACATTGTAAGCTCCCATGGGAAGTTGATCATGGAACATTCTCATGAGATCGAACCATTGCACTTTCTGATAAAACTTACTTTCTACGAATGTCCTTGTTCCTCAATCTGTTTCCTTTGGGGGCACCTGCGTTAATTCTGAAACATCTCATTTTGCAAGGGGAGATTTTACTCTCTCGTGTCTTAGACATGGCCCATGTTTGGCTCTGGAAGCACAGGATTGGTAGAAAGATGCTGCAGATCAGTCACTGCTTTATTGTCTGGTTAATTTGAGGATTTGTTAGCAATGACGCCAGTTAAGTCACTCTTGCTGCTCACTGATATCTTGTCTCAATGTCTTTGTCACACCTGCTGTCATCTGAGAAAATGCTGCCCAGGTACTTGACCTCCTGAACCTGCTGTAGAGCCACGCTCTGAATGCTTAAGTTTAGCAGTTCCTATGTTCTGACCACCCTCAGAGTTGCCATCTTAGACATGCTGAAACCCATTTCTTCTCCTTCTGCGTTCGCTGTCAAACTCCCGGTAACATGCCCTGAACAGGGCTTTGCAAATAGCAATATGTAGTCCAGAGAATGGAATGTATTGTGTTCTAGTTTACAGCTTGACTGCGATGTTTGCACCTTTCAGTCGAACACGTCTTCGGCAGAACATATATCATGCTTATTGCAGGTTGCAGCTGATTTTCTGTTGATCTGTATATGAGAGAAATTGGTTGTCTGCAAGTTCATGTTTAAAATTTATTATTTTATGGATCGTGACTCGCATCCCAATAGACCTCTGACACAATTTTGTTGATATAATTGTTAAAAATCGGTGGAGACTGCTGCACACCCTTGGTGACACCGTTCTCTGTATGCATCACACATTCATTCCCTCTTTACAGAACTCTCACACTGTCGAGTAACTGGCCTTGTGTTCTGTAATCCTCCATCACTGTCCAGTCTTGGTAAATAAATTCTAAGTTGATATGCTCACCATATACATCTAACCTGTGACCTAATAGTGAAATGCCCCTATAGGTCACAGTATGCACCTATAAGTGTCACAATTCTGCTTTGAGCCCTTTCCTTTCCATATGGGTACTATTGTAGTACGCTGCCAGTCATCACTCTTCGTTCCCTCCACGCCGAATGAATATTCTCTGTTGCCACAGCACTCCTATCTCCCCACAATCTTGGATTGCCTTGGTAGGACTGCTGTCTTCACTCTTGTTCTGTTGACTGTTTTCGACCACTCTTTCCACATAACCAGCCGTCATCCATTAACAATGAAGCCATCGATCGCATGCCTAAGTTCCTATAACAAAAGCACTAGATGTTTTACCAACTATGGGAGATACCCAAAAAGTGATGTCAACTTTCTAGTGGAGAGACCCTAGCTCAGATTCCCTATTGAGGTCTGTAAAGATTGAGGTAGAGTTCAAACAGAGAAACTTCACATGATCTTCCAACGAAATAGCAGAGTGAAACTATTCTGCAAGATATCAAAGATGCGTAAATTATATATTTGCATAAACGCACATGTAGTCACCACCAAGTCTGTAACAGCCACCAAGACTCTACTATCAATCACAGGGAAGATATTCCTCAGAATTTTGAATTGTCTCCACGGTTATCTCAATGGTCTTCTACGTGAAAATCAGTGTGGTTTCCAGAGAGAACATGGCACCTCTGATATGGTGTTTTCCGCAAGAGAGATGCCAAGTACCGCACTGGGACATGTACCTAGCTTTTTTCAACCTGGCAAAAGATTTTGACATGGTCAGTAGAGAGGATCTATGGAATATCATGGCGAAGTATGGCTGCCCAAAGAAATATATGTGAATAGATTCACATACATTGGTAGCACACTATCCCAGAGCATTGCTGTGGATGACAAGGTGAACACTAAGATCTCCAAAGCCAGCCACATTTGGTAGGCAGGACATAAATGTTTGACATCAAAGGAGCTTTAGTCTCCAGATGAAACTGCTGCTGTATGCTTGTGAAACATGTATAGGCATCACGTAAAGAAGTTGAACCACTTCCACAGTCTGTCTCAGAAGGGTGATGATCACATGACAAAACATGGTTCCAGATACTGCCGTTCTTGAAAGAGCTGCTATCCCTAGCATCCATACTATTCTGATACAGCCACAGATATGCTGGGCGGGTCATCTAGTTTGCATGCCAGCCCATCGACTGCCAAAGATAATCTTTTATGGTGAGAATCTGAAGGATAAACACTCCATTGGTGGCCAAAAGAATTGCTTCAAAGACATGCTTAAGGCTTCACTAAAATCTTTGGCTCACTGATACTGAGCTGACCAAAGAGCTCCTTGCACATCTCTTCAAACCCATCGAACATGATGGGCAAATTTCATCATCATCGGTTATGTATGAAAACACAGTACAGTTATACTTTACTCATATCTGTTTATCCAAATTATTTGATAGAGAGGAGTAACAACGACTGTGTCTACGGCTTTCACAGAAGTCTTCTACAGTACCAATACCAGCTTGCCCTCTAGAAGTCAGCGAAGGTGAGGCTTATTTGTATGGTTCTTAAGTATAGTCAATTAAATATTTGTGTTCTTCATTTATATCAGTAGTTCTTAAACCATGTTCCAACCACTAGTGTTTGAATTCATTCTTGTATCCTTGACTATTGGCTGTGACGAAGATTTGCAATTGTCTTATAAATTTGTTTTGCTTACAATAATTGATGGGATTATTTCCATTTGTTGAACTTGTATAGTTTGGCTTGGCTTCGTTTGTTCTCAATCTCTCGCTACCAAACCCTAAAAGGGCTTAATTAGCAGAATGTAGTCCAGAGAACAGAATGCGTTGTTGTAGTTGACAGCTTGACTGCGATATTTGCACCTTGTGGTCTAACACATCCGACTTCAGCAAGCATTTTTTGAGTATCGGGTTAGCATTCCCTCTTCGATCCCTTCTCCTTAGCCAGTCTGCCCTGCTGCAGCCTGTTATCCAGGATCACCGCGTGGAGGTGTAGAAGGGTCTTGGCAGCTCTGTTTCGCTGGCCCCGACGCTAGCAGTCAGCTATGGGTCGCTGACCACTGCAGCTCATGGGCTGCTCAGCATCTTGATCCCGGACTTGTATAGTTTAATGTTTAGAATTACAATTGAAAGCCTACAGCAGGTAGTAGTATTTCTGTGATACTTTTACTAAAAACATTACACATTGTGTACATTTTTCAAACATAGTACTTTTCAAGCTGATTTTTTGGCGTCACACGCACCCATAACAGGCACAGTGGACATGGATAAATGTGACATAGTGAATGTTATCAAGCAAGGACCACCTGCTGGAAAACGACACTGCTTTGAATGAGTCTGCAAGGCACAGGCTGCAGCACTTTGAACTCAAATTAGGATTCAGTGGATCAGGGAACCTAAGAGGACGAAACAGGGAGGTGTACAACCAACAGGCTACAGGCGCCATCTGCTGAGAGAGGCTGAGCACCTATGGGTATGCCTGGAGTGCAGTGAAGTCGACTCCTAGAACAGAACATGTGATGGAACAAATAATGTTAATAGCTGGTAACTTGTTTTTGTTCAACAAACTTTGAGTTTGAATTAAGAATCTGTGTCTTCTCCTTCAACACTCCTTGGAAGTTATTATTCATTGACTACGAGCAAACTTTTTACAGTATAATTCTGTCTTTACAGTTTTGTCAGATTGCTTTAACCAATAAGGATGACAACTGCGGCACGCCCCACCTGGGACACTGCCAAAGGCGGCAGAGGGAAGGGAGAAGGTGACCTCAGCGTTCTGTCAAAACAATATTCAAGCCGGGACCTGCCTTCACACACAAAATCCAAATACAGGTAATTGAAATAAAAAACCTTAAATAAATTTCATCCAGGCAAGAAGACTTATACAGTGGAGCCCTGGTTTACTATTATTATCTATCACAGAGAGCCTAATTGTTTTGCAGAAATATTGCAGTGGGAACATAGTAATACTTGGTTTGTAATATGTTTCTAAGAATCTACGTCACTGCATTCCGAGCTTACCCATAGGTGCTCAGTCTCTCTCAGCAAATGGTGCAGGATCTGTATGCTGATGGTTGCTGTAACTCTCTGGTTGTACACTCTCCTGCTGTGTCTTCTCATGCGCCAAACTCTGCTTGAATTTCGTTTGATGTCAAAACTTTGCCGTCTGTGGATTGCTAGTTCATTGCTTATCCTTCGTACTCTGTCAAACGTCAACCTGTATTTTTTCGAAAAAAGCAGCGGTCATCCTGAGGCTGTCGACAGTGCTATAGAGCTTGTCTAGTGTTGCCACTGGTGATGGCTACATGTGCTTTCTCTGATCCTCATATGTCGGGCAGTTTTGCAGCAGATGTTCAGCGGTTATTTTCCCGGTGCCACAAGTGCATTCGTCAGTGCCACCTATCTTCAGTTTATTGAATAGGTGGTACCTCAGTCTGTTGTGGCCTGTGCGGAGTCTGAAGACCACGACCTGCTCTCTTCTATTCAACGGGTAATATGCATCATTTTTTGTGTAGCCAGTATGTTCTGTTTCCCATTTGGCCATGTATCTGGCTCTAATAAGCCTTTTGGACTCTTCATAGGTCACACTAGAAATCTGGTTGTGGTAGTCTTGCACCTTCTTTTGCCAGTCTGTCTGCCTCCTTGTTGCCTTGGATGTTACAGTGGGATGGAACCCACTGTACCACTACTCTTTTTAGTGCGGACTGCTGGCGTAGTTGGCAGAGTACTGCTCTTAAATCATTAAGTTCAGTATTTTTCTGGCTTTTTAGTGCTGTGACTACGGCCAGAGCATCTGTAAACAGGAGTATCTGGCTTTCATTTATTTTTCCTGTCAGCATTGCTTCTACTGCAGCCCTCAGTGCCTCTGCCTCCGCTCCGAAATCGCTTGAGAGTTTTCCAGTTGCCACTGACAGTGTTATTTTTCTACCATTTGGTAGGCTCAGGAATACCCCTGCCCCTCCGTTCTGTGTTGTGTTTGTTACAGAACCGTCGGTGTATGCATGGGTCCAGTCCATGCTTGGGTAGTTTTTCGTTATGTACCTCAGGGTTATGGCTCTTCTTTCTTTTTCAGTCTGGCTGTTCTTGTTTCCAAAACCTGGTATATTTTCTACCACCTCCGGAATGATATGCTGCTTCCAGGTAGGTTTGCGTACAGTAGGAATGGGCTTTGGCGTTGTTAATGTGTTCATAGGATCTTCGCTCATCTTTGCTTTGGCTATTTCTGCAAAGTTTCTCCGCTTTAGTTTCCCATTTCCAAATCTATTTAGTCTCTGATGCATTGGATGGTCTGTCAGTCTTCTGAGTTTCTCTGCTTGCTCCTGGGCTCTGCAGTCTCTTCTGTCGGTCATGGATTGCAGATTTGTAATCTTTTCAAGTTCTACAATTGGCGTTGACTTCATGCCTCCTGTTATAACTCTCATGGCTTGGTTTTGAAGTTTGCTAATTTTATCAAAGTTCGCCTTTGCTGCTGTTGTCCATGTCGCAATGCCATACTCGAGAACTGGTCTCACTCTTCCAGTGTACAGTTTCTTTAGTATACTTTCATCTGCTCCCCAGCTTGTGCCAGCAAGTTTCCTCATGATTGCCATTCTTTGTCTGGCTCATCCAACAGGCGGTCATTGATTGATTTCAAAATGTCACTCCTACCCATCACTAACGTGCCCATGATGGGAGCTTATGAAGCCAAGATGTCAGCTCTTTTTGTTGCAGTGAACCCCAGCATGACTAGGACAGTAAGTAGATCCATGTCAACCCCCGAAGGTGTGAGGCCTCAAAAGCTGCTAGCCACTTGTACCTCAGCCATCCCTTCTGTACCTTCCTTAGAATGGCTTGCTCATCAGACACGATGATTGCCTTTGTTAAAGGTGTCTCAGATATCCATCTTCATACTGAGATCACTGCTTCCATCTCCATTCTCAAACTGGAGATTATTGACACGTATGCCCCATTCCGCTCAGCAATAACCTGTCCTTTCACTCTAGCTGAGAAGCTCCAGCCTGATGTCCCGCTGCACAGCAACAATCCATCACTATCCTGCGAATTCTCAGTTATTAGCTGATTCACCTCAAGCTCTGCTCTCCTGTTGCCCTATTCTCTGCATTTGTTGCATAAGGTTATGATGACACTCTGGTACTCTGTCATTCTATCAACAGTACTGACCCATTCTTCTACCGTGGCAATATTTTTCTTCTTTGTTTAATAATTCACATGAATAGTAAGTACACATTTTATTATAACCTGAATCTTATGACATCATGGAAAGCCACTTGATTGGATCATATTTAGGTTATATCATAAAACAGAGGTGTCGACTGTACAAATTAGTTGAAAAGTGGAATTTCTCTGAAAGAAATGTAAAACGGAGAGAACTAATTACTGTTAAATATCCCATTTCGATCTTCAATCATGGAAATGTTCAACTGAGTTCAATCAATAACTTGAGGGATCGGTAATGACATTAGATTTTCTTAGAACAATATTGACACTGCTCCAGTGAAAATTATGAATGGCCCATGATTGTTTTATATACATTTTTTCATATTGCAATTACCAAGGCAAGATGGCCAGGGCACACAGGATGAGCTGAGGGGCCGTGACATGCGACGTGAGTTGGAGGAGAGGGAAAGGTCATCCAGAGAAAAAAGAGATAGAGGACGAGGTGAGTTTTGCATTAATCTAGTCATGAGAATAACCAAGATGGGCCTATATACATAATAACAGTACTTGCAGTTCAAGTGCCATCTCCGCATCATGCTTGCACATGAGCAGTAAATGATAATATTTTGTATTGCGCATGGATACTGTCAATGAGTTTGAAAGTGGCTGGTGAGTTTGATACTAGCCAGAGATTGATTCCCTGTCACAGGATGGGCTTATTGGATACTAAATGAGTTTAGAGATGGCTGGCTGGTGAGTTTTATATATTATTGGATTGACATGTTTTTACATTGGCGAGATGACTAGATTTTTCTTTTGGGCATTTTTACATAAATTATTTTGTCAAAACTAAGCAATAAAATAATAAACAATTGTATGGCAGAGAAGAAAGACTGGGCAGTGGTATGGGGTGATCTGCAGTGCATGACTTCCACACCAGGTGAGATATCAAGACCCCCCCATGCATGTGCTATTGATCAAGGCTGTGGATGTAATTGAATACTAAGGAATATACATTGATAGTTTCCCATTGTGCTCCGATGTCTTTTCTTTGCTTTTGCTCATGCATCCATTTATATGTCTTTACTCGACTGCAGGGCAGCAGGTGGTTTGAAATCAGTTGGTCTTCTCCTGAATGAGTGACTTTCTTGGCTATTGAGTCCCATGTTGCCAGTTTGGAAATAATGTGTTTAAGATCAACTGAGACCATAAGTGTGTTTTTAACAGCAAAGTCAAGATCATGCTCTCGGGAATCTTCAGGTCCACAACCATTCCAGAAGAAAGTGGGCCACTAGAGGCTAATCTGGGGGACAGTTATGTCCGCATTCAATCAAGAGAGCTCCCTATCAGTGATATCTGTCTTTCTGGTATTCCCGATCTCCCTAAGATAACCGGATGTGCCTGTTCACTTAGTATGCATATTCCAGCTTGCAAATCGAAGAGCTGGAGTCTTCTTTTTTTGTTTTTGTATGGTGCAAATCTAACATCCACTTGTCATGCATGCAATAAGCTCCAGTCACCCTCTGAAGCAGGCATATGTTGGCTAGTCAACTCTCTACTGACTAGGAGATGGCCCGGCTAAGACCTGCGGTAGCCGACCAATGGAACGTGATGATTCCTACCACCGCTAAAACTGATCCATGGCACCCCTCCAGCAAAATGTAAACCATTACTAACCTACACACAAAACACCTTGTTGCAGTCATTGCAAAGCCTAGACCCGGAAATCTCGTGGGAAATAATACAGACCTTAACCTGACTGCTGTAACAAATCTCATAAATGATGTTTATGCAACACGGCAATTCCCATAAGATTTGTTAATATCTTCTCAAGAAGTTCGATTAGACCCTTTATACTAACCAAGTGGAAGACCTTGGTGAGATCTATAAACATATATATATATATCTTTGAGAGGCAAAAAAGATACTATACTTCATAAAGACCTTCAGCAGTTTGATATATAGATATGGTTGAAACACTTTGTCTTAAGGGTCATGAGAAATATGTCATATGTATATCATTAACCCATTCATTCCCAGCTGATCAGAAAAACACAACTGAATTCCCAGGGCAAAGGGAATAACCCCGCAAAAATTATATGTGCTTGCGCAATAACATTAATAACAAATACAATTTTAAATTTATTTGTGTGATTCAAACTCCAGTTTACAGATAAATGGAAGAGGTACTCTTCTGCGCACATGTTTTTTGTGAGTGTTATGTACGTTGGATGCAAAAAATTAAACAAGTGAAGAGAGAGAAAAGTGTCAATATAAAATGTCTGTTTCACTCTTGTCAATTTTGCTAATAAATGTTCAAGTGAAAAGCAATCTCCCTTGGTTCATTACAACTAGTGCATCTTTCATCTTCTTGTCCAATGTCTGACTTTCCAGTACACCTCAAAGTTAGAGAGGTACCTAGTATGAGGATCTGCGGCACACCAAATTTTAATTCCTCAAGGATATTTTCCCCCTAAAATTCTGATGCAGGCATATGCATTGGTTTGCTCTGCCCAGAACTCAAAAAAGGTCTGAAGTAGAAATGATGAAAGTGAAAGGTAATCAAAAGCAGAGTAAACTGGACCTATGTCATCTGCAAGACCTGTTCCTTCAATAATGATATTACTCCGTTGCTTTGACCATTCTTTGTCACCATCTTCTACCGATAATTCATCATCACTACCGAGGCCAGTGTCGCTACTTTCATCTTCTAAGTCCTGAACTTATTCCTCATCAACGTCCGATTCGTTCTCATTCTCTTTAAACTCCATCAACAAATTCGCAATCACTATCATCTGACTTATAAGTATCTTCAGTCCGCACCAAGTTTTGAAGAAAATTGAAGGTCATTTTAAAAAAATCACGGCTCGAACACCATACGTGATAGAAGCGATCTGTAAAAACTGCAATGGGAGCCACCATTACCGGTAGTCATGTGAAGGCTAAATTTAGTGTATCTATTCGCAGGTAAAACGTAAGAAAAAATAATTTAAATCAGTATATCCATGGCGACCGGTATGGGAGCGAGTCGATGGCGGCCGTCGCCGGCCGCTCTGGGATTGAATGAGTTAATACAAACAGAGGAGTAAAAACAAATAAAATATCAAAGGCCACATGTGTATAATTTTGAAGAACAATGCTACAAATTACTGGAACATATATGGGAGTCAAATGTCAAGGTCACTTTCAAGTGGCTAGTGAGCAATGAATAATAAAAGTTAGTAATATATAGTCCACATTTATTTGATGCATTTTTGTAAGAGACAAGCTCAAGCAATTGTAACAAGTAAAATGGAAGAAAAATGTGTATATATAGATATATATATATATAGATAGAGAATAACGTAAAGAGAAGTAAGAAATATGGCACTGGTTGATTTGATAGAAATAAGCACATATGTATAGGAAAGATATGATTATCGTGACCAGGACACTCGTACGTACAACATAGTGTCTGTTCTTACCTTGACCAGGGCACTTGTACGTGCAACATAGTGTCTGTTCTTACCTTGACCAGGGCACTTGTACGTGCAACATAGTGTCTGTTCTTACCTTGACCAGGGCACTTGTACGTACAACATAGTGTCTGTTCTTACCTTGACCAGGGCACTTGTACGTGCAACATAGTGTCTGTTCTTACCTTGACCCGGGCACTCGTACGTGCAACATAGTGTCTGTTCTTACCTTGACCCGGGCACTCGTACATGCAACATGGTGTCTGTTTTTACCTTGACCCGGGCACTCGTACATGCAACATAGTGTCTGTTCTTATTTTTACAAATGTGTTTCAGATTCTGGCAGTAGCAAGAGACCACGTATTGAGCAGATCCCTGCAGCTAATCTAGATGCTGATGACCCTGCGGATGATGACGTAAGTGTCTATTTATTTCTGACATTGGTGTTCTTTTATTGCGCTTGCAGTATTTCACAGATGTTGATATTATGTATTGGTTGAAACTTCCCAAGTTATTGGTGATTTAGCCATCAGTCTATGCGTACAATGACCAATAACTGGACATGGCATGAACACTCACCTGCCCTTTTCACTGCTGTCTAAATAGGGATACACTTGTTTTCAAAGCACATTTGGTACATTCTTTTTGTTGTTTTTAAATGATGAATGCAACAATAAATACTGCTACGCTAACAAGCACAGCTTGAGGATTATCACCAACGGTGTTGTGCACATCAGTCTTTGCATTTCTGCAGCAGACGCTGTTGTCAGTATTGGACAAGCCAGCACACACGAGACACATTGATGTGACAGCAAATGAGGCATGTCGCATTGTAAAATGATGCCTTAAGTCAATACCATAGGAAAAAGCAGTTCTGTGATCATAGACATCTCCTTTTTGGATATAATTCAAGAAGAGGGACTACTGAAATCAAGGAAAAGTTTTCTTGACTGTACAGTTCACAAACAAAAAAACTTGAGCAAAACAACACAAAAAAATGACATCAAAGATATGGTGAGGGATGGATGAAGATCAAAGAAGAACTTGCGACAGAGACCCTATGTGGAGAGTCCTGAACAGATTATGAATGGGAGTGTCCAGGTCGAACTTGAAAAAATAGGGATATATGGGCGATGATGTCTGCGAATGCGGAGCCATCCAGGACTGCAAACATCTGTGTAATGCAAGAACTGTGTACTTTGGTGGGTCTCATAGCAGTAGATGAAAGAGCTTACAGGACAGCTGATTTATGGTCCAATACTTTTTCAGGTTGCTGGACATGGAAAGTAAGTAAAACAGTGTATTTCAATGTAACTTGTACAAACAGTCTGTTGCAGAAGGAAGACAACAATTGATTGTGTAATCTGGTTTGTCTAGGTATTGTGCATCTATAATAATGAACATGCTTGTGCTTTTAACTATTTTGTTCACTTTTTCTGGAACTAAACCATTCAGGATGACGAGGACAATTCTGATGATGAGGATGACACAGCTGAGCTGTTAGCAGAGTTACAGAGAATAAAGAAAGAAAGGATGGAAGAGAAGGCCAAGATGGTAAATAACAGCATTCTTTCATCTTTATGGACTTATCTTTGTGGTTTCCTTTTTATACCCAGGAGTCTCCATCTTATGTACATTCTCTCTATAATTTCTTCACATTGTCTGTTGTTCCTCTTGGCTACGCTTTTGATATTATTAATAGCTTCTAAATGTATTTTCATGCAGTGTCCAGAGTATTTTTATAGTTTCATTCCTTTATTTTTCATGAATATTTATATTTGTAAGCAATGGAGTGCCCCTGAAGTTTACTAACATAATTAAGAATGCGTACAAAAATATGAAGCGTAGTTCTACATGATGTCTTTCGGAGTCCTTTACGACAAGAACTGTAGTGAAACAGGGCTGTCTCTTATCACCAGTCCTCTTTCTGCTGTCTATTGACTGGATTATGAAGAACACGACTTCTACATACAAAAGTGGTATTCAATGGCTCTTGACTAAAAGAATTGATGATCTCAACTTTGCTGATCATTTGGTTCTCTCTCTCACACCTAAATGCAAAACAAAATAAATAATTTACTGAATGATCATTGAAATTAGGTCTGAGGATATACAGAGGAAAACAAACAGATTATGAGAATAAAATCACCTACCGACAATCAGGCTATATTGAGGGACACAGCAGAACAAGAGGTAGATTAATTCATATATCTTGGTAGCAATATAGATGAGTCGAAGGTACTGATATAAATATCAAATTAAGAATACAAAAGACAAGCAGGGCTTTTATTGCTTTACAGAATTTGCTGAAATCGAAAGAAATTAAGTCTGTTACAAAATACAGATCTTCAACTAAAATGTCAATTCCTGTTGTACGGCTCTGACGTGAGGAACAAAGAAAAGTTCACGTTATAAGGTCCAAGCTTTCGTCAATGGATGCTTGCACCAAATTGAGGGAATACAATGGTATGATGAAGTCACTAATATAGAACTGTGGGAAAGAACCAGACAGATGCCAGTGGGACTGGACATGAAGAGAATTGTTAGGACACACATTGCAGAAACCAGCTCATAGCATTACAAGGCAGTCACTGTTCTAGAATTCTCAGAGCAAAAAAATTAGGGGCGGACTAAACATTCATGGATAAAGGAAGTCAAGATAAACCTAAAAACTATAGAAAATATGTAGGAGGAAATAATGGCGCATAATTGAAAGACTTGGCGAGTATTTGTTGAGCACCTATGCTCTGCAGGGAGTTAAAGGGTTTTGATTTAGTGGGCAGAAAGTATGAATTAGATAAGGTTGCTAATCCCAGGTATTTTATGTATGGTGAGTGAACAGTGAAACTTGGCTATGATGGTATTACAAGGCAGCACTAAAGAAATGTTCAACTATACAATAAATAGACAATTAGCTAAGGACAAAAGACTGAAAATGGACCAATATTTTGATGGTTTCAAAAGTTGGGGTGTTGTTATTTTGATATGGCTTGAAAATACCCAAAGTCATAATAGGGATTTATGCACATGCAAAGTAGCAAGATTAAGATAAATGACAGGGTCAAGTGAGCCGAGATAGCTGTTAAATAGACATGAAAACCTGGCTACAAAATGTTCAACCTGGAATGGAGCTGTCACAAACACAGTGAGAACCTCAGTGATTAGGCGAAGTCTAGAGAAGAGGGAATACCAGTGGCAGCTGCACATTATGTTGGCCATTCGTATCCTAGAACTTTCCTTCGTATTGGTTTGATCAGTCACAAGAGCACTCTCACACTCAGGTATGAGATGATGCTGGTGGTCTTCATTGGCGATGATGGACAAATGTATTATTATTATTACTTTATATCAAATTCGTAGATTATAAAAGGTTTTTGAAAGCTTTGACAGAACATCACTTTGCAAGTTGCTCAGATATCAATGGATTGCCCCTAAAGGTCACCAACATAATTATCAAAACTTATGCAAATAAGAGTTTTCAGATTCTGGCCTACTCAGGTCAGCATTCTGAGCCCTTTGTGATATGATTAGGGGATGTCTCTTGTCATAATTTCTCATTCTGCTAGCCATTGACTGGATTATGAAATCGGCAATATCAACCAACAATGGCAGAGTTCAGTGGACTTAAGTGGAAAAGCAACTTGATGACTTGGCTCTTTTGCCCCATACCCAGTAAGATACCAAAATAAAATAAGTAATCTTGATAAGTGATCCCAGACTTTGGGTCTACAAATACACAAGACTAAACCACCAGTTTTGAGAATTAAATGAAAATAACAATTCTTAATTCCATTGTAAAGTCATAAAAAAAAGATATCAGAGGTGCAGACTTTCATAAATGGGTACCTGCGCAGAATAGAGGGATTTGGATGATTTGATAAGATCGCTAATATTATTATTTTTTTTAGTGTGGCCTTATTTTTTTGTTGCTAAGGTGGTGTGCGATGTACTATATTTTTATTTTGCGCATGTCGACCTAGTGCATCCATCTTTGGCATGCATTTTATGTAAGGGTCTGCTTCCTCCTGCATTTTCTAAGGGTTTGCTTCCCCGGGGTAACAGCCAGTGCTGTGATGGGGATCGAACCCAGTACCTTCGGATTGTGAGCTGTGTCACTTAACCACTAGCCCACGGCATCCCCAGAGATTACTAAACTGAAATATAGGAAAGAAACAGACAGATACTTGTGGAACAGGACATAAAAACCTGTTGATAGCATTACAAGGCATTCTCTGATCTGGGACCCAAGAGGTGTAGGTAGAGGCTGGCCTACTCGTTCAAGGTGGAGAGAGTTTGTGGCAAATATAATCAAGACTGGGAAGATGTGACACACATGGTACATGATAGAAACGCTTGGCAGGAATTTATAAAGACCTATGCTCCATAGGGGCAGTAAAGGTTTAGATTGATTGATTTGATTATACTAGCCACACACTGATATACTTTATGTCTGCCATAGAATATCTAAAACTTTCAATTGACAGCGCAGGATCTGTATTAAATAAACACAGAATACAAGATGACAGAATTTATGCCATGCCTGAACAGCTGATCTGGAATCTGTGTAGGAGCTACTAGAAATGAAAATGAAATGACTGGCACCTAGATCTAGTCTAGCCCACAGCTGCTATGTCAAGAACTATTGCTTATATTTATGATAGCTATTAACATCAGCATGTCCCAGTTCCACATACCTTCACTATTCATTTTAATATGCATGTTTGACAAGCCATTTCTATCAATTTTGTCATCAAGTGAACTTATGTTCTGCTCTGTTAAGAATCAACGTCATTGTACACATAATAGTTGTCCATCACAAGTGATGAAGACCACTCTCTTTGTTCAGCCGTGTGGACAGTCGTATCTCTTGCTGTGTCCGCTGAAATGGGTGACTTGCGCGGTGATTTGGATTAAAGTGAGGAAGAAACTACGCCTTTTGTCAACCTCACTCACAGAGCCTAAGCTACCTTTTGCCAGTGGCAAGACATTCATCGAGACGACTGCAGATAGCATAGGATGCAGATTTTGCCTCAGGGCCACCACTGAAGCCTTTCCGTAAACATGTAACCCGCAGGGTAGAAAGGTGGGAAGGCATCTAACACAGTTTGTCGTGCCTTTTCGATAACCACAAGAGGTCGTATGGACACCACTCAGCGTGTGAGTGACTCTGGCATCTCTCCCCAGCTGTATTCAGCTCATCATAGTAGCATCTAAAATTCCCACACGCCATATTCATGAAAGTGAACCGGCAGAACTAACCCGTGGCGTAAAATACAACACAGGTATAAGCGTAGCGCCATTCACTGATTCAGCCGGCGTCCAGACCAGGATAAACGGATGGAAGAAATCACACAAAAAAAGAACGAAATAACAAGTCCAGGCGGAAAACAACACCACGTTTCCGTGAACACAAGTGTAAGTCGACGACTAGTGTGAATTCCAGGCAAATCCGTGGTCTGGCGGCATTCATAATGATCCAAAACAGTAGAGAAATGTAGAGTCGCAGCCAGTTATGGCGCCATCTTTGCCAGATTGTACACATAGCAGACACACAAGTGTGCAGACCCTTTGAGCAAAGAGTGTAGATATTGATGGTCTCTGTAGCTCACTGGTTGTACACACTTCCAATCTGTCCTCTCAGGTTCCTCTCTCTGTTGTACTCTCGTATGATTTCAAAATCTTGCAATCGGTGCATTTCTGGTTCGCCTGTAGTATCTTCATCCAACAGACGGCCGTTGACCACCTTAAAAATGTTACCCGTATCCATTGACAATGTCCTCACTGCGGGTGCCGTTGAGGCCAGGATATCATTCAGTCCCACAAATCCGAGTTATTACCAGGACAGTAGATTCCCAGAGGTTCGAGGCCTCTATGTTCACTATCTACTCTTACCAAAGCTTCTGTATATGTCAAATTTCAAAAGTGGTAATATGTAGTGTGCCCAATATATTTGGACCAAACTAATTATCACAATAACAAATAGTTTAACAATCATCATCTGCGTAAAGTTTCTACAAGATGAAAGTGAAATGGCGAGTTTTTTGACTTTGTTTAGCCAGAATTTGCTGGAAAGTTGAGACTGAAGGGAAAGAACTTAAAGATCAAAATTTATAAGGAGATGAAATGCCATGTTTTCAAATTGCTTCCCCTTTATTTTTGTAGGATGCAGAGAGAAAGGCCGAGGAGGAAAGAATCAGAACTGAAAACATTCTCATGGGTAATCCCCTGATGCAGCCTGAAAAGCAGTCCTCCACAGATTTTAAAGTTAAACGAAGGTAAGATACAGTTGGACTGCAGAAACTGAACTAATAACAATTTCAAACAAAATTAGCAGCCTGACTCTTTTAGGCCAATATTTTGTAACTAGTTTTGTCAGATTACATTTTTTTCTATAAAAGCAGTATCTTCATAAAACTTGACTTTTCCTAATTATTTCACAAGGAAGACAAACATTGTTATGTGTCAAATTAAAGAAAAATCAATGTGCAGTAAGAATATCAAGGTCTTGTAGAATTTCATAAAATATTACAAGTAATTATTAATAATTATATTGTAATTTGTTTGTAATCAAAACTATTTTTCACACACAAAAATGTCACTAATCCAAGAATAATCGAAATGCAGATTGGTCTAGTGTACTTCAGAATAACAGTAATCCAGATATGAATAATATCTACAAGAAAATAATTTTCTGTAGCAGTCAAATGGAGTTGATGTGTCACTGAGTTGCAGTTCTCCATTCAATCCACATGGTCGACCACATTTTGGCAGCAATCTGAATAAGTTCTGGGTCTCAGTCAATCAGTGGTGATGGAATTTGGTGCTGTAACCCATTTGCTATCAAGTTTTCTCAAATTGCTTTAGAAATATTGGATCTTTGTTTTTCTGTTGATGGTGCAGTCAAACGTTTTTGCCTTTTAGCAGCACTAGATCCTGGCTATGCCCAACATCCCCCCATAATCAGCATCGGATTCAGTAGGTTGAATAATAATATATTCTATGTCTGACTCAGATTCAACATCAGAAAAATGTGATTCCTCGTCACTAAATTAATCTAGAGTAAACAATTTCCTAGCCTTTTCTACAGATAAAAACAACCTACTATTAGACAATCTTGAAGTGCTAGGTTTGCTACATTTTTTTGTGATAAATACAACAAAAATTTGGCTGACTTGAAAGATATGTTTTTCAACTTCAAATTTCCACACAAAGGACATCACTGCTTTTACAAATTGAAACGCAATTTATAAGAATTACTTCCCTTAAATTCTTGAATTACTGGGGAAAAAACTAAACAAATTTAGTTCAATGTGTTATTAACGATATGAGTGTTTTTCTGGCATCAAGCAGGCGCCAGGAAGAACGCAGACAGCGTTCTTATGGCCTTTAATAGTTAAGAGGTACTCTGCTTGATAATGCTGTTCTTGTAAGAAACCTTACCAACATTGAATATTGTACTAACCTTTTCCCTACAACACTAAAAATGTACACAATTTACCCTACATTGACATTCATTTTCAGCACCTCACATTTTACTACGGTATACTTTGAGAGCCTGTTAACTTTTTATTTGATGATCTATAGATATGATTTTGTTGTGTCTAGAAACATAAATTAATAAAGAACTTGCTGGTGTTATTGTTTTTGTTGTGTGTGTTAGTTTCTGAGATAAAGTCGATGAAGGTAAAAATATTTGTAAAAACATACATTTTTTTAATGCTCACACACCGCAATTGTTACTTGAATGTGTGATAAGTTCTTAGTTCACCTGTACTTCTACAGTGGCAGATGTCTCTATGCAGGTCCCAGCTCTGGTATGAGCTGGATGTAGCCGGGAGAAGGGTTTCCTGCCTAGCAGCTTAATACTCCGCTGCATTTGGACAAGCGCTTACGGAGGAGGATTAACCAAGGTGTGAATCTATCTTAATAGACTCAAACACTAAAACAAGGAAGAACCCGTGCCTATTAGGCGGCATCTCTGCTGCTCTAAACAAACCACCTAACCATGCCGGTGTTATGTCACAGCTTGTGTGATAAGAGAGACAATAAATATAAAGCATTACATGCTAGAAAAATAACTGATCCAAATTATTCAAAGACCAAGACTTGTCTAATAAATAAGGAATCATCAGTGAAATATGACTTTATAAAACAAAATAGAGAGACTAAATGTTACTGCAGATAAAGTGGAAAGTGGATACATATAAGTAGTAGGCTCACTGCACTCTACTAGCAATCATGTCATAACAAGCGAGACAATAACAATAATCATAACTTTGACTTCCTTACAGGTGGGATGATGATGTTGTATTCAAAAACTGTGCTAAAGGAGAGGAGTCAAGAGCATCAAGAGGTTTTATCAATGATACACTCCGCTCAGAGTTTCATAAAAAGTTCATGGAGAAATATGTGAAATAAGACATCTCATTTACTTCTGTCTTGTATGCTTTTATGTGAGTGAATGTGTGAAGGGTCTCCAAAATATAACTGACTAAGGGTTTTGGGATTGCAAACCGGTTTCTTCACCACTAGGCTACGCAGCCTCCCTAAAGAACAGTTCATAAATGAAATAATTGGCACTGGAAACTCAAGCTAAATCTGTCTAAGGTGATGACTTCTCATCGGTGCAAGAAACAGACGTTTTAGGAATTTAGGCAACAGAAAAAAGTATCCTTTCTCATACTAGACCTTCAACTATGGAATGCCAGACCTAGTTCATATTGGTAATTTGTATACATACTGTTGCGGTCTATCATTCATCAAGCATAAACTACACATAGGCGTTAGTGCACATGTTTGTGGTAAACATCGCTTTACGGAGGTATGTTCCATTGGAAAAACGTGTAAGTAGAGAATGTAGGAGTGCTGTAAAAGGACAGGTATTGTTCTGAACCCTTTGAATGAACGTATTTCCTTTCTGATACAATGCTAGTCTTACCATACAGGTACATTCTGACAGTGCTGTCTGGGGAAAGTATGTTTGACCAATCAACATATAAATGCTAGTGAAGATATAAAACAAATATGTTTATTTTTACTTGTGAGAGGTTTGCATCATCATTATCTTCTTGTGTTTATATTGATTATTAAAATTGAGAATGATTCTGCATGTGAGTTTTGCATTGTCCTGGCACTAATCATAAACTGACCATTTTTGGGGACCCTGTGTAAATGAGTGTGATTACAGTTACCCAGACACATGCATACATTGTAATATTGTTTAGTTTGATCTTTAGTAGTAACTTTAATAAAATGTCAATCATAATGTTTCAATTGTTTATGATTTCCTTCTTTGTGTCTGTATACTGAAGTTACAAAGGGTCTATTAGTGTTAGTCTCTTGGCCAAGAACCTAATAACTAGTTTTACATTTGATAGGGTACATAAGTGCTGGTCATTAAGATGGCGGCTGGGTCAGGTCTGTCTAGAATTTGGGCAGACAAACTTGGGGGATAGTTTAGGTCTCATTGTGTTTTTCTCTGGTCTAGATGCAGGCCTACAACTCCGATGTGTGCATCGTTACAGCATTGTGATTGCATTTTCCACTTTTCTGATGGTTATCTGATTTCTCAGCGAGACAGATGTGCCCCAGTTATGGTGGCCTGTGTAATGCGTTCCTTGGTCAATTAGGTCACAACTACCTGGCATATTGATAATTGAGTTCCCTAAAGGCAGAGCTGGCTGCTTTTGTGTTTCTGGGCTATCGCTCAGGGATTTTAATACAAAAATGTAAGTCTTTGTCACAAAGTATTATGTGTTCGTTCTCAATCCCGCTACCAAGTCCTGAACAGGGCTTTGCAAGTAGCAAAATGGAGAACGGAATGCGTTATGTCGCTAGTTTACAGGTTGACTGCGATATTTGCACCTTTTGGTCCGGCACATCCGTCTTCGGCAGCATACGCACAAAGTATTAATTCTAAACAGATTATTATTTGCGACTCAGATTGAATAAGTTGTGCTAGGGCTGACAAGGATGCCGTTTTGGAGTTGGAACTCACCCAACAGAGAAGGGCAGGAGTGTGTAAGGGATAGTTCCTCATGGTGAAAGTTGGTCATGTCCTAGAAGAGTAGGATTGCCTAGATCTTATTTGATTCCTCCACTTCTGTCATTTCATGTATGGATGCAAACAGCTGCTAGTGTACGGCAGCATCAACTTGGTCCGACAACATTACACTGAACTCCATGAGAAAACACAAAAGGGAGTGACCTTGAGCAGTACACACAGTGGCTAGGGGGCGCCATCTGGAACAGCTACCCAGTTAAATGATCTCAAGCCCAAGATAGACTGACATACCCAAGGACTGCTGAGGAAGCCCTGTGGTGAACAACTCAATAGTAAAGACAGACTTCCCTAACATATCTCTGGCATTGAGAGGTATGAAATCTTGATGTATCTGGGAGTGACCTTTGATTGCAGATTCTGAAAGCTGCCAACCTGGACAAGTGACAGATTTTCATCTTATACAATCAGTTAGTTCTGTCAATCATCGATTATGTACTGGGCATCCTCACATTGTCAAGGCCACAGCGTGAAAGGTTGGGACGCACCCAGAATGAAGGAATATGACTGGTCCTTGAGTGTACCAGGGATACCCCCATTGGGAAGATGAGATTTATGCTTGGACTTCTTTCTATAAAGTTTAGATGCGCACTGGCCAAGGCCAAAGCCTGCATGCAAGTAGCCACAGACAAAAGGCACCCACTGCACATGAACATTGGCATCATGTATGATGGGTAAAAGAATGAGGTCATGAATGACACAGGCAGAGAGAAAAATTGGTCAGGTGACCAGAGTAGAGACCATAAACAAATAGGAAGAATAGATTCACACTGATATATGTATTTGTCTGAAGACACCATAACTCGCAAACTGAAATAACCCAATTTGTTTGACATGCATGAGATAATATGTGGCCATTAAATTCAGGGCAACATAATTTAGATATGAGCTCTGGTCGAATGGTCACGATTCCTGGCTGCTGACAAGGAGGGCAGCGGAATTCCCTGTCCTATAATTTTGTTAAATTTTTTTTTTTTTTAAATTCTGTTTACTGACATGCTCATTTGAATTTACTACAGAATTCTGTGTATTACACAATTGTTATTTCATGGGAAATAACATAATATTAAGATAGTAGCGGAATTCCTTAAATGAAAACATTTTCCAGTAGTGGAGGGATGGGTAGTTAGGGTATGGTAGAGATAAGCCATATGTTGAGGATTCCAGGGATATCACAGAAGACTAATAACAGAGTGCTTGAAAGGCACAGACACAAAGACAGGCATGTCATAACAGGGAAGATGGACAAAGAGAGAAAATATTGGACAGCTAGAAGGAATGGCATGGGAAATGATCATTGGCGGAGCTAATTAAAGACACGTGCCAGGAGAAGGTGGAGATCAGTGTTTGCCAACCGGCAGGGTACGTGATGATGATGTACCGATTAGAGAGTTAAATTTGTGTAATTAAGGTCATACTCTGGAAAGGGAAAAATGTTTTTATTCCGTTAAAACCTGATCTGAAAATGATTTCCCTTACGAAGCCGGGTATTACAGTTAGTATAGTGTTAATCCAGTACATCTGCAGAACCTAATGGATAAGATAAATAACAAGAGCCAGCAATATGGGTTGGAAATCAACATCATAAAGACTAAGTTATGGTCTTCACCAAAAGGAAAAAAAGTCCACAAGTTGAAATCCACAAAAATTGAGAAATTCTGTAAGACATGTCAGGCTATTTGTACCTGGGCCACACAATAACGGCGGATGTGAAATGGAAATCATTAAGAATACACTTAACAATATGAGAGATAACACTTCTGTCAAAGCAGATATCTCTGAACTTTTTTCAGTTCAAAATGGAATAATTAAATGCTATGTGCATTCAGTTTTATTGAATGGAGAAACCTGGACCCTGACAGAGACAATGGAGAAGCATGTTGACGCCTTTGAAATGTGGGTATTGAGAAAACTTGGAACGAGTGTCTTGAAAGGATAGGAAAACCAATTGTGAGGTTCTGGACAACTTATGGTAAAGAAGATGCTTCTGAAGGAAATAAAAAGCAGAAAAGTCAAATATTTTGGTCATGTCAAGTGACATGACAGTCTGCTAAAAGTTATATTATATGGCAAGAGAGCCAGAGGTACAAATGGACAGACAACATCAAGATGTGGTCGGGACACAGTTTGACTGAGTGTACCAACCTGGCACAAGACAGATGGAAATTCATTACCGTCAACCTCTGATTCGAAAACGGCACTTGACGTTGATATATATATTATCGCTTTATTAAGTCATGCCAGAAAAATCATTCTACGGATTATAATGAGGAAATCCATGAAACACAGGCAGGTTTTAGACAAGGTAGGGGCACGGGGGATCACATCCTCAACATAAGAAATATAGAAAAATGCAGAGAGTACAATGTCGACGTACACACTTACTTTACAGATTACACAAAAGCATTCTGCTGTGTACATCACCAAGCGTTGTGTAACATAATCGGTGTTCCCCGCGCACTTGATTCAATTGATCAAATCACTATACCAGGAACAATAAGCTGCTGTCAGAATAGCTGGCAAAACATCAAAATGGTTCAAAAGGGCATAACATGGATGCATACTCTCTCCTTATCTATTCGATATATATATATTCAGAATCCACAATGAGGAACTTCAAAAATGATAGTAATAATGAGAAGTTCGGGCCATTAACAATCGGTGGGAACAAGATACCAGAGCTCAGATATGTAGATGACACAGTTGTTCTCTCAAAGAGCACTGCGGGGCTGTAACGGATGATCTTGTCGGTAACACAACACAACTAAGACAAAAATATATACCTGAATATAAGTCAAACCAAGATCAAACCTAAAGTTATTCTGAACAATAGGAAGTTGAGAAAATCACGTTTCAAGTATCTTGGCTCAATTATTAGCAACAATGGAGACTGCCTATGGCAATGAAGATGTTGAATAAAATGGAAAACTTATAGCAGAACTCTAATAAAAGGACACATAAAAATCTTGATAACTTTCATCTACCTGGTGGCAACGTACAGGTGTGAAACGTGGACCACCACACATACACTTAAGAAAAGGGTAGAACTAAAATGCTACACAAAAATGCTCAAAATATCATGGATAGCGAAAATGAAAAATGCAGATATCCTAAAAGAATTGGATATCGAGGAAAATTGGTTAGTAAACAATATCTTGTGCAGAAAGCTAAAATATTTTGGCCACATCGAACGCCATAATGGCCTGGAAAGAATTATACTGAAGGGTATGGTGCCTGAAAAGTGGGGCAGAGGCAGACTGAGGAGAAAATGGACACAAGACATCACGGAGGTCCTGAAGATGAAAGCGACAGGCAGAAGTTCTGGCTGGAGATCGAGTCACAGATCAGCTGTTGTGAGAGCGACATTCTGCAAAGGATATGCTACATGATGATTATATATATATATATATATCCACAGGAGGATGTCTGTGTGTTTTCTGTGGATTTCTCTGGCCAGATGGTTGGGGCTTTTCCTTAGTAGTCTGTTTTTTGTTCTCTCTTGGAACTTCTGGTGTGGAGAATGATCAGGTAGCCTCTTTGGTTTTTCAAACTGAGCAAGAGATTTATATTTTCTCCTTAATTCAATGGGCTCAATATTTGCTGTTATTCCCAGCTCTGTGATTGGAGTGCTTTTCAATGCCCCAAAGTTAATTCTGAGACCCATATTTTGGACTCGATCTAGTTTTCTTGTGTTTGTTTTGGCCGCTGTTGACCAAGCACTAGACGCATATTCCATGATGGGTCTGATTACACCAGTGCAGACCTGCTGCTTGAGGATTTTTTGGTTGCCCCCCTCCCTCCCCCAAAGATTTTTCATCGCTGAGTCTTTTTATGTATGGCCCTTGTCTGCATTTTCTCGATATTTGACTTCCAGGTAAGTCTCAAGTCGAATGTGGGTGTGTCCAACTGGGGTATTTTGCTAAAACAATAAATCCATGAGAAAGATTCTGGACCTGCAGTGGTTCATCAGGATACAAGCAAAAGCTTATAGGAGAGAACATTATAAAGAAAGATGGAAGAAGGTGGAGCTGAATAGGCGAAAGTCCATGACAGTATCACCAGGCAGTCTATCCTGGAACACAAAGAAGCAAAGGAAAGTTTTAAAAACCACAAGGAGAGAAGACCTAGAGGCAGATACGGTACAAGAAAAACGAGTTGAAGCTGAGAAGAAATTGAGAAATAACACAGAACTGGTCTACTTGGAGGCTGGTTGATAGTCAATACAACTAAACGGTAATTCAAATAAAAGGATAATCGTATTTTGACATCAAGCAATCCTACTAAAGAAACAAGAGAATAAGCCGTCAAAAATAAAGCCAAATTACTTAAATTTTGATTTTAAAAGGCCAAGCTGACAACCCATGTTCAGATTAGTCGATATTGTCATGTAATTTGAGGCCATGGGCCGATTCTACCAGCGAGTACTCGTTGTGTACTCCAGTATCGAGTGAGACAAATGAATATCGGCTACAAGAAGCAATTGTCAAACATGGAGACCATCGTCCAGGAAAATGTTGATCCTAACGACTTGAAGGTATCTTGCTATCAAATCAGCAAAGAATGTTCAAACATTATCCAACATATCTACATTAGTCTCAATTGATTAGTGTTTCAATTAAAATCTTCATTGTTTACTTTTTAGTTAGTCTCACACACGACACAGGTCTAATGTCTATTGTTTTTATTTAGTAAATAATTTACCGTACTATTTTAAGGACGGACAGCTGATACTCGATTCAATCGATTAAATTATATAACGTTTTTGTATCACAAAAATCACAATGTGTGATAATTCACTACTGACATAATACTTATGGTGTTAGCATTGTTCTTTTGAGGTTCCTAAGAATCGACTGCATTCCGGGCTTACGTATAGTTGTTTAGTCAAGTTTAGTCTCTCTCTCCGCGCAGTGTGTAGGCCGGAACTATTACTATAATACTCAAGTACGTTGCCGGTTGGGTCGTTGGTTGTACACAAACACACTCCTGTTCCGTCCTTTCTCGCGTCTCTCTTACCTAGATCGGCATATGATTTTAAAACTTTGCAGTCTGCATTACCGGTTCACGATTGCAGTGTCATCATCCAAGAGGATATCGATGTTTGATCAGCTTAAAATGTCACCCTTTCCCTATCTATTTTCAATGTCATCTAAGGCGCATTTATTTAAGACCAGGGTGTCAGCTCTTTCATTTCCACAAATCCAAGCAGGTTTAGGGCCTCTATCCACTCATACCATAGCAAGTTCTTTGAGCCTTCCGAAGCACGAATTGATTCAGAAACTGTTGCTACACTTCTTAAAAAGATCTTAGATGGCCATCTATGAGTTGAAGTTGCTGCCACAATTAACATTCTTATACTGGAGGTTGTTGGCATGTGCGCTCCTCTCAACAGCAACTTTGCTTCTCACTAGCAGAGAAATCCCAACCAAATATCTCACTTCACAGTACAGAATCGTTGTTACATCAATAACATGAGTATTATCACTTACCAACTGTTTACCCTCAAGGTCCATTTTCCCCGTTGCACAATTCTCTGCATCCCTTATCCAAGGTGAGGATAACTCTGTGGTAGTTCATAATTTATCTCCAGTGTGAATCCATTCTACCCCTTTGGTTATGGTCACCTGACCAATTGTTCTCTTTGTCTGCACCATCCATAGCATCCCTCTATTGATATCTGCAGCATTTATATGCAGGGGTGCCTTAAGTTTGGTTACTCGCATAAGGCATTTGTCTTGGCCATTGCATATCTAGATTTGACAGACATAAGCCCAACCAAGCATCTCTACATGTGGGGGGAGAGATGTTGCATTTCTTCATTCTGAATGTGTTCCAACTTTTCACATTGATATGGACAGTGTGAGGATGCCCAGCCCATAATTGACAGGACCAACTGGTTGTATAGGAAGAAATCAACCATTGCTCCAGATTTGCAGCTAAAATTATCTTGAGTGCTGCCAGACCCCACTTGCATAGTTGTACAGTTTGATTGACATGTTACTAATAAGACAGACTGCAATCAAATGTTACTCTCACAAATCTCCAGATTTTGCTCAGACTAGCAACTCTTGGACACAGATGGATCTGCCTCGGTGAGCGATAAAAGGGGAATCTACATTGCACACCGCAATGACAACCAAGAAAATCAATTCATACCAGCAGGAGAGACTTGTTCCAATTTCAGAGCTGAAGCAAGAGCTGTTAATGTAACAACTCAGATTCTTATCAGTCAAAACATAACTACAAGAAAAATGGTCATTTTGACTACATGTGTGTACTGCAAGCCATCTCAAGCTCCAAACAAGATAGACTCTCACACAAAATAAAATATATCATCAGATTGCTGTCTCAAAAAACATCTAGTTCTACAGTGGATTCTGGCCCACTGCAGGTTCCTTGGGAATGAGAAAGCTCACAAAAGCTGGAAGTGGTGGCACATGGACTCGCCATCCACAGAGCTATAAAGAAATGATGACACTTATCAAACAATCCATGAGGATGGAATAGAAAGACCAGCACAAAGAATACAAGCCAGAATATGATGGCATAGACAAACTTAGCAGAGATCACCAAAGATCTTCAGACTCAGAATGGGACATTGTAGACTCAAGGCCCACCTCCACATAATGGGTCTCAGAGACACTGCCATGTGCGATTATGGAACACCCAAGCAAACATCAAAATATATTCTGCAGGACTGTCCTACCTATACAGATCAAAGAGAGGCAGTCTGGCCTAGGGCAGCGACCATGCTCAGAAAGCTGTGGGGGACCAGCAAAGACCTGAAACAGTCTCCTTTGTGAACCTCACTAGACTAGAAGCTTATAGCATCAGTTGTTCGAAGAAGAAGCTCAGACTGCAATCACACACTACTCCCAGATATCTCAAGATTTCGCTCAGAACACAATCAAATTGTCATATTTTCCCATACAAAGCAGGGTTCTAAAACTAGTACTTTATAAACCAAAGAATTGTGACACATCGCATTCCATTGCATCCTTGTTGTGTTCATTTCCTCAGAAATTTGAAGCCTTGTATAATGAGCAGACACGAAGGGGACATGTAAGTGAGAAGACCCAATTTGATTATGCTTATTGCCTAATCAAAAGTCGGTACGTGTCAGACATGCACAAGGGTATACATTTATTAGAAGGTTAGTAATACTACAGCCCTTCACTTGTTTAGGCAGAAGAATGTATTACAACTTTGTTGTGTTTAAACAAATCAATAAAGACCTGTATAGATAAAGAATAATACTGTGTCAACCTCACAAAATCTGTAATATATCTAGCATTAGAAATAAGGTACAGACGTACTCTACACAAGGTCATTGAAAGCATGTACAATATTTTCTACCTATATACAACTGATAGCAGTATTAAATCACTAATTATGAGTCACAACAATATTTGTCACTGCGTTAGAGACTCAAGAGAAAAACCTTAGACATGTGCAGTACTCTTTATAGCAGATAATTTGCATCAATTTGTTCAGGTTTATGAATCATCTGTCAACTTAATTATTTTGAAATATTCAGAAAGTGTCAGGGCATTATTACATATCTTTGCTGCTATTCTGCCTCTGGTCCGTTTTTTTTTTTTTTGTTTTTTTTTTTGCGTTCGCCTTATTTCTCTAATCCCCAAGGCGGTGTGCATTACACTGCGTTTTTATTTTGCGCCTGTCGGCATCCGACTTCAGCATGCATTTTATGTAAGGGTCTGCTTCCTCCTGCATTTTTTAAGAGTTTGCTTCCCAGGGGTAACGGCCGGTGCTGAGATGGGGATCGTACCCAGCAACTTATGGTTGTGAGCCGTGTCACATAACCACTAGGCCACGCCGTCCCCCTCTGGTCCGTTTAACAAGCCTGGCCTGTCAGACAGGCCAGGACCCTTCCTATGGACCAGTTTCAGTTTGCCTCAAGAACCTGTATTATTAGATATTAGACATTTGGGTCATGTTTAGTATGGTTACACTACTTCACATATTATCAGTAAGACATTTGAATGAACACACAGGACAAAGCCATTTACCTTTAGTGTTGCAGATTTAGTACAGTGACTAGAGATTTTAGATTATAGACCTAGGTACATTGAACAAACATTGGCGGATTTGTTTATTTCATTCTTCTTGTTTGTTAAATATGAGTTGTTAGAATGTTAAAAAAAGGAATAAAGAACTTGCAAATCCAGACATTTTTCATATTTGGGAAGCAGTTGCTCCTGGGGAAGTGTAGTCTGCAAAGTTGTCAACATGAATATGATCAAAGTCAGAATAACCTTTGCCAGCTTAAATATTGTTCTTCAAGTTACAGCACAAAAACCAAACTTAAGAATATACAAGGCGTGCGTACTTTCTGTAGGGTCCAGAGTGCTGGAGAGTACCAGAAAAGACAATGTCCAAATTGTCATCTTTCCACATACCCTTTTCTTAGTAGGAAAAATTATCAAATTTTGTGGTCAAATACAATCAGCAACCAAAAGATGCTTACCCTAATAAGCAACCAAGTATGATGGATCGATGCAGACTGCTGGGTGAGGTGGAAGGTGTTTACTGCTGCCAGAAAGATGCTATCAGTCATGATGGTCACATACTACTTGTTCAATGAACTAAGATGCACTGACACGGAACATATAGGATCAGAATCTAAAGAAGCTATCTATGCTGGCTGCACAGCACATTGGGACAATATACCTTACAGATGTGAGATGATGACATATATTTAGCGCCACTTATAAACTATATGCTGCACATATATAATGTAAGAATATTTCTACATATACGTAGGTGTGCAGTCAGTAGCGAAGCGTGATGATAATTGTAGGGTAAGTTGGGTCATGAACATAAAGGGACACTCAATGATGTCGAAAAATGTTTAAAGGTACTTCGTGTTTGTGCTGAATGAGGTTGTTGAAACTCATGCTGTCGGCGTACTTCTGCACAGTTGCCTACGTTATCTTGTCAATTGGTTCTAAGCGTCTTTGTTTCATTTATGAAAAAAATATAAATCGCCCTCTCCTTTTACACGTCATCAAATCACAAAACAGGGGACGGCGTGGTTAAATGGCACGGCTCACAACCAGAAGGTGCTGGGTTCGATTCATTGGGCCGACAGGCACAAAAATAAAAACCACAGTGTAACACACACCCGCCTTGGGGAATAGAGAAATAAGGCAAACGCCCCCAAAAAAATTAAAAATCGCAAAACTACACTGATTCATGTGCTGTGTTACGCAATCAGCTTACCTTTCCAATAGTAACTGATAAATTCACTTTGTGGCTTCGTAAGTTTGCTAACATGTATACTGGTTGTAATACAGACTCTGCAGAGTCTTCTAAACCAGCATAAAGATGTTAAATTCAGTTATGTCACTACACTAAACAAAAATGACCATTACAATTTCTAATTTATTTCACATATGTTTTATGTAAAGGGATGTTTTCTCTAATTCTTCAACGCCATTTAGGATAGCTCAGCCTATCCTAACGCTTTCGCTACTGTGTGCAATTACTATGAAACTTTAAAGGCATCTCTGTTATTTAGATCTGGACAGCTGCTGTAACAAATTTCTTGCCATTGTTCAACATGTTGCTTCTACTCAGCTCATGTCTGTCAGTGTGTCCTTTTATATCCTCCATCCTTCATTTCTTTTACGTTCTGCATTTTATCTTTGGAGTTTCTTTCTTTCCGTTCACTGTTTCCTTGTCATTGTCTGACCAGTATGCCGCTGTCTGATTAGATCAAAAGTGCAGCTATGGCCCTGGACCTATATTTGGATTTCCATATAATGTCAAATCTACATTCTATTATGGAATAATTTGATGTTAAAAGACTGGGCTGGCTGTCACGTGAGTAGAGTGAATAACAGACGCATTCCCAAACAGGTGCTATATGGTGAGCAATCAGAGAGTAGGTGACTCCCATGTAGACCCCTGCTGAGATATAAAGATATCTGCAAGGCATCAGTGAAAGGCTTTTCCATAGACCACAGTGATTTGAAAAAACACAGTTAACTACATGGAAGACCACACTCAGAAAAGGCATATAATCGCTTGAAGCCACTCGGAGAGAAAATCTTGATAATAAACGTCTACGTCAGAAAGTCAATCATTATTATGTTCACTTTTACTAATCTGTATATTTTGTGTACATGTTAATTGTTCTGTTTCATTAGATTTACTGCGAAATTCTAAAGATGACCTTGGCAAGAGAGATTACTTGTTCTATATAGCAGTAGGCTTTGTTCGAATCAAGGTGAGTACTGGTATATTTACTACTAGATAATATTATAACAACCATATATCTCAGCAACTTCCAAAATACATTTATAACACATTATAATGTAGTGTTTCTTTAAGTCAGATTATACCCCATAATTTGGCATGGCATCACCCGAGATTCAAGAAGTGTCGCAGCAGAAATCGAACGAGAAAAACAGGAGCACTACCCAAAACACCAAATGTTTGGACATCAGGTACAGATCACAAGACTCAAATCCAGACATAGCTTCCTTATAATCAACACAGCCCATACAGACAAGCCCTGAAAGTTGCGCATCGAGAAATGGCACAAATTGATACAGGCCCCAGAGATGGAACTTCGAGAGGAACCTGCCCCCGGACATCATCTACCATACACAACATGGATGTCACTGAACAGACTCCGAACTGGTGTATCACAGTGCAAGAGGAATATGAAACATTGGCGATATACAGATGATGACACATGTGACTGTGGCGCAATACATTACCGAAGCTACCTGATGACGTGCCCTAACCTCCAGGAAACATGCAATAGGTGCGACATGCTGGACGTAAATGACAAGGCAATCCATGTCGCTGGATACTGGATGCACTCTGTATAACGTGGTGCTTTGACATGGAAAGTAAAGTATTAAGTCAAAATGAATCGGGCAAATAGATCATGGTAGATTCTCAGTCCATGCTCCAGAAGGAGCATTAAGTGCAAATAGGAAATTAAGACCTAAAATCTTCAAGGATCCATTTTGTTTATAGTTTTTTAAAGAATAAACATGGGTGTTTTTTAAAACTAAATTTTATTTTGTTCGATTAATTGTTTTTGACATATTTCCGAAATATAGCCAAAATGTGTGGTGGGAATCATATTTGATGCTAGCCAGACCCAAGTTGTTGGAAGTCAAAGATTCTATCGTTTCCCCGTGGTCAATATCTTTGTGAGCATCAGAGTGGCAGAACCATTAGACTGATTGACTCTTTTAGCAGAGTCACCTAGTTTGAATCCAAGTCAGCAAAAGGCTGAAACCTGGTACAAGGAAGTTTCTAACACTTTATCTCTAATGGTGAGGGGAGGGCACAGCTTTAGAAAAAATTAAAAACTAGGTCTGTGAAGACTATTCAGGCATATATGAAGAAAACAATTCCTTTTTTTTTTAAATTTGTTTGTTGCAGTATTAACTTGTCCATTGTATCTTAAAACATTTACATTGTAATAACAATTTTAGTAATTAAATAAGTAGAATGGTTGTTGCTTTGTAGAATTTAACCTGTTCAGGTGCCATCTATGCTGCTCTAAACAAACCACCTAACCATGGCCGGTGTTATGCCATGTGACAGTTAGTTGCCTCTTACGACATGCTCTCTGTGGGGCAGTGGTGATATTTTTGTCCATGTCATAAAGTCATATATAAAGACCCCGGCGGACCACTTGTTATCTAACACTTTAGAAATTCTATGGAGAATTCTTTGTCAAATAGGAGCCTCCAAACAACAAAAGGATGGACCCTGCAACAGCTACATAGAATTTACCCACAGCTTTTTGTCTCAGCTCCGCACCCTCTAGCCAGGTCTGGTATCTCATTTCCGTATAGAGTGGACATTCCTATAGAATATGTTCAGGATTCTGGCCCCCTGTTCCACATGACCATTCATCGGTGTGTGAGATCTTCAGTCAGTACAGATGTACGAGTAGTCTGCAGTGACCAGTTCTCAGGCGAAATAAGGTAGTTTGTTGGTTTTGAGTTGGTGAATTGGGTCTGGTGTACTGCTATTAAGTTCATGTTTTCTCTCCACTGGTGCATTTACTGATTTCTGATGATGTTCTTGATCTCTCTGTATGGTACTCGATTAAATTGTGTCTTTTTACTGCCATCTTTTGCACCCTCTGGCTAAGGTCTGGTAATTCATTTCCCTATAGAGTGGATATTCCTGTAGAATGTGTTCAGGATTCTGGTTACCTGTTCCACATGCCATTCATTCGGTGTTTAAGATCTTTAGTCGGTATAGATGTTTTAGTATGTGTGGCTTTTTACTGCCATCTTTTGCTAGAGCGTCAGCTCTCTCGTTTCCTGTGATTCCGCAGTGGGCAGAGATTGGAGCATTATTATTGAGGATCTCTGGAGTTTAAAAAAAACATTAATAGCCCTCATTTTGTATAGACGCCAGTGATTAGCTGTACTGAATGTCGGATACCTGTTGTGAGTGTACATGATCTTACTAGTGTATACTTTCTTCACAAAGGAGTATGAGAGGGCCCTGAAATACACAGATGCTGTGTGCAAGATAGAACCAGACAACAGGCAAGCTCACCAACTGGAGAAATACATCAAAGCCAGAATTAAAACAGGTTGGTCGATATTTCTATATAAAATTCATATTGTTGAATGTAAAAATGGTACATAACTGGCTTGAATAAGGTAATGTTAGAAAAGGACCAACCACCTCACTTGAAAAAGCACAAATCCAGTATAATGAAGTCTCTAACTTCCATCTCATGTTGTAGTGTTTGCCAAGTTCACAAAAATGTTTCCTACTTCTTCTTCTGCGTTCGTTCTCAATCTCCCGCTACCTATCCCTGAACAGTACTTTACAAGTAACAGGATGTAGTCCAGAAAATGGAATGCGTTGTGTTGCTAATTTACAGCTTGACTTCGATATTTGCAATTTCCTACAACTTTCTACTTAATGAACTTGTTTCCTCTATTGTCAGTACTATGTCACTCTCTGTGATCTGCCTATTTCTTTACCTCAGAACTCTCTCTTGAATGATAATCTTGGATCAATTAATCAAAACATTTCAACTCTCTGTGGAACATAGGTCTTCAACTAATAAAACGCCAAGTCCTCCTTTCTAGCTCTGTCCACATATCCCCTGTTTCCTTAACCCTTTGAACCCTGGCCTGTAAAACCCCACTCCCCTTGGCCCCTGAAGAAAAAAAGCCAAAAATGGGATCACGGGTTCAAAGGGTTAATGTTTATTACAAGAACACAATATATTGCCGTTCATTGCATAATCTTTGTTTTATTCTCGGTGTAATTCTCAGTCTCAATTTCTGTGACCACTTATTAAGTATACATATTTTATTTAGCATCTGATTGCAGTTATAGGACAAATGAGCCAAGTCATTGGTAAAGTCCAGGTCAGCAAGTTGTTTCATCAAATTCCTTTGAATCCCATTTTCATTGGTTGAATTGTTGTTATTATAATCCAATAAATAGCCAGCAGAAAGGAAAAAGGTAATAAAAGACATCCCTGTCCAGTGCAATGGTTAGGATGTATGTACATTATCAACACAGTTGATAAGCAGAGGCATTATGGCCAGAAAACTTGGCCACCTATTATGAAACATCTTCCATGCGCTGACAGAGAACCAGTTATTATTTGCAAGTAGGATATTACTTACAATCTACTGGATTTGCATATCTATGTTGAATATGCTGTATGTAGCAAACCCCTTAAACTTCTAGGTGAACTGCATAATAATAATTAGACAATGTATGCTCTGTTGAGAAAGGCGCCATTTTTCTGTCAGGTGTAGGAGGTAAAAAATAAACGTGGTCAGATCTTACATTTTCCATGTGGTTGCTGGTGTTGCCAGGATTTGTTAACTTTATTTGTTGTTTCTCGGTGATGTCCAATTGCTATATGGATTCAAAGTCAACTATATCACAATCTTTGTGTCCTCTGATGTTTTCTAAATATCTTGATATATTGATGGTAATTTTATGTGAATAATATATAGACTTAAAAATAAGATGACTGGTCTTGATTTTAGGAACCAACATTCATCACACAGGGGACATTCCCATAAGTGCTTCGTTCTCCGTCCAAGCATATATATAATCAGGGTCCCAGTCAGGTGTTGATTTTGTGTTCCTCTGATCTTTCCAGACAGAACACACTTTCTCCCATAGTCACTCCCAAATGTATCATCCTCTGAACATATGCATTTTCGCGACACTCTGTCTTTTCATCATTCTGTAGACTGTCCATGACTGCCCTTATCAACTCAACCCTGTCTCTCATCACACGTCATCCACCACAGCTCGTCCAGCGACTGCATCAACTCTTTTGTTTCCCCAGGCGCCTGCATGTCCCGAGCACTAGATCCACGTGACACCTTGTAATTCCAGAGTTGTTCAGAAGAGAGGCCACTCCCTTCTTAGCAAACACTGTTCTATCTTACAGAATATGCCCTGCAAGTCTGACAGTATCACCAACCAAGCCAGGGCCGCTGTTACCGCCTCAATCTCCATCCTCATACTCGATGTGACAGTGGAGTAGGGAGCTGATTTCTCCACCACCTCCTTGCCACTTTGGTAGCCGACGAAACCCCAACCGCACTTGTTTGCATCTCTGCCGACGAAGCCATCTGTGTACAGAATTGGGTCTTGTGGTCCTGAGTGTTGCTGAATCAGCTCCTGTATTGAAGCTTCTGTCCTAGTGCCGCCCCACTCGCTGCTCAGTTTTATCACCACCCTTGTCAGGGTGGTCTCATTGGCCACTTCAACCCATTCACCTCTTCCCACTTCTTCAATGCACAGACCCTCATCAGGGTCTATGAGCTACTTCTCTAAATATCTGCTGGTGTCGTCATGAGATGCATATATAACCATTGCACATTTATGTCACAAATAAAAATAACCTCACAATCTGAGTACAATAGTTCAAATTCAATCAAAGACACTCAGAAATTTTGCAGGTTATTATTTTGATAACCTTCAAACAAATTTTAATCTGTTTAAAACATTTTGCAGTTGTTGCTTTTCACAGAGCATTCATTCTGCTGCACCAGAAAGAAACCTATTGTCATTTTTTTTATAGTTGACTAAATGCACTATCACATATTAGCTAAGTTATTTTATATAAATTTGTTGAAGAGTAACCATTTTTTGTCATTTTTCAGATGGATTAATGGGCATCGCTATTGTTGGTGGTGCAGCTCTAGCTTTAGGTGGGCTAATTGGAATTGGGATAGCAGTTCTGAAAAAGTGAAGATTGTGTGTTTTTGATATCAGTTGCTGCAGTTTGTGTACACTTAAGTATTGTGTGTCATTATTTACTGTTTGATTAGGATTGTGTATTTGTGTCGTTGATGAATTATTGTCCCATATGTTTGTGAAAAATTACAAAA
Organism: Ariolimax columbianus; assembly: GCA_036924085.1. Lineage (NCBI taxonomy): Eukaryota > Metazoa > Mollusca > Gastropoda > Stylommatophora > Arionidae > Ariolimax > Ariolimax columbianus. The sequence continues at coordinate 53,523,096 of JAVGWX010000021.1, forward strand.
AGACATTGTACTTAGACTCATCAGGGAATTGTTTCTATTACCTATCCTATATAAATGCTATATTGAACCAAACATTACTGTACAGAGCCAGTGTCTCCAGGCAGTCGCTAGCTTCACCTACCTAGGCAGTACCCTCACTAGACCGGCGAATATTGACAGTGAGGTCAATAACAGGATGGCTAAACGAGCTCTGCGTTTGGGAGGCTCCAGGCCAACGTCTGGAATCGACAAGGCATTAGTGTTGCCACCAAGATAAAAGTGTATCATGCTGTGGTATTATCCACTCTGCTGCATGCCTGTGAGCCATGGACAGTGTATAGCAGACACACCAGATTGCTCAATCAGTTTCACTTGAACTGTCTGCATAGGCTGCTCTGGACCAGATGGCAGGACAAAGTGTGTAACTCTGAAATTCTTAGCAAGACTAACATGTTGAGCATACACTTCTGAAACTGGCTTAGCTACAATGGATGGGACATGTTGTTTGCATGCCGGATAAGCGCATCCCCAAGCAGCTGTTATATGGTTGGCTCAAAACAGGCAGACGATCACCAGAAATGCTACGGAGATGCTATTGATGTCATCTCCTGGAAGATGCTTGCACAATACCGTATCACCTGGCAAGTTAGTATCACCTCAAGTGCTCAGATCGCAGAGAGTGCGGCCATTGTGGAGGCTTAATGAAAGCGTGATGCCCGAAATAACAATACTCACAACATTTCACTGTCTGCCAGGATTGGTCTTTACAGCCATCAGAGAATACATATTTACAGCAACAGTCTAATGCTGTCGTCATCTTTGCTTGCGATGGGCAACTATTATGCTATGGAGGCATTGCATAGAAGATATCCATTTTGTAAGATGCTATAAATAGTATACTTATTTTTCTAGTTATTTTCACATGTTACTGAAAATATGACAATCTTTATGATGTTATTTAACCACATAGTGCTGATGAAATCACTGAAAGAACCAAATGTGATTTCTAGGTGACATAAGGAACCCAATGTGATTTCTAGGTGACATTAGCTTTGAAAGTGGACAACAAACAATAATACAACATTCAGGACAAAAGTAGATGTATAGGTAATGGCTCTGTGACCGCATCAAGACAACAATAACATGACATACAAGCCTTGATCAGGAACAAAGAATGAACAAAAACAACTAACAAATCACTACAAAAAAGAAGGTACGATGTAAAATGAGCGGTTTAAGTCAGCAGCCATACCAGGATGTGCCAAGAAAGTGTGAGACAAGGTTTGCCAGTTATGAAATAGAGTGAACCAAGCAAGAAATTGTCAATATGATTGCACAGAAACAAAAACATGAAAAAATCACACACAAAAAACAGAAGACCCAAACAATAATCAAGAGACACACATACAAAAGGATATGGAGGAAGAAAAATATACACATATGACACCAGACATAAAAATATACACATATGATACCATACATATATACACATGACATCGTACATAAAAATATACACATATGACACCATACATATAAATATACAGAAATGGATAAAGTAACAATAATAATAAGAGATAGATGTATGAGCAAATATAAAGGAAATAGTAAAGAGAGCATTAAAGAGGAATGAAAAGGGAAGCTTATGAAAATCTATGGAATGTATTAAAGCCATGAGGTTTGGGGCACCCATTAGGAAAAATCAACGATTATCATGCTCAGCCCGGTGTCAATTATCGGAGGAGCAGGATCAGTGACTTTGTTGTCTACCTTGCACTGTTGTCCAGGACTATTGAAATGGTTGGTGACAGGGAGCCAGAGTTATTGGAAATGTTGTTGGGGTGTTGACAGAAGCAGGCTTGAGTTCAAGGTCAGTCTCACTGATGTATTTCATGTTGCAGCAGATGCAAATAATAGTGTCATTTTCTTTTTGACTTGGTGTGGTCACTGAACCGTTATCTACATATGGTTTTATCAACTTTTGACCTTCAGTATCACTGCAACTTTGATCTATTTATTTTTACACAACATTTAGAACACATGTCTGGTTAATGTCTGACTGCGTACGATGAAGAAGAACACATGTCTCAGTGTATGCAGTGTTATTATGAGCCATTTATTATCTTATGATATTGTTGTCATCAGCTGGTTCTCATCTCACCTGTTACATGTATTTGTTGTGCTAACGTGGTTAAAAGGTCAAAGTGATAGTTGGATCTCTTTACAAACCTTCTTTGTTTAATGATCTACGTTATCTGTATAACATACATATTACATTGCATGCTAAAATTGTGTATATAAACATTTGTACAACCAAATGCAGGAATCAAAACATATTTAATCATGGTGAAGAAATAGGCCACCCATGTTTCAGAAGGTGAGCAAAGAATAGTGACCTGCCAGGCATGCCATAAGATGTAACTAAGGGGGTTTAATCATAGGGCCAGTAACACCTTGTAGAAACAATAATAACAAGACTAATAAAAGAAGGATCTACACCCCATGATAGAAGAAATACAAGTACATCAAGTTAGAGGAAATAGCTATTTCAGCGGTTTTACATAACTGCCCTGTACCATGTCTCTGTGAACCAAGTTGGTGTCTATCAGAAGGGTACAAGTTGAGTGCTTACCAAACAGTGTCAATATTCTTCAGAACACTAAGAAAACAAAACTAAGAAATATCTAAACAAGTTAAACACACTTTTCGGCCATTGCCTATTTTCAGCTAAATTTATGGCTACAGAAAATGTTAACATTTGTTGTTGTTTTATTACTAGTCAATATAATGTTATTTATCTTCCTCTTCTTCTTTGTTCGTTCTCAATCTCCCGCTACCAAGCCCTGAAAAGGGCTTTGCAAGTAGCAGAATGTAGTTCGGAGAATGGAATGCACTGTGTCGTGGTTTACAATTTGACTGCGATATTTGCACCTTTCAGTCCGATTGCCTTCCATCTTCGATCCCTTCTACTTAGCCAGTCTGCTCTATTGCAGCCTGTTATCCATGATCACTGCATGGAGGTATAGAAGGGTCTTGGAAGCTCTGGTTTGCAGGCTATGATGCTAGCAGTCAGCTATGGGTCGCTAACCCCTGTAGCTCATGCACTGCTCAGCGTCTTGATTTTGATGTTATTTATGAAAATAATTTTTTTTAATGAATAGTAAACTGTTTATGCAATCAAATTTATCAGAAATTGAATATATATATATAAATCAACCAGATCAAAACTTTCAACTCCCTGCAGACAAAGCTTCTCAACAAATACTCGCTAAGTCCTCCTGTCATTAGAAAATATTTTTTTAGTTCTGAGAGTGGTGAATGCTTGGAATGCATTGCCACAGGAAATAGTGGAGGTAGGGTCAGCTAATGCATTAAAGAATAGATTGTATGCAGATAGATTTTAGATCAGCGAAATGTAAATGAAACTGGTTGTAAACAGACTGTAAAGTCTTCTAAACCAGTATAAAGACGTTAAGTTATGCACCATCATATCTCCTAGTCCTGTCCCCTCCCGTTATGTTGTCCTGCCAATTGTAAGTTTGTCTCGACTTCCATTCTCCAAGAGTGTTTAGGTTTGCCCTGAGAATTCCAGAACAGTGACCGCCTTATGTTATCGACTAGTCTCCGTAAGATGTGTCCTATACATCACCGCCTTCACTTTACGTCTAGTCCCACTGGCATCTGTCTGGATCTTTCCCATAGTGACTTTATCATGCCATTTTATTCCTTCAATTTGACACAAGCATCTATTGATGAAAGCTTGTGCCTTTTCATTATTCTTTCCTTTGTTTTCCACATCACAGAGTCGTACAATAGGGTGGACTTGACATTGGAGTTGAAGATCTGTATTTTTGTGGCAGAGTTAGTTTCTTTCTATGTCCACAAATTCCCAAAAGCCTCTTTCATATTCCTAATTTAATATCTCTATCAGTATTATGTTAGTGAACTTTAAGGGCACTCTATAATGCCTGAACAATTTCCTGTATCTATGACCTCTTCTTTGCTAATTTGACTACATAGTCTTCTTTCCAGTCTGGTGGTATTACTTCTCTATCCCAAACAAGTTATTTAATAACTGTCAAAGTATTGATATTTTATCTGCTGTGATTGTTTCTGTTGAGGCACCATGTGAACCAGTGGATTTACATCTTTAAGAAATAAAATAGCTTTCCTGATTTCTTTTCTAGTCGGCATTGAACTTGCAGTTCCAAATTCTCCGATTGGATATCTGAGGGATCTTGTGAAATTTGTTTATTATTAGCATTTATAATTCATAAAAATGTTCTGCCCATCTCTTCATTTGCTCTTTCATATTGCTAAGCAAATTTTCTATCATCTTTAATAACTTCATTTACTTACTTTTATTTTCCTGTCAGTGTCTTCGTGCAGTTGTACATGATGTCTTTCATATTTCCTTTTGTTGCAGCTTCTTTTGCTAACTCGTCAATATATTTTTCTGTCTCTTCTCCCACACCTTTTAACCTCTTTATTGGCTACAGTATATAATTCTTGCACCTTTGCTCCGTTTCATCTGGTTTTTTCTGTTGTTTATGTTTGATCTCTTTGTTTTCGTCACATTTATCTTTGCTCTAGTATTTGCTGTTATCAATATTTTGTGTTGTATTTCCCTTTTACCCAGATATTTATACAAGTCTTGCTCAATAGCTTTTTTTAAAATCTATTGCCAGTGCTCCTCCGTATCGTTTACATTGTCCAGCTGTTGTAGCACATTATACCTATTAAAATAGAGCTTGAATAACTTTGTCTCTGAGGAATCCCACTTCGAACTATTGTCTGTAGTTATTACTTGCTGTATGCCGTTTAAGTTAAATCTTTATTTTGGCTACCAGAAGATTGTGTTTTCATGCCTTATCTGTTCCTCTACATACTTTTATATCTTGTAACGATGACCTGAATTTATTTGTAAATATATGATCAGCATAGTTTTTTGTCTTGTGGTCTGATGATACCTTGTGGATCCTTTTATGTGGAAACATGCTACCACCAATCACCAGTTCATTGGAAGCGCAGAAGTCCATAAGCAATCTTCCATTTTTTTCTTCTTTTGTTTTGGTCTTAGATACTCTTACTGGTGGCCATCTCATCATATAATTTACAAGTCTTATGTAATTAGTTGATGCCATTACAAAGTAATCATTGGTTGACACCATTACTCAATTATTAAGTAGGTTTTAGATACATTCTTAAAGCTGAAGAATCACTTTCAGGATGAATGTATTGTTGACATCTGTATGCCATATTCTTTCATTAAAATTACTATTGTTTTCTTACTTTGTGTAAATACAATATTAAGATTGTAAAGAAAAAGCAAGTTTATTTCAAGGTTAATTTTTTACAGAAACTCTTCTTCTGCGTTCGTTCTCAATCTCCCTCTACCAAGCACTGAACATGGCTTTGCAAGTAGCAGGATGTAGTCAGGAGAACGGAATGTGTTGTGTCGCTAGTTTACAAATGGCCCGTCTCCGGCAGAACAGAAACTCTGAGATATAACCTGCTAAAACAGAATCAAACTACAAGAGGCTTTCAAGTCAATCCGAGACTTTTTTTTTTTTTTTTTTGTAATGTCATTAATTTTTTAATATGATTTCCTGCAACGTTTATGTACTTATTCCAACGTTTAAGTAATACTTGAAAGCTTCAGCGTAGACAGATTTGTCAGTATGTCTGAACCAAACCAAGACAGCATGTTTCACTTTGTCATCAGTGCTGAAATGCTGACCTCTCTGAAATTCTTTTAGAGGTACAAACAGGTGAAAATCACTTGGAGTGAGGTCTGGGCTGCAAGGAGGCCGTGGGAATACCTCCCAGCCGAGTTGCTATAGATGGCACATAGTGCGGTGAGCCGTATGAGGTTGAGAGTTATCTTGCAGGAGGAGGATGCCCTTTGTGATCAAACCAGGCCATTTTTCCCGCATATGGTTACATGCTGGTCACGATTGATAGTGGCACAACGGAGTAGAAAATCAACATCCAAGATCCACAATCTGGATATTCACAGGAATGACTCTGGTGGGTTGAGAGCCACCACGACCAGAACCATCACTCACGGATGTGCTGCTTTCTCTAAAACGTTTACACCATTCAAATGTCTTACTGCAGCTGAGTGTCTCATCACCTTATTGTGATTGCAGTCTTCTGTAAATTTCCACAGGTTTCACACCTTCTTTCACAAGAAACTTCACAACACGCTGCTCTGTGCAAGCACTAATAGTGTTGTCCGTTATTTTTATTTATCTGTCACGTGACTGGCTCATGGCAAGTATGCTACCTAGCAGTAATAGGACACAAGTGCCCCTGATTAATGATGGTAGTTCTAGCACGCTTTAATCCATTCAGGTAGAACTAGAACAAAAAGTTCCGGTTTGATTTGAACGCCCGTTGTAGTATGCTACACTCCTGAATTGTCTGGATATTACAGTTAGAAGAGTTGTACAATTGTAACATTAGAATCAATGATAGATAGATGAACAAAATTCAATATCTACAAGTGTATATCAAATTATAGTCAGTACTATCTTGAAAGAATTCAACAGAAGTTCCATACTGGCCATAGCAGACACTATCTTATCTATCTTCAGTCCACTTATGTCGTGTGGAGGTGTGACTTCCTTTGTTTCATATCTTTTTGGGCAGGTGAAAATCCACCGATGACTTGCCAGGTCAATCCCAGCATCTGTTAGCCCCTGGAATATACGATCATCTATTTTTGAGACTGGTGGAGGTGGAAGCGTAAATTAGAGCAAGGTAGACCCGCAGCCTGTCAGGCGCCATCTAAGCTGCTCCGCTAACCACATAACCAAGACCTGTTGTTATGGCCTAGAATAATTTGAGTAGATTTTTAACTCGAATTTTGCCAGAGCAGCGGCCGCAAGGGCTACACTTTTAGATTTCCAACTGTCAAGGTATTTTTAACATGAGCGCCACTGCACACGGGTGTCTGATCTCACTACTCAGAGATCAGGGAAAATATTTACCAGATGATCCACGTGAAAAAATCTTGGTCTTCACCGTGATTTATACCCGCGACCTCCAGCACCCGAGACAAACACCTTACCACAAGACCACTGGGTCCCCCCATGGCAGACACTCCCAGAGGTAAAGTGTTAAAGACTTCATAGTAAACAGTATGTTTTTTCAAGGCAGTATCTACTAATTCAGGTACCTATTTACACATGGATAGACTTGAGCTTGAACCTGGTCCCCTTGCAGCAAGACAAGCACTCTGCTGCTCAAAAGTGATAGTACAGTAAATAGAAAATAAATGGAATATAAAAAAAGGGCCAGAGAAGAGAAAGTGGTGCATAGAGTTGCATAAGTGATATCTTCTTCTTCATCGTACGCAGTCAGACAGTAACCATTATTTTTTCTAAAAAAGCAGCGGTCATCCTGAGGCTGTCGACACTGCCATAGAGCTTGTCTTGCAGTTCCACTGGTGATGGCAACATCTGATCCTCGTATGTCGGGCAGTTCTGCAGCAGATGCTCAGCGGTCATTTTCCCGGTACCACACGGGCATTCGTCAGTACCACTTATCTTCAATTTGTTGAATATGTGGTACCTCAGTCTATTGTGGCCAGTGCGAAGTCTGAAGACAACGACCTGCTCTCTTCTGTTCAACTGGTAATAGGCATCGTTTTTGGTGTAGCCGGTATGTTCAGTTTCCCATTTGGTCATGTATCTGGCTTTAATAAGCCGTTTTTGACTCTTCGTACGTCATACTAGTATCTGTTTGTGGTAGTCTTGCACCTTCTTTTGCCAGTCTGTCTGCCTCCTCGTTGCCTTGGATGTTGCAGTGTGATGGGACCCACTGTACCACTACCCTTTTTGGTGCGGACTGCTGGCATAGTTGGCAGAGTACTGCTCTTAAGTCATTAAGCATAAGTGATATGAGATCTGTTCCTCAACAAGGTAGTTAATCTTGTGCTGGTCCCAACCCTGTCTCAAGTCGTCTGCTAAGATACTATTTGGGCCATTGGCGTTACCATTTCTGAGAAACATGACTTTATTGATTTCTTCTGTGAGATCTTGTGAAGCTAAATTTCAAAATGTTTTCTGTCCATCACTTCATTTATGTTGCTAATATAATTGTTTTCTTTAACTTTAATGGGCGATTTGCTGTCTCCTTAGTTTGGCTTATCGCAATTAACTTGCAGTTCTGTGTGATTGTGCACTGAGCACACACTTCAACGAGAACACCAAGTGCAAATATTAATTCAGAACACTTGCCTTAATAATACACTTTAATGAATACCAAACTCACACACAGTGGCAAAAGACATTCACAAAAAGTTCTCTCAATATACAAATGTGTTGTGGAGATTACTTATTCAGGATATTATCCATCAGTTGACTTGTCTGGATTAAGACATTTTCTCAGCATCTCACTGGAGTAGGAGATCAAATCTTTCAAATTCTTCCCTGGAACCAAATCGATAATTAGAATATCTACAACCCTAAGCAAGTTCACTACAATGTTTATTTTAAAATAAAAACTATAACATAAAGTGTTAGAAAAATGTGTCTTATAGAAAACACAGCAAGTGATTATTTTTTGGGTTGGTTACAACACGAGTGTATAGCGGGCACAGAGCCCTTAAACCATTGATAACTTCTGTTATCTGCTGGCCTTCTTCACTCTGGGTTGGAAAAATGGGATTGCAAAAATGAATGAGAATGACTTACTGACGACACCCTTCTCCATACAGGCTGGCCCTGATGATTTGAGTACAGAGCAAATTACAAACTTTGGGCTTGAAACCATCAAATAGCTGCTAAAGCTTTTCAACACATGCATCGAATCTACGCAAATCCCTCAAATCGGGAGGAAATCCCACGTGGTGTTGATAAAACAAGGGAAAAAAACTCCCCCAACAGAACCTAAGAATTTCCAACTGGTGTCAGTACTTTGGCATCAACATAAGGTTTTGGAATGAATGATCATAAACTATATCGACCCCCTGATAGACAAGGAACAGCAGGTTTCAGATCATTTCGCAGCCAAATGACTAACCTGGCACAACTAATCGAGGATGGGTATGAACACAAGAAGATGACAGGAGTAACTTTGATTGAGCTAAGTGTATCATATGACACCACTAGAACCTACAGACAAACCTCTATGCAAATGTCTCTTGCACTAGAGGCAGTTCTGTCACTTTGAGTGGTGCGGGGTTGATGGCTTGCCATAAGAACGTGTTCTAGGGCCTATATACGAGGCATGTTCAAATGAAACAGGACCAAACTGCAACAAGTGAACATGCATTCGATGTCACTTCTGGTGTAAACAGCAAATGGCCCTGCATGCTTTCGCGTGGTGTGATTCTGTTGCAAGACAATGTGCACCCACATTTGGCAAACATTGTTAAGAAAGTGTTGGGAAGTACTGCCACACCCATCCTATAGCCCCGATATGTCCCTATGTGACTTCCATTTGTTCATACCCTTAAAAAAATTTATGAAGTTACAAAGATTCGACTCCGATGCATACATAGGCTCGGTGACCAAGTGACACAAAATAATACAATTCTAATTGGAAAGTCAATTTCAAATACATGCACACTTGGCAGTCCTGAGAGAGTCATAACAAGAGTGGTGGATGGCTAGTTATTTTATAGTGTGTTATATTATCAAATTATTTCATATAGTGGTTGATGGAGAGGTATTTTATAGGAGTGGTGGATGGGGAGGTATTTTATAGGAGTGGTGGATGGAGAGGTATTTTATAGGAGTGGATGGATGGAGAGGTATTTTATAGGAGTGGTGGATGCACAGGTATTTTATAGGAGTGGTGGATGCACAGGTATTTTATAGGAGTGGTGGTCGGAGAGGTATTTTATAGGAGTGGTGGATGGAGAGGTATTTTATAGGAGTGGTGGATGCACAGGTATTTTATAGGAGTGGTGGTCGGAGAGGTATTTTATAGGAGTGGTGGATGCACAGGTATTTTATAGGAGTGGTGGATGGAGAGGTATTTTATAGGAGTGGTGGACGGAGAGGTATTTTATAGGAGTGGTGGTCGGAGAGGTATTTTATAGGAGTGGTGGATGGAGAGGTATTTTATAGGAGTGGTGGATGGAGAGGTATTTTATAGGAGTGGTGGATGCACAGGTATTTTATAGGAGTGGTGGATGGAGAGGTATTTTATAGGAGTGGTGGATGCACAGGTATTTTATAGGAGTGGTGGTCGGAGAGGTATTTTATAGGAGTGGATGGATGGAGAGGTATTTTATAGGAGTGGTGGATGCACAGGTATTTTATAGGAGTGGTGGATGGAGAGGTATTTTATAGGAGTGGATGGATGGAGAGGTATTTTATAGGAGTGGTGGACGGAGAGGTATTTTATAGGAGTGGTGGATGGAGAGGTATTTTATAGGAGTGGTGGATGCACAGGTATTTTATAGGAGTGGTGGATGGAGAGGTATTTTATAGGAGTGGTGGATGCACAGGTATTTTATAGGAGTGGTGGTCGGAGAGGTATTTTATAGGAGTGGATGGATGGAGAGGTATTTTATAGGAGTGGTGGATGCACAGGTATTTTATAGGAGTGGTGGATGGAGAGGTATTTTATAGGAGTGGATGGATGGAGAGGTATTTTATAGGAGTGGTGGACGGAGAGGTATTTTATAGGAGTGGTGGATGGAGAGGTATTTTATAGGAGTGGATGGATGGAGAGGTATTTTATAGGAGTGGTGGACGGAGAGGTATTTTATAGGAGTGGTGGATGGAGAGGTATTTTATAGGAGTGGTGGATGGAGAGGTATTTTATAGGAGTGGTGGATGCACAGGTATTTTATAGGAGTGGTGGATGGAGAGGTATTTTATAGGAGTGGTGGATGCACAGGTATTTTATAGGAGTGGTGGTCGGAGAGGTATTTTATAGGAGTGGATGGATGGAGAGGTATTTTATAGGAGTGGTGGATGCACAGGTATTTTATAGGAGTGGTGGATGGAGAGGTATTTTATAGGAGTGGATGGATGGAGAGGTATTTTATAGGAGTGGTGGACGGAGAGGTATTTTATAGGAGTGGTGGATGGAGAGGTATTTTATAGGAGTGGATGGATGGAGAGGTATTTTATAGGAGTGGTGGATGGAGAGGTATTTTATAGGAGTGGTGGATGCACAGGTATTTTATAGGAGTGGTGGACGGAGAGGTATTTTATAGGAGTGGTGGACGGAGAGGTATTTTATAGGAGTGGTGGATGGAGAGGTATTTTATAGGAGTGGTGGATGCACAGGTATTTTATAGGAGTGGTGGACGGAGAGGTATTTTATAGGAGTGGTGGATGGAGATGTATTTTATAGGAGTGGTGGACGGAGAGGTATTTTATAGGAGTGGTGGATGGAGATGTATTTTATAGGAGTGGTGGACGGAGAGGTATTTTATAGGAGTGGTGGATGGAGATGTATTTTATAGGAGTGGTGGATGGAGATGTATTTTATAGGAGTGGTGGATGGAGAGGTATTTTATAGGAGTGGTGGACGGAGAGGTATTTTATAGGAGTGGTGGACGGAGAGGTATTTTATAGGAGTGGTGGATGGAGATGTATTTTATAGGAGTGGTGGATGGAGATGTATTTTATAGGAGTGGTGGATGGAGAGGTATTTTATAGGAGTGGTGGATGGAGATGTATTTTATAGGAGTGGTGGATGGAGATGTATTTTATAGGAGTGGTGGATGGAGATGTATTTTATAGGAGTGGTGGACGGAGAGGTATTTTATAGGAGTGGTGGATGGAGATGTATTTTATAGGAGTGGTGGACGGAGAGGTATTTTATAGGAGTGGTGGATGGAGAGGTATTTTATAGGAGTGGTGGACGGAGAGGTATTTTATAGGAGTGGTGGATGGAGAGGTATTTCAACAGCACAGAGGAGTGGGAGCAGCATAATATTGCTGCTGTAAACACAATATAGTATCTTTATTTCTTTACCCATGTTCAAAACAATTTTATGTGTGTGTGTTACAAATGGGTAATGTTCACCAGGCTCATTTGCACATACAGAAAAACTGTGTGTGTGTATATATATATACCATTTCTTAACAAAATAGATAAATACTTTTCTAGTAAAATAAAACTGAAAGATTATGTTAGACATAATAATGGTTACTGTTTCCGACGATATATTGGACACATTAGGGTGTAATACTATGTTGGTCCCAAGGGTCAGCGCAAGCAGATATATCTATCAGGTATGTCCTTATCACATTCTGCACATCCGTCGGTGTAAGACAAGGATGTATACTCTCCCTGACACTCAACGTATTCCTAGAAAAAATTTTGGAGTGATACTCTTGAAGATTGTGTTGGCACCACCAGGATAGAATGATTATCAACTTGCGCTTCGTAGATGGCATTGACAGACTTACAAGGAATGAGACAGAACTTCAGAAATTGATCTGAAGACTGCACTGTGTTATGGCATGTCGATAAACGCAGAAATGACAAAGTTGATGACCAACAACACCGAAGGATTCAACGCTGTGATCAAACCAAATGAACAGGAGCTTGAAACAGTGAACGGCTTCAAGTATCTGGGTTCAACGATGAGTGTTGAGGAATCAAAATCACAGGTTATGGCCAGAAATAGCACAGACAACAGCATCATTTGCCCAATGGAAACATATATGGAAAGACAAACTCTCCCTCACCATAAGGGTCAGACTAATGTTCTCACTGGTTCTTACAATGTTCCTCAACACCTGCAAAACAGCAGACCTCCAGAGAAGAATTGAGGTCATAGAGATGAGATGTTTTAGAAAGACTCCTAATTGTCACCTGCAAAACAGCAGACCTCCAGAGAAGAATTGAGGTCATAGAGATGAGATGTTTTAGAAAGACTCCTAATTGTCACCTGCAAAGACCGTATCACAAATTGACGAAGTGCGATAACAAATTGAGAATGCAAGTGGGCTTTACGACGGGATCCTCACACCGATCAAAAGCTCACTTGGTATGGCCATGTCGAGGTCCAAGGACATTGCAAATACGATACCACAGGCAAGTGAAGGCAGGGACGTCTGAGAAACGATGGTAAGACAACATCCATAAAAGGACTAACCTACGACCCAAGGAGGCACAAAAAGCAATCTCAGAGAGGAATGACGCAGCAATCTTAAGAGGTCATAAGATGAACTGAACAGAAAGCTACAAAACATACCTTCGAGTTGGGATAAACTGCTATCAGGTGATGACAACTCAAAATTTTTCCCCAAAGTGCCCTGCAGGCTCTCAGCATCTTTTAGGTGTTGTCCAAGCACTGCATTTGCGTATTTTACCTGAAGGATTGATTAACATGAAGATAAAACAGTATGCAATTAAAGCATACATTCTCTATTGAGCATTTACTTGCACTTATGTTTCTTAAAGTCCAGTCCCACAATTGTGTGCGGTGGAAACAGCGATCGAAACAGGGGGAAAGTAAGAGATTACTCTGAAAAGTCTCCGGTGAATGGCACGACTGTGACTAGCGAACCAACAAGCAATTATACTATTGCTGAAAAGTTTGAATAAAATGAGAAACTTATGGCAGAACATTTAAAATCCTGCAAACTTGCATCTTCCTGGTGGCAACGTATGGATGTGAAAAGTAGTAGTTCCCCTTCAGTCATGTCTGACTATAGGTTGATGCGATCTTGGAGTAGCAACTCTACTGAGTTTTTGGCTTTCCTTTTCCCGTTGTCTGTTTACTTCCCTTTCTGGCATGAGCTTATTTTCGCCCAGCCTAAGGTGGCTCTTCAGGTTACATCTCCATTTGGATTGGTCTGCTATGTCTTCCCAAGATGCCAGATCCATGCCCAGAGCCTTCATGTTCCGCTGACATGCATCTTTCAACCGCAGCTGTTCTTTTACCACACGCCTGCTGTCCATAGAGAATATCTTTGGGGATGCGACCAACTTTCATGAGATGAACATGACCAAGCCATCAGTCTCTGTTGGCGGAGGGTGTACATACTTGGAAGACCGGTGCAAGAATGCACTTCTGCATTTGTTACCTTGTCTCTCAAGCGGCGTTGTTGAAAAGGTGTTGATCCTATGCTCTTGCTTGACATATGTTGTCCACATTTCGCTGCCAGTTCGTAGTTATCAATATTGATGGTTGGGATGGTATCTACGTTTTGCCCCAGTATACTTGTTTTATTCGGGCTTATTGTGAGGCCGAAATCTTTGCACGCCTGGGAGAAGTGATCTATCAATCTCTGGCGTTCATGCACACTGTGAGTGACAAATGCAGCGTCATCAGCAAATACCAAGTCCCTGACAGTAACTTCCCTGATCTTGGTTTTAGCTTCGAGTCTCGCAAGATTAAACAGACAGCCATCTGATCTAGTGTGAAGGCAAATCTCTTCTGTTGCATTACCAAATGTGTGCTTCAGTAGCAGCACAAAGAAGATTCCAAATAGTGCTGGGGCCTGGACACAGCCTTGTTTAACACCACATTGAATATTAAATGAAGGTAATGTATTACCATCGAATCGGACTGTTCCTTTCATATCCTCATGAAATGACACTATAAGCTGCAGCAGTTTGTAGGACAGCCTATTTTTGAAAGGATGTTGAAGAGTCCAGCCCTGCTAACGAAATCGAATGCTTTTGTCAGGTCGATGAAAGCGACATAAAAAGGCTTGTTCTGCTTGCGTGATTTTTCTTGTAGCTGTCGTAGAGAGGATCGTATCGATGGTTGATCTTCTAGGGTACACTTGCTCAGCCAGTTCATGTAGCCGCAGTAAGATCACTCTGGCAAACACTTTGTCAACAACACTGAGCAGTGAGATGCCTCTGTAATTATTAGTCACTTCTATCACCTTTATTTTTGTATAATGTGACAATTGTTGAATCCCTCATATCTTGGGGTATGATGGCCTCTTTCCAACTCTGACATAGCAGTAAGTGTAGCGGTTTCAAGAGTGCGTTTCTAAAATGCTTGATCTGATCAGGTGGAATCCCTACGCTGCCCGCTGCTTTGCCCAGCGCCAATGACTGTATTGAGATCTAAAGATGGTTCGACGTTCAGCTCCTCCATTCTAGGATAGCCTTGAACAGCATCAAGAGCTGTGGGAGTGACCGTACTGTCGCATGAGTAGAACTCAAGAGTAATGCTCTACCCATTGCTCCATCTGCCTAACTTTGTCAGTTATTTTCTCGCCACTAATCGATTTGGGCGGCGCTGTTTTCCTGTGCACAGGACCAATGGCTTTTCTAATGCCATCATACATTTCTTTGATATTGCCTGTTTCTGCCGCAGTCTGGATATTTTCACTGAAGTGGAACCAGTACTCATTTTCACAGTGGCGGGTTGTTTTCTGAACTTGGCTCCTGGCAGATTTTTTAGAGATTGCAGAGTAATTGCATCTGAAAGGCACTTGTAGTTTAACCAAGAGCAGTGTGCTTTGCTTCGATTATGGGTGTCATTTCATTTTTGTGTGCTTCAAACCAATCATTGGATTTTGCAGTGCTTCTTCCAAAAATAGCAATAGTAGTGCTGTGGATGTTGGATCGAAGTTGTTTCCAGGTTTCTGTAACATTGGCGCCACTTTGTGTAATTCTTAGTTTCCTCGAAGGCGTTGATAGGCAGCGAATGATAAGTGCATGTTCTGACATTCTGCACGTGTCAATGCGTGGTTTACCTTCGTGTCTATTGTGATACAAACTTCTTGGTTGCAATTTGATTTTACATTGAACCAGTGCATGGTCTGTGTCACAGTCTGCGCTATGGTAGAAGCGCGCGAGGAGAACAGATTTGAGAAGAGAACTTCTCACAAGAATCAGATTAAGCTGATGTCAGTGCTTGAATCGTGTGTGCATGCATGAGACCTTATGTTGAGGCTTGGTTTGAAAATAGGAGTTGGTCACACACAGAGTCCATGATAGACAGAGAACGCTAAAAGCCGTTGCCCATTTTCATTAGCATTGCCGACTCAAAAGTTGCCAAGACATGAAGGCCACGAATCGTGATCAGCACCCACTCTATCATTGAAGTCGCCGAGCAGAACAAGTTGTTCCTGACTCGGAATGTTTCTAATGACTGCTGATAGATATTCCCATAAAAAGCATCTTTGGCTTCAGCTGTGGAGCACACATAAGATAGGAGCATATGCACTGACAAGGGTGATGGGACCGACAGTAGTATGAAGATGTAGTGTGAGCAGTCGCTCTGAACCATTTTCGCCTGGTTCAACCATGCGTGATATGGACTTTTTCACTGCAACGCCATGCTCTCTTTTTTCATTGGGGTCTTCACTTTGCCAGTAGAATATGTAGTCCTTCTCACTTATTGATTCTGATCCCGCTAAGCAAATTTCTTGAAGCGCTGCAATGCCCACATTGTGTCTTTTTAGTTCATCGCTGATAATGCATGTTTCCCTGACATCATTTATTTTCTGAAGGTCATCAAGACAGTTCAGTCAACATAATACGGATGTTCCAACAGCACAGGTATATTTGATGTAGCACGTGATGTGTCAGTGTTGAAGGGTAAGGCTTGAGGGCTTCTCCAAGGTGCAAGGCTGGGCATATTTCTAAGGAGAACAAGCTGTTGCCTGAGCAGCAGGTCCCTTCTCTCCATGAAGCTAATTAATCCAGGGGAACGACATTAGTCGATACTGCCTGGAATCAGCAATGTCGCAGGAGTTGTCAGAATATTGGTTGAAACACCATTTGACTGCCTTAGAGACTCCAGCTCCTAAATTTTTTCTCAGAGTTTACTTCCGAAAAGTAGACCACCACACAAACACTTAAGAAAAGGATTGAATCTTTTGAACTGAAATGCTACAGAAGTGTGCTCAAAATACCATGGATAACAAAAAGAAAAAATGAAGATACTCTAAATAACTGGATATCGAGGAAAATTGGTTAGTAAACAATATCTTGTCCAGAAAGCTTAAATATTTTGGCCACATCAAACCTGGAGAGAACGATATTGGCAGGTATAGTGCCTGGAAAGCGGGGCAGAGGAAGAACGAGGAGAAGATGGACACGAGACATCATTGAGGTCCTGAAGATGACAGAAGCGGGAGTTCTGACTAGAGATCGAGAGCCTTACAGATCGGCTGTTGTCAGAGCAACGTTCTGCAAAGGACATGCTACATGATTAAAGGGTCTAAACAACAGAATACCCTTGTAAATGTCAAAGGACTACGAAATGGACACGCAACTGAAGCAACAACATTAAATGCTCGTGTACTTGGTGGAACTTGTAGAATTTATGATATAAAAACTGAAATAGATATTCTAGGACAAGTAATAATAAATTGTTCTATGGAATGACTGGCAAAGATGGTCTGCAGATGCTACTGGTATTCCTTCTGCTCCATATTTTTGATACGTGTCTGTTCTGGGTTGCCTGCACATGCAAGTTCTCACTGATTGCAAAGGTCTTTTTGCCTGCACTTTTCTAGGTTGAATGATTTTGAGCTAAGTCTTTCCAGTTGGTAATGTCTATATGACAGCACTTAAGAGATTCCTTCAGACTGTTCTTGACATATGTGTTATGGTTAGCATTTATACAATAGAACTTCAAGGAGACCCAAGAAAATTATGTACTGATATGGAGCAGTGCAGACAGAAATCAAAAGAATTTTTAAAAAATTGTGTACATTTTCTTTTAAATCCAGAGAAAATAAAGTCTATTGTAGAAACAGAATACATCAGTGAAAGACTAACATGCTAAAAAAAAAACGAGGAAAACACCAATCCAGGTAAATGAGAGCCACATTCAGGAAGACAAATCGATTTTGTTAACTCTTTGAACCTTACACTGATATATAGGGATGTGTGTAAATCCCCCATTCCACAAGCCGCCCATTTGTCGATGTGACAGGTGGACCATTATTTTAAGGCGTAATTTTGGTTTTACCGCTTGGATGTTGGCTATCTTATAGTGACGTCTACCCAGTACACACATTTCCAGAAATAACAAATATGGAAGCGCAAATATCAAAGCATGCCTTCGAGAAGATTTTTGTAATGAAAAATGGTTTTGAAAATTCAGAAAATGGCCATTCTAAAAGGCTAACAACAGAACAAGCCGTTGAAAGTAATTTCAAGTATTTCTAGGCTGATAAATTTTTATTTAGATTACCATTCGTCAATTGATTAGGATCAAGTTAGATCTGTTTATCAGAGGATCAGACTACTGTCCTGGCAGGGTATCCCACAAAATTGATCAAGTAAATTTGATGAATATATTCCAGACTCCACTGAGATAAGAACATTAGAGATTAGCAGGTCAGTCAATTTGAGATAGAATAACTAAATTAGAGCACATAGGTCAGTAAATAGCTTGACTCAAATATCTAAATTGTGCGTATTTTCTCAGGAACACAGGGGAATGGCATTTTACGGTTTGGGTAGACAGGGCTCAAAGGGTTAATATCTTTCAGGTGTTATCAAGACGGTGAATGACAATCTGATCGTAATGGGCGATTTGAATAGCCTAACAGGGGAGAAAATAATCATCACATGAATATTGCTTAGGAAGGTTCAGTGCATCATTACAATGGAATCGCAATAGAGAAGAGCTTATAAATGTTTGTACTGAGCATGGTCTAATCATAAACACCATCTTCAAACAAAACCTGGCACAGGTGAAACAACCCAGATATAGCATCAATTAATTATTCATCATGTAGCATGTCCTTTGTAGAACGTCGCTCCCATCACAGTCTGTCTCAAAGAAACTCGTTCCCTTGCCAAAACACCTGCTTCCGCCACTGTCACTCAGGCATTCCTGGATATCTTATACTCAGGCACTCCTGGATATCTTATACTCAGGCACTCCTGGATATCTTATACTCAGGCACTCCTGGATATCTTTGTGCCAATTAATTATTACATATTAATAAGATATCATCATCATTGGCATCTCAGTCTATGTAGACCATGCATGTGGCGCCTTGTGAGTTTTGTACAGCACCATCTCCTGTATTTTGACAGTTTGCTATGACTTAACCCTACCAGACCGCTGTCCCCATTTTTCGGTAATTTCCTTAACTGCCGCTAAACCGCTAGACCTAATTTTCGGTAATTTGGATAGTATGTCATAAAATGCGTCCGAATCTAAAAATAACCAACCATTCGTGGTCAATCCTCGTGATTAGTCATTGAAAATGGCTGCCCCCACGTTTGAATTGATTTTGTGGGGTTTAACGTGAACAAATTCGGAAAATTGACAATGAAACGAACCTGCTGATGAACCAAGCACTTCAACAGGAAAGCAAAGTAAGTCTAGGCTTATGACAGTCCAACAGGTGATCAATAATTTGGTTGATTCAGATTCTGTTCAAGTGAAACAGACAGTGAGAGCTCGAGTGATGAGATGAAGGCTTTTCTTGGACTAAGGATCTATATGGAATACTCATGTATAAAGCCCAGCTATCAGGATTATTGGACAAATGAGGGCTCTTTGTTGTGTTTACTCCCAGATTTCAAAATGTTTTATGAATCGAGACAGATTCTTTGCCTTTTGCTGGGTGGATTGGCACACAAAGGTGGAATATTGACGCTAGATGAAAGGTAAACCTATTTTCTACAATGTCTCCAAGTTACATCTTATTCTAACCACTTGTTTGCATGTAACTAACATTTTTCTATATCATGTTGGTTTTTGCTCTTTAATGCTCTGGAACCCAGGAATGGCGGACAGTTGGGTTCAGGGCCTTAGGTCTGGTAGGGTTAAAGGCCAATCCGCGAGTGACAGTCCCTACCGTAGATTGTACAACCATGCTGAGGAGGCTGACTTGCCGGGGTGTCCCTCAATCTCTTTGGTCATTCTTTTTTATCTGCAGCCAGAAGACCTCTACGTGCATAGCTGACTGTCTCCAAACAGCTCAATCTTGAGCAATTGTTTTCCAGTTTTCAGACGGGTTGTCGCATGACTTCATGTTCCTATTGCATACATCCTTGAATTTGGTCGATTCTTCTAGCTCCAATTGCCAGCTGTCCATAGAGGATATCCTTTGGCAGCCTCTCATCTTTCATGCGGTAAACATGCCACAAATATCGAAGCTGGCTCAACAGCAAGTACATCCTGGAAGTGTCTGCTCGCTGTAAAATCACACTTTCTTCCCACCCAATCCTCAATACACACCGTAGGCACCTCAGGTTTATTAATTATGTAATAAGACAATGTGCCAGGGAGTGATGGTCAGTCCTGGAACGATGAGAGCATCATCGGATGTCACTAGTAACTATCATCTGTGGACAATGACTCCACTGCCTTGTGGAAACCTCAGGAGAGGATAGGGCTACGGAAGTAAACCCAGACAGAAAATCCAGAGTAGTAGCACCTAAGGTGGATGATTTCAAAATTGTGAACTGATTCCGGCAATGGGGTTAACAGATGAGAGCTTCAATCCTACTTAAATCATTAATGACAAAAGGAATCATCAATATTTAACAAGCCTGTAAGCCAATGGAAAGAGTACTTCCAAGAATTTTTCAGCTCAGCGACAATCAATATTTATCCAGATACAAGTATCATCTGGAATTTGATATATTGATTTAGAAAATAGAAAGAAATATTAAGAACAGCCCCACAAACAAGTCACGAGGTATGGACAGCATAACAACTTAAGCAGTTCAAGTCAAAGGTAAAATAGACAAGAATATGCAGCAGTAACTCTATTTATAGCACATTTCTGTTTCAGAAGAGTATTTTTTTAATTACTTCTATTACCGCAAGAATTCGTTTTTTGACATCGATAATGTTTTTTTCGATTGCACTCTGCTCAACTTGACTCAGTCTCTGGAGTTGACATCTATCTTCTGGTAAAACAGCATTTTCAGGAATTGAGAATACTTGATGCAATAGAAAATACTGTTGAAATAAAGACCACTTATTAATTACATATAGATTAGTCCAGTTATATTTAGCACAAAACATTATTTTAAATATGTAATGTGATCATGTGTGTCTGTGTAGCTCTTGTAAATGACCTTCTGAGATTTAATGAAAGACTTGTCATGTCCATCTTTTTATTTTTGAATCATGACTAGCTAAATGTGAAGAAAAAAACATTGTATTTGATATACTGATTTTGTCATGAAAAGTATATAAATATTGATTAATATTTCATGCTCATATTTATAAGAAAATGTGCCTAAAACATATAGAAGATAAATGTTCATATCACAGTTTTTAGGGTTTGTTTTTTTCCCCTGTATAATTGTTATTTATTTGTCAGCTGTTCCTTAAGGATACAATATCCATATAAATATACTATTACTTGCTCTTTTCAAAGTCCATAAAGTTTATATATTTAGGTGTATACCATTGCTCTACATAATTCTCAGAAAATATGTGATGTCAATTAAAACGGCCATCTTAAAATCTCACACGCTCCTCCATTGAAAGTAGTAAATTTATGCTGCCTTGCATTATTATGTATTTCCAACCACCATCATGAGTTTTATACCATACCAATTATTATAAACAACAGTGTCTTTCTTTGACACTTTATTAGACATCATAGCTTCCCCTTGTGGATTCCTCATTGTTAAGAAGTTCTAGGTTGGCATCTCCATCAAAGATGTAGCAGTTTTGTTATGGTTTCAATGAAAATGTGGTATTAAACATACGCTCATGCTGTCTATTATTTATGTAGTAGATTTGATGCAAGTGTGGTCTGTAAATAAATGGATTTTTCTTATATTCACAGGTACTCTGCTCTTTTTGAGTTGGTGTATTGTTTTATTTCTGCTTGAAGCTCAGTTAAATATATTACACTCTCCTGTCTCATTATTTCTCTTTATTACTATAGTTTGCCTTTGTCTTTTCTCATATGAAATACAAAACACTTCTGTGAAAACTTGTGGATGTTGAAGTATGAAAAAATACACAATAAGCAGTATACACAAATACTCCTACTAAATGCGCCAAAATCTAAGCTGGATACATTTGAAGGAACTCACTAAACACCAAAAGTCAATATTTTTAATGTGACAGCAGAGGATTATTAAAACAAAGGTTATCCAGGAATTAAATCTTCACGTTCACACATAAGAAGGTAAAGCTATTACAGATTAACAACAGATGACAGTCATAGGCTCAGGCAGCTGTTAGAATTTACTTATATATACATATATATAAATCATCACAGAAAACACACAACCATTGTAAACAAGACTGATGAACAAAACACACACACAACCATTGTAAACAAGACATGAACAAAACACACACAACCATTGTAAACAAGACATAACAAAGCAATACACACAACCATTGTAAACAAGACTAATGAACAAAACAACACACACAACCATTGTAAACAAGACTGATGAACAAAATACACACAACCATTGTAAACAAGACTGATGAACAAAACACACACAACCATTGCAAAGAAGATGAATAAAAACAATTTAACCCAAACAACCATTTCAGTCAAAACTTTGATGGGAAAATGTCAAATAACAAAAATGAAAGCATGAAAACCTCAAGTCTGTCAAACATCATGCAGATATCTTTATCAATGAGCTCGCTGACAGCATGCCGGGAATTCCTTAGCTCCTCTTCTGACACAACATTTGGGTACTGATGAAAGCAAAACAATGATTGTTATTCTCAAAATGATCAAGCAAATATAAGTTTTAAACAAATTCTATTACTGAATGTATTGGACAAGAAACACAGTACTTTGTTTGCACTTGGCACTTAGTTGTCTAAAAATTCAAAAGATTCACTCTACTAACTCCCTATATACACAAATTGGCCTTTACAATTAAAAAAGGAATTCTTTACTAATTTACTGGCCCTGAATGTGAAAATGACATTTTTAATTTCGCTCTTGTATTGGAGAAAAATTGATTTTGAAGTATAAACAACTCAGTCCACACTGACTACACAGGTAACAATTTTGCAATGCTGTATTTCTATCTCCATAATGCACCATATTGCAACAACCAGACATACACACAACACCCCCAACAGTATTACATAATTTTCTGATGCAATGTAATTGAGTTATGACATTGCTGTGTTATGATTGCTGACAACAATAATGCAGTTGTTAGTTGTAAGCAAAGTCTCGTAGGGTTAACAACTCATTTGAGCAACTCCCATTTACCCCTTCAACATAAGTACAACAAAAGTGGTGATCCTTACAGTTTCAAGCCAGCAGTAGTGAATAATGCATACATTGGTCCTGTCAATATTCCTCTATGATTGTGAAACATGGACAATTACAGCTGACCTGCAGTGGAGGATATATACCTTGGAGATGAGATGTTTCACATGTGTGTAATTAATTGCTGGTTTATCATAAATAGCAGCCAATGTGGCGTGGCTTCTTCATTGCCATTTTCATGTTCAGCAACTTGAAATCTTTCAGAAATAGCTAGTTTTATCTCAAAGGCATAACTTTTATCAAAATTTGTTGTATAGTGTTAATGAGTCAAAAACAGATGAAGTTCTTGCTGAATATATGTTAACTTACTGTCTCAGCACAAGTCTTACAACATGCTTTCAAGGCTTCCCTGTACAGGTCACAAACTGTATTGAACACTGAAGGTGAAAGAAAACACATTTTATGATGACCAAATTTCATTGACAACATCCCAGAGAATTAGACTAAACTTTACCTACTTATGCAAAGGTTTCAATCAGATGGCCAACCATTTTTTGTTTAGTTTCCAGTATGGGATGATAAAGGCAAGACAAGAAAATATACAGCACTATATATTTAGATACAATTTGAGAATGGTCTATGAGCTGGCAAATGGAGTTTAATGTAGATAAATGTACAGTCATCCACATCTTTTCTAGGAAGATAGACAAAGGAAAGGGACCTAGGGGTTATAATAGATCATACAGGTAGCGGTGAAAAAGGCAAATGCAATGTTAGGTAAGATAAAAAGAAAGTACAGGTGTGGAGTCCTTATCGTAGAGCAGATATAATCATGCAGGAAAGGATAGAAAGAAAAGCGACAAAGCTGATAGTTGGATTCCAGAATGACAAGGAAAGACAGTCTTGGATAGAGAATGTCTAGAAGAGAGAAGAATTTGAGGTGACAATACAGGTTTATAAGATATTCAAAGGAAAGGATCAATTAGACTATAACATGTTTTTCAAAATACAACCACCTACAAGAATAAGATATTCTTTGACAGTTGGCAAAACAACAGTTGATCAACCACAGCTGAGATTAAATGATGTATGTAAGAAGGGCATGAAGGCACTGGGCATGGGTCTGACATCCTGGGAAGACGAAGCTGCAGACTGATCCAAGTGGAAATGTACACCAAAGAGCTCTTGCAACATGGAGAAGGGAAATAACAACACTGCAAGGACTATAAAAAGGAGAACAACACAGACAATGAACAGGGAACTAGGTTAAACAAATCAGCCCAAAGTGTATAGGAAATTCTGAAGGAAAAAATACATTTTTTTAAATCGTGTCAGCAATGAAGATAAGAAATGATATAGAAGGTAATCACCTACTCAAAGAGGCTTCTGCAATACGCATTTTCGACATTTCTCTAGGGTAGCCTGCTTTTTACATGCTGCCTTAAAGCCCACAAGTCTGATTATCCTGGCCGCTCCATTGTATTTACTTGTTCCTGTCCGTCTATTGCAGTCATAAATATGTTGGACAAAAGTTATCTCAATAATTTCTCTTTACTTGACAACTTCAAGTCAATTTTCCCATGGGCAAACAATCTACCATTGTGGAGCTGGGACTGGTAATCATTACTTAACTTAACGTCTTTATACTAGTTTAGAAGACTCTGAAGAATCTGTATACAACCAGTTTCATTTACATTTCCTTGCTCTAAAAGCCATACACATCCAATCTATTCTTAAATGCATTAATTGTCCCTGCCTCCACTACTTCTTGTGGCAATGCACTCCAAGCATTCTCCACTCTCTGACTAAAAAAATATTTCTTGATATCTATTCTAGACCTTTCTTTAGTTAATTTGTAGCTTTGCCCTCTTGTTCTTGTAGGCGGTTGTATTTTGTAATTTATCCGTTCCTTTGGTTATCTTACAAACCTGTAATAAGTCACCTCAAATTCTTCTCTTTTCTAGACACTACAGGCCAGTTTTTTTTTTAGTTTTTACTCATAATTGCAATTCTGGAATCCAACTATCAGCTTTGTCACTCCCATTTGTATCCTTTCCAGCATGTTTATATCTCCTCTACAATAAGGACTCCACACCTGTACACAGGTCTAATCTAGGTCTAACTAATTTTAAATCCACTATATGCAAATGATTCTTTGAAACCGTTATTACAATAACCATTTTATGTAATTTCCTGCTTTTATGAAATTATATTCTTCAGCAAACAAAAAGGTTATGCGTTATATTTATTCCCCGGGTCCTGTTCATTCTAGCAATAGTATTATAAATGTTACTAATGACTGATGAAACCATGAAGGTGATTTAGTTCATTGCTACTAACTGTAACTTCTTCTTCATCCTGACAAAACCTTTTAAACATACATTTAGCCTTTAGAGGTACTGATCGGCAAATTATTTTCTTCTTTTTATAATTACTCCTAGAAAAATACTTGTAAAGGATATAATAAAGATTATGCTGAAAAAACTATAGATGGAAAATTATTTTCCTGGATAAAAAGAAGATTTTTATTTTTTACAGAGTTTAATGTTTGTGACAAATACTTATTTATTTTTAAAAAATAATAATAGCAGCAATAAAAGAGTATAATGTTAATGTTCACCGCCACTAGAATATTATGCAAGGTAATACATATGGCTATGACAAGCAAAATAAGAGAGAAGAGTTATGAGGCTGAAACAAGCATGTATCAAGCAACAGAATCCTTTGTTGAACATCAACAAACAATAAAATAAATAATAAAGTGACAGATATGGCATAATGATCTTATGTATGGTGTAGGCTTTACTTTGGCTTGAGTCGCAGACTATTAAATTGTTCCTCGCGTGCCCTAAGGCTAGTTTGAGACTCATGGTCTAATCTGTGCAGATTCATTAACAACAGTGCCTTCACAAAGAAAATCAATATTATTTTACGATAAATGGAAAAAGAATGCATTATTTCTCTTTTTCATTGAATTTATGCTCTTTTTATTCATCTGCTACTTTAGATTGTAATGAAATCCCTTTAACTCCATAAGAAAGTTAAATAAATACCATTAAAACAGAGTCACAAACAAAGCATGAATCTGATGTGAAACAGCTCCAATTAATGTGATATATACATCATATGTTTCAACATCTACAAAGAGCATGTAGCAGTTATATTACTGTTTTGCTTTGGTTTAGAGTTACCAAATATTAGGAACACCTGTTCAAGTTAGAATGATCCGTATACAGCCATCAAACATTGTAATAGCAGCTGCCAGTTATAGCAAGTGTATAATCACCTACAATTACACTGCACGAACAGTTTAGCTGTAGATATAGAACAAGTCACAATAACAGCAAGTTATATAAACACCTACTTCCATTGAGCAGATTGATGGGTGTGAAACCAAAATGTTGAGCCTCATAATCAAATATGGCATTTTCTGTTTCTGATGTAGCTGGCAGACATGTAGAAGCACTTATCTCAGATTCCATTTTCTGCATTGTGTCTCATTCCTTCGGTTAAAAAAAACCCATCTGAGTTAAACTTTGACATTATTTATACAAATACATTGAAATATATTAATGACTGTTTGCTGGCTCCAATAAAAATGCTGACAAAATGAACCATTACACAAGCACTATCAGTATGACAACCACACCAAAAGTCAGCTAATATTTAGAGTCAAACATGCAGCATAGGGAATTGGCTGATAGCAGCCAGCGACTTATACCTGGCTGCTTGCATCAGCAAGTACAGAAAACTTGCAAAGCTATTCTGAAACACAATAAAAGGAGAACTCAGTGCAAGATCAAGAGCTTCATGATTACTTTTAAAATTTAGTGGGGACACTAAAATTTCAGGTACTTGTTAATCCCCTACATGTTGCTTTGAGTATCAGTTTCTAAAGGATGATTCTGCTAGAAAGCTTAACCGTCAGAATAGTGTTGATTTTGTCAAGTTCTGTCAGTGTGCCGGCTTTTGAGTCGTGCGCAGTCGGACATCAGGCTGGGGTTTCTCAGCTAGAGTGAGAGGAAAGGTCATTGCTGAGCGCAGTAGGGCATACATGTCAACAACCTCCAGTATGAGAATGGAGACGGAAGCAGTGACCTCAGCAATGAAATGGATATCTGAGTTCTATAACAAAGGCAGTCATCATGACAGACGCGCAACTTGTACTTCAGAAAGTACAGAAGGGATGGCTTAGGTACGAGTGGATAGCTGCTGTTGAGGCCTCAAACCTCCAGGCGTTGACCTGGATCTAATGTCCTCTCATGCCGGGGTTCAGGGCAATGAAAGAGCTGATATCTTGGCTTTACAAGCTCCTCTCATGCCGGGGTTCAGGGCAATGAAAGAGCTGATATCTTGGCTTCACAAGCTCCCATCATGGGCACATTAGTGATGGATAGAAGGGCCATTTTGAAATCAATCAATGACCGCCTGCTGGATGAGGACACCACAATAAATGAAGCAGCAATCCCTAGACTGCAAAGTTTCGACATTAAACGAGGTTTGAGCGGAGTGGGGCACAGGAGAGGACGGTGCAGTAGAGTATACAACCAGCGAGCTACAGGGACCATCAGCATCCATACCTTAAGCCATTTGATGAGAGAGACTATGGGTATGCTCGGAGTGCAGTGACGTCGATTCTTAGAAATAGAAACGGAAATGTGACACTCTCTCTTGCCACCCAATCCCCAAAATATGCCGTAGACATCTCATGTGAAAGGTGTTCAGCCGCTGTTCCTGTTTAGTGTAAGTGCTTAAGTCTCGTTTCCATACATGAGAGTGCCAAGAACGCAGGTCTGATAGACCCAACCTTGGTGTAGTGAGACAGCCCAGTGTTCTCCCAGACTCTCTTCGTCAGGCGGGGCATGACAGTACTTGCCCTGCCAAGCCTATTGTCTATCTCCTTCTCGAGCGAGAGAGTGTTGCTGATGGCAGACCCCAGATAAGTGAAACTGTTGACGACCTCCAGAATGACACCATCAATCTTCAAGGAGGGCGTAATGGTAATGCCCTGTGCGCAACCGTTGTCTTTTCCAGGCTTATGGTGAGCCCAAATTGCTTGTACACCTCAGCGAATCTGTCTCCAAGTCTTTGCAGGGCCTCCTGACTATTTGTTACTAGAACTGCATCATCCGTAAATAGCATCTTCCTAATGAGCACAGTATTCGTCTTGGCCCTTGCACGCAGTCGGGACAGTTTAAACAGCCGCACATCTGACATTATGTTCAGTTAACACTGTCCACAGATGTGTCATAAGCGTAGGATAGGAGCATAGAGAAGAAGATCCGAAAGAGGGTCGGCGCAAGCACACATCCCCGCTACACTCCACTCTTGTTGGAAAAAGATTTTGAAAATGATTTGTTGTATAGAACTGAGCCGTTCATATCAGTGTGAAAAGAAATAATGATCTGATCTTCTCGAGGAGTTCGAATAGACCCTTTCTAATAACCGAGTCGAAGGTCTTAGTGAGGTCTAGAAACATAAAGAGCGGCTGGTCTTATTCTCTGCACTTCTCCTGGATTTGGCGAAGAGAGAAAATCATATCCGTTGTTAAATCATATCCTGGATCTGTATTTGATCTAAAGCAATATTACGATTCTGGGTACATCCCGTCTACGAGCAGTCTCAACCTGTTTAGTAGCATGCGGGCGTAAACTTTGCCTACAACGTTCAGGAGTGAGATCTCTGTAGTTATTGCAGTCCCGGTGGTCACTTTTGATTTTGAAATGGTCAGAATGATGGCGTCACGCATATCTTGGGGTACTGCACCTTCTCCCAGCAGAGCCACAGAAGGTCAAAACATCGACTGAGCAAGTGCAGATTTCCCACATTTGATGTCTTCGGGTGGGATATCATCTCCCCTGGTGCTTTGCCATTTGACAGATAGTTGAGCCTTGTCAAGCTCATCCAGAGTAGATATCTGTCAAGTTCCTCCATAATGGGCAGAACCTGTAGCATGCACAAGGCCTCACCAGCGACCATCATTTTCCATGAGTAGTGCTACACCCATCCGCTGATCACGGTACATCATTTTCACACCTGTCAGATATTTCAGGACCTCTTGCAGTAGGGCCCAGTGCCATTTTTCTTCTTCTTTGCGTTCAGGATCTTTTGGTCATGCAGGCCAGTCGCCATGATGAAGTCTGTAGTCTTCACCAGGTCGGAGCGGCTGCCCCACAGCTTTTGTCTCAGCTCTGCACCCTCTGGCCAGGTCTGGCATCTCATTTCCCTATAGATTAGGCATTCTTGTAGAATATGCTCAGGGTTCTGGCATCCTGTTCCACATGGGCACTCATCGGTGTGTGAGATCTTCAGTCGGTATAGATGTTCTAGTAGTCTGCAGTGTCCAGTTCTCAGGCGAAATAAGGTAGTTTGTTGATTTCTTTTGAGATAGTGAATTGGGTCTGGTGTACTGCTTATCTTTCTGTCTTCTCTCCATTGGTGTGCATACTGATTTCTAATGATGTTCTTGATTTCTCTGTATGGTACTCGATGATTAAATTGTGCCTTTTTACTGCTATCTTTTGCCAGAGCATCAGCTCCACAATGGGAGGGTAGCCACTGCAGCACTGTTGTTGATGATCTCTGAAGTTTTCCCAGTTCTGTTCTGATCTCTGATAACAGTGGTTTATTTGTTTTTTGTATTGTTTCTAATAGTTCTCTGCAGTCCGTGAATACAGCTATTTTTGTTGGAGGTTGCCTTTCTGTTTGAAGTATACTCAGTGCTCGCAGGAGGGCCATCGATTCTGCTCTGAGGTTTGTGAACAACTTTCCTGTTGGGAGGGCCTCTTCTGTTATATTTCCTCTTTTGTGTCTTATGAAAATCCCTCCTCCTCCGTTTCGGCCTGCCTCCTTTGCTGAACGATCTGTGTCCATTCCTTGGTATTATATTTCTCCTCAATCATTGTTTGTGCTAAAATTTTCAGCTCATGGACACTGTGTTGGTCTTTTCTTCTTATTCCTGGGATCTCTGTACTTATTTCGATGTTGTTTATGTTGCAGCTTGGCTCTTCATAGTTAATAAGCATTTCTATTTCTGTAGATTGGTTGGGAATTAGTTCTCCATATGAGAATGAAGCTGGTTCTCTTTAGCCTATTTTTAACTGGGTGTTTCAGTTTGATATGTATGGGATGATCAGGCATGCGCAGCATCTTTTCACTATGTGTCAGCACTCTTTCCTCTCGTCTAGTATTTAGGGGTCTTATATTTATACGTTTCCATTTTCTGGATTGGTGTAGTCTTCATTCTTCCTGTTATTATTCTTAAGCCTGAATTTTGAATGTTGGTTAGGTGTTCCGTGTTTGTTTTTGATGCTGTGGTCCAGGCTGTCATGCCGTATTCAAGTTCTGGTCTGACTGTGCCAGTGTATACATTTTAAAGGATGGTGCTATTTGCACCCCAGCTTATTCCGGCCAGCTTCTTCGTGAGGGATAGTTTTCTGGTTGCTTTTTGTATCCTGTATGCGTTCCCTCCATGTGAATCTCTTGTTCATTTTAACTCTGAGATACACAGGGGTATTTTCTTGTACAAGCTCTTTGCCATTTGGATGAAGTTTTGTTACTTCCTTGGTGTTGGACAGTGAGAAGCATGTTGTAACTGTCTTTGAGATGTTAATCTGCAATTCCCAATCTGTAACCATTTTCCAACAGTGTCCAGTGCTGTCTGCATTCTATTTTCAGCTGTTGGTTTTTCTGCAGCACTCCACATTGCGAAGTCGTCAGCGTGTAGGGCACTGGATACTTTTTTGGGGAGTTTTTCCGCTACGTCGTTTATGAACAGGATAAAAATGGTAGGAGAGATGACTCCTCCCTGGGGTACGCCTTGTTGGAGAGTTATTTTATGGCTCAGTGATCCATCTAATTTGACTCTTGCTGTTCTGTATCGGAGGAAGTCTTGTATCCAGATGTACATTCTCCCTTCTATTTTGTTGTTTAATAGTTTTAGGAGGAGTCCTTCTCTCCATACCTTGTCAAAAGCTTTCGCCATATCCACAAAGAATGCAAGTACTTTTTCCTTACCTTGGAATGCATTTTTTATTTCTTGGGTTAGGTACACTAGTTGGTCTTCTGTGTTGCGGTTTTTCCTAAAGGCTGACTGTGAATTGAGTAGGAGATGGTTTTATTAGTCTTGCGTTTACCATTTTTTCCATGACTTTTCCAACACAGCTGAGCAGGCTTATTGGCCTATAACTTTCCTTGCTTGTCTTGTCCTTTTTTGGTTTGCTGATGGGGATAATGATAGACTCCCGCCACTGGTCTGGGATCTTACCCTTGCTCCATGATTGATTAAAGATTTTCAGGAGTTTTCTTCTTGACCCTTGGTCTAGGTTTTTAATCATTCCATTTGTGATGCCATCTTTTCCTGTAGCTTTCTTGTTTTTCAGTTTCTGAATAGCAGTGTTTAACTCTATCATTTTGAATGATGACTTCATGCAATGATCCACATTCTGTGTCTTCAGGTTCTCTTTTTATCTCTTTTTTAACTTCTAGTTTGCGTTCTCGTGTCAATGGTGTGGTACTCTCGTCTCTGAAAAATTCAACTAGGATGTTTGCTGCAATTTTCCCTGTATGATGTTTCTCATTTTCCTTAATGACCGTCTTCCCATGGCCCCCTCTGGTTTCCTCATTTAAGGCTCTTGTCAGGTTCCAGAGTTTACTTGTATCCCTGTCTATGTTGAGGCTTTTGGTCTTTTCATCCCAACTTCTTTGGATCTCCTCCTTCTTTTGCTCTATGAATGTGTTTTTAATTTTGCTGTGTTTCCCTAAGTTTTCTGGTGAAGGATTTTGTTACATGGTATCTCTTGCCTCACTTAGTTCCCTGTCCATTTTCCCTAGTTTATTGCTCCAATAGGGTTTATAATTTTTCCGTTTTCCATGTGGAATTGATTTGTTTGCTGCCTGCCTGGATGATAGCCTCCGCCATGATGGTAACATTTTTGGCATGGGACATATATTGACAGAGTTTATTTACATTTTCTTTAAATAGAGTCCAGTTTGCTCTTTTAAAATTCCAACTTGGGTGCATATCTGTTATCTCTGTTTGTCCCATGTTACATATTTCTAAAGTTATTGGAACATGGTCACTCCCACCCAGTTGGCTGTTGACTGTTCTTGCTATTAGTCGGTGAAGGTCGTCCGTTGCCATCGCAAGATCTGGAGTACTCATTTTCTTCCATATTCTAGAGTAATACGTGTGCCTATCGTCTGGCCTATTTATTAGGATGAGTTTGTTTTCTATCATCCAATCTTCTACCTCCTCGCCTCTCTGGTCCATTGTTTCGTAGCCCCAGTTTGGGGAGTGACTATTGAAATCTCCCACTATGAGGTGTCTCGATTCTTCAATTTTGACTGTGTATTGCCAGAGCTGTAGGTGGTGGACTATAGCAGTTTGTTATCATTGAGTCTCCACTGGGTAGGATTATCTTTACTATGATGTATTCTAATTCATCTGGTCCAGATCTATTTGTTTCTACTGCTGGTATAGAATTTTTTACTAGTGTTATTATCCCTCCTTTGGATCTATTTTCCCTACCTTGACGGAAACATTCATATCCTCTGATGGAAAATTGTTGAGTTTCTTTTAGGTGTGAATACAAATGATGTCTATATCGTTTTCCTTGAGAAATTCTTGCAGTTCGGGTTTCTTGTTTCTCATGCCCTCTGCATTCCATTGTACCACTTTTAGGTTCCCTGTTTGTTGATCAGTCGCACTACTATGCCTCCCCCTGACCACTAGGTTAGCAGAGGCACCGGTTGCTTGGGTGAGTCCCCTCGAGGCTGGGGGCCCGGCACCGCTCCTCCCCGGTTGTAACTTGTAGGACCGACACCATGACGATAGGGTAGACTGTCACATGACCATATCCTGTTGATACATGTGTGCCCTGATTTTTCCCGGTTCCTGTGCCGTAACTGACACACTCCATCTTCGACAGGTCGGGTTGAGTTTTCTGTTTTGGGTTGTCTCCCATGGCCTTTCCATCACCTGATGGTACCTGCAAGACAGTAGGTTGGTTTGTCTACAGCGGTTTCCTTCCCGTGGCTAGAGCATATAGCGGTCTTACCAGCTTGGTGTACCTGTCTTAGGACACATGGCGTATTTCAGTGGGGAAAGCAGTGCCACCTGTTGCCCCACCCCATCCTGCTAGAATACACCGCCATTTGGTCCACGACTGTTTATTCGTCCAGTTATTATACCTGGCTTATATCGCAACCGACGCTCCATATCTGGAGGTCGTTCCACTATCCGCCACCCGTGGACGTGCCTGGTTGGGGTCGGTCGCCCGTCCTCCAGGTGTTCCATCTTTATGCCTCTATACATGCCCTGGATATTTCCGAAGTTCGTTGATTGGTGCCATGGGTCCTCCTGAGGGCAGCAAGCATCCTCTCATTTGGGCATTTTTTAAATAATTGATGAAAGCTTCTCGTTTGGCCTCAATTACTGGTTCCCTTCCCTCATGCCAAATGTAGCTAATGCTGTATTATAGATGGCACCTTTCATAACGTTCCACTTAGCTGTGACATCACACTCAGATACTCCCTGAAGAGCAAGATTTAGGTCAGACACAAACCTCTCCGCCTTGAAAGGAATCACCATCTGTGCAGTGCTGATGTGGGGATGCCCCATCTGTTTGGAACGGCATATTGTGTGAGATTGCAAACGTACCCTGCTGCATACAAGAGCATGGTCAGAGTCACAGTCTGCACTGTGATAGCTTCTAGTGGAGAGGACCATGTTTAAAGCTGAACGTCTGGTAACAAATCAAGTCGATCTGATACCATCGACGTGACCTTGGGTGTTTCCGGGATACTTTATGTTGCAGCTTGCCTGTGAAGAAAGTATTTGTGATCCATAGGCCTTATTGAGGGCACAGCTCCAGCAACCTCTGACCATTGTCATTTATCCTGCCAATAACATAAAGCCCAAGGCAGGTGGGCTATGCTATGTGGTCCCCATCTACCCATAAAATTAATTGATCCTCGCTTCCTCCGGAGATGTCAGGGTTGGGGAATAGACACTAAGAATATTAACAGGACAGGCTTAGTGCCCATCTGTTTCCTGATCTCATCGTTTCTAATGCTGCCCAATCTTGTTCCATTTAGCATTCACCTTAAGCATTTCATTTCTGTTGTTTCTATTTTTCTCTTATCTGTCAATGTCCAAGTTTAACACTGGAAGCATAGTGCAGGCATGAAAATTGTGTTGAACAGGACTCTTTTGGTGCCAATCTTTATATGCTTGTTCTTCAGTATTGTTGACATCTGGCCAATGATTTGGTTTGCTTTGGTGCATCTGTTACCAATTTGTTCTTGGATTGTTCCATTAGATGATACTATGCTTCCTAAATATTGTAAATCCTTCAGATGCTTGATTTGTTGCTGTTCTTTGTAGATCTTAGCGGTTGTTTCTGTTCTTGCTATTGTCATTGTTTCCGTTTTACTCATGTTGTGTCCTTCTGCAGTTAAGTTAAGGTTGTTTAAGCGTTGTTGCAGCTGTTCATCAGTGTTTGCAATGAGTGCTTGGTCGTGGGCGAAGAGGAGTTTGCTACACTTGTTATCATTGTTAGATTGGGCTTCTTTGCTGATATGGTCCATGCAGGTGATGAACAACAGGGAAGAAAGCACAAACCCCTGTCTAACTCCGGTTTTGACAAGAAACTGTTCCGACTCACCGGCACTTGTTCTGACTATTTTTATACAAACATTCATATATGCTTATCAAGTGCTAACACCATAGTGTTTCAGTGTTCTCTACAGCTGTTGTTGGTTAACCCTGTCTAATGCTTTTTCTTGATCTATGAATGCCAAATAAAGTGTTTCATCATATTCAATGGGTTTTTTTCTGCTAGTTGCCGCAAGGCTAAGATGGAATCGGTGCAGTCCCTGTTTTTTTCTGAAACCCATTTGCGCTTCGTTTAGTTTAAATTCTATGGTTGGGCTTTTTTCTACTATTTGACCGAAAATCTTTGCAGTGTGGCTCAGCAGTGAAATTCCTCTGTGAGCTGTACAGTCTCTCTGACTACCTTTCTTCTTCCATATGGGGATGATTATGGCATTTCTCCAATCTTCAGCTGCCTCTTGGTTGGTCCATACTATGTTGAACAATTTCTGAAGCCAGGAAGAATTTCTGTCATCTTTTCATAATTAACTTGGGGTCATTACGTTCTCTGCCTGAACTGTGATTTATGAATTCCGTTGGGTCGTGACACTCTTCTCTATTCCTCGTGGCTCGGATCTTTGATAGATTTTTCTAATTGATCTTGAGTAGTCAGAATTTAAATTCTCTCCATAATCTACCCATGTTTTGGTTTTAGCAGATGTGATTATCTTCTTTGGCTGGATTCTTGCAGTTTTATAGTCTTCATCTGTTCTACTCTTAACCTATGCTCTATATCTATTTTTCTTCTCTTTGATGGCAGTCTTCACTTTGTTAGTCCACTATTGTGTCATTTTCTCAGGATGTCTATGCTGCTTCTTTGTGCCACATGCTTCTCTGCCTGCCTTGATAATATTGTCTTTGAACAAGGTCCATTCTTCTTCAATCGTTTGCCTGTCTTCGGTTAGTTTTAAAAATGACTCTGTGATTTGTGCTTCAAAGGCTTTTTGAACAGCTTGTTTTTAGTTTATTTATGTTGATTCTTTTCTTTGTTGTCAATTTGGCACCAGCTCAGCTGCAGGATCTGTCGGAATGATTTTGCAATTTCGATACCATCCGCTTTAGGAGCTACCACTCAGGATTTTCTGTCTGGGTTTGCTCCCGTAGCCCTACCCTCTCCTGAATTTTCCACAAGGCAGTGGAGTCGTTGCCCGCAGATACTAGTTACTCGAGACATCTGATGATACTCTCATCGTTACAGGACTGGCCAGCACTCCCTGGCACTTGTGGGTTTAAAATCAGAGTTTCACCTCTCCTAGGCAAACTGCCTGAACAGGCTATCGAGCTTTATCTACCCGGTTTTAAAGTCAAAATTTGCCTTCTCTTAGATTGACTGCCAACCAAGGCTAATGAGCCCAACCTGCGCATTTAATTAATAATACAATATGAAATATGTTATTAAAAATGTGCATCATACTATGGCGATTGCGCTCCAAAGCCAAATACTTTTAGTAAATATAAACGTATACAGAAAAAGAGGTGGAAAAAGAAGAGAGAAAGAGAATGACTGGAAAGAGAAAGAGTTAGAGACAAATCACATTTGCTAGCATAGAAACATGTGTTCATCATTCAAACATGTAGTCCACCCACACTTTACAAGTAAAATTGTCTATAATTGACATTCTCATGATCCAAGAAACCAACATCAAGAGAATGTCACAATCAAGTGTCCAGGCTATATGTGCTACAACAATCACATAGTATGTGAAGTATGAACCAAAACACACGCGCACCCCCCCCCCCCCCCCCAATCTTATTATTAGTGCCTGTCTAATTGAAGACATGGAACTGCATTGAAACGATGATCAACAATCAAGCATGGTGAGTTTTTAATTTTATATGCACACACATACTGCCTAATGGATCTGTTGTATGAGTTTGGCAGATGTGTCTCATTGCTGACAGTTACTAGATCCAGACTGAGCATTGGCCATTGGGAAATACCACCTTATAAATTAAAGTTAACACTATTAATGAGTATTATATATCGTCCAATGGACGGCCCATGTCTCACAAGTGACAAATCAAATGCATGCACTCCAGCAGAGTTGATAATACAACAGCACGAGTGAGCAAGATCCCCTGACTCGTTTCTTGGTGGCGACACTGATAACTCAAACTGATACCTTGCTTGTCTATTCCAAGTGTGTGATTGCTTGTTGGAGCTTCCCAAACGCAGAGCTCACCTTCCTTATTGTTATGCTTTGTTTTGTACTCACTGGGCCCTTACTCCTTAGCTGGCATTAAATTGATTAATCTTCCTAAGTTACTTACTAGTTACTTCTAAGTATTTTAATTAGTAACTAAGTAACTCTTAGTCTTGGAATTTAGACATCACCATGTCCAATGAATTTAAATCATGTTGACGGTGTCGTTGTTTTTGCTCAACACTCACTGTACTGTGTAGTCTCTAAGACTAGAACTAGTGTAACTGTAGTCTGTAGACTAAGACGCCAGATCGTACTCACCGTACTGTATTTTAGATTCGCCTCTCACTACTCTGTCAATGTAGTGTGTAATTATTTAACGGTTGTCCGGCCAAACTTTTTTTTTACATCATAATTTGGGATAATTCTAAATTATTGACACTAACATCACTCAACTCCATGCCTAGTCTGACTAGCCGAGTCCTACCTGTTTTGTTGAACAAATATTTCCTTCCTGTGTGTTAGCCGAGTCGGCTGCTCGGGTCAAAACAAGCGCCATAGAACCACATGTGGACTTCGATTGTGAAGAGTTCCTAGCCTTGTCGATCACAAAAGTTTCTATAATTTCATTGAATTTTCCAGAATTCATTTTGCGTATTTGAAATTGCAAAATTAAACACACAAATGCATGTTTATTATGACAAATGTATTCGGTACATAATAATAGTTAAACTTGTCACCAAGATTATTTGTTGATACTAAATAATTTAAGATGTGCGGATACATTGGGGGCGTATCTAGTATCTAAATCTAAGGAAAATACATAGGGTCATGCAAAGCACTGAAATTGCGTACCTGTCCAAACATCTGACACCCATCTTGTCCTCGTAGTTCTCAGTTAGACCCGTTCTTCGTCAAGATGTGGTCACTCTTGAGCGGGTCCCAATTCAGGATCCAGTCGTTTCTGTCGCGGGCGCGTGTCGTCCAGTGTGAAAGTAATCTGTCTGTTGTGGGGTCGTGAATGTTGTATTTTTCTAGTGAGTCTCGCCAGCAAGTTGGGGGCCGTCCCCGAGGTCTCTTTTTGTCTCGCGGGTACCACATGGGGGTTATGGTACTCCATCTTTCATCTTGTCTTCTGGATATATATATTTTTTTTTTTTTTGCGTTCGCCTTATTTATCTATTCCCCAAGGCATGTGTGCGTTACACTGTGGTTTTTATTTTGCGCCTGTCGGCCCAGTGCATCCGACTTCAGCATGCATTTTATGTAAGGGTCTGCTTCCTCCTGCATTTTATAAGGGTTTGCTTCCCCGGGGTAACGGCCGGTGCTGTGATGGGGATCGAACCCAGCACCTTCTGGTTGTGAGCCGTGCCACTTAACCACTAGGCCACGCCGTCCCCTTCTGGATATATGAATATTATATTATATATTTTCCGAAACTCTAATATTTAAATCCCGGTATTCAATCAGACACGTGTGTCTGGTGCCAGGTAGCCAAATGTTCAGTAAATTAATTTTGCTCTTTTGCCTTTTCGAAGATTCCAAAAGAAAAGTGCAGCGTCGTGGAATAAACATTACAAGAAGCAATACAAACAAAGACAGAATTATACCATAAGTATAATAAATTGCAGCAGCGTGTCCGTCTGTGCATAGACTGTTTGAAAGTCATTATCTGCAATGAAACCCAATAAGCCAATGCAAGGGAAGGAAACTTAACGTCTGGTCAGGCACAACATACTGATCAGATATGTTAGTCAAGGTCACACAAATATATTGGCCAAGACCCTCACCTCGGCTTCCTTGTAGCCCTCCCTGGAAACGAACTGTTCTTCTTGGCAGTCTGGCTAACGAGGTGGGGAATCGTTGTGATCCCAGTAGTAGTGAACGATACGCTGATGATGCCAGGCATAGTACACCTTCCTTGGAGGACCCCGGTCCAACTTCATCAGCACGTTCGGGACGTGATGAAAGCTACTGCAACCCGCCATTTAACGTTCTTTTCAGGGCGCACAAAAGAGTAAACCTACTCATTGTCACCAATCGAAACAACAACAAGACGTCAATGCAATGTTTATATTTGTCATCTGAGCTGTAAATATTTTACCAATTCATTGTGTAGTTCTATCAAGTTAAATACGTTACGGGAGCAGCGCATGAGCTGCAGCGGTCAGCGACCCATAGCTGACTGCTAGCTTCAGGGCCAGCGAACCAAAGCTGCCAAAACCTTTCTACACCTCCACGCGGTGATCCTGGATAACATGCTGCAACAGAGCAGACTGGCTAAGGAGAAGGGATCGAAGAAGGAACCTGATACTCAAAAAATGCTTGCTGAAGTCGGATGTGTTGGACCGAAATGTGCAAATATCGCAGTCAAGCTATAAACTACGACACAACATATATCGTTATGTAGACTGCATTCTGTTACTTAGGCCCGTGTCAGGGTTTGGTAGCGGGAGATTGAGAACAAACGAAGCCAAGCCAAATACGCTACTACGGTATGTGTTTTTAAATATTTGAAATTGACTGTCAGGAAAATATTTTTGAACTGCACAAATTTTGCTTGGTTTTTTTCCTTTTAGATGCACTTTTTGTTCAAACGACAAAGCATCAACATAATTTCTAACAAAAAGTCAACTGAATCGAAAGAGTCATTGTGGATATCTACAACGTCTCCTATTTTTGTAACGGTATTTTCACTAGAGAAAGCACGACTAGGATGGGCCGGACACCTCGTCCGTATGTCAGACTCGCGACTCGCAAAGAAGCTTCTCTACGGCGAACTGAGAGAGGGATGGCGCGAGAGAGAGGGCGCCCAAAGAAACGTTTTAAAGACGGTCTGAAAGACTCACTGAAAAGTTGCCAGATAGACATCGACACCTTGCGCAAAACAGATCTGACTGGAGAAGCGCAGTCAAATCGGGTGTATCTACCGGCGAAGACGACCGTGTTGTGAAAGACCAGAGCAGACGCGAGACCAGGAAATCCCAAACAGCGGGAACACCATCACCTTCTACAAACCTCGTGTGCCCGATATATAGCAGATGTTTTCGTGCTCGCATTGGCCTGTTCAGCCACATGCGCACCCACACCCAACAGGGAAATCTGTGACAATGATGATATCGGCGGTCCTCATCGACAACGATGGATAGCTATTATTATTATTATTTTCACTAAATCCTACAACATTACTGATTTTATAACACGAAATTTGACACAACTTCATGCAACTCAATAAAATAAAAACATTTAAATCGCAATCACACAATTTAACAAAACTGCACTGAAATAACCTTTGAAACTGTGTTTGAGAGCTTTGAATAAACTATTCAGTAAAATTATCAAATTGACTATAGTCTATCTTGATCTTGATGACCCGTTCCTCAGCGTAGCTGCGGATCCCAACTTCGTCTCAAGCGGACCCTGTTTTGGGCCACGGATGTCCAGTGCGTGGTAAATGCTCCTATAGAGGCATCTCGGATGTTGCAGGTCTTCCCCGCGCTCTCTTCTTACATCGGGGGTACCAGACTGCTGTCGCTGTGCTCCATCAACCATCTTTTCGTGGCAACATGTGAGCTGTTCATCTATGTTTTGCCTTGTCTGGGTGGATTACCGCATCCTCCGCCAGCATGCGGTCATTGATTGATTTCAAAATGTCATTCCTATCCATCATGTGCCCATGATGGGAGCCTGTGAAGCCAAGATGGCAGCTCTTTCGTTGCCCTGAACCCCAGCATGAGCAGGACAGTACATCCATGTCAACCCCTAAAAGTTTGAGGCCTGAACACCTGCTATCCACTCGTACCTAAGCCATTCCTTCTGTACTTTCTGAAGTACGACGCGCGCCAGTGATGATGACTGTCCTTGTTAAAGAAGTCTCAGATATCCACCTCAGCGCTGAGGTCACTTCTTCCATCTCTATTCGCAAACTGGAGGCTGTTGACATGTATGTCTCACTCCGCGAGGCAATGACCTGTCCTCTCACTCTAGCCGAGAAGCTCCATCCTGATGTCCCACTGCGCAGCACTGATCCGTCAGATTACGTGACGGCATCACTATCCTGCGTGCTCTCAGTTATCAGCTGATTCACCTCGTACCTTGCTCTCCCGTTGTCCCATTTCTCTGCATTCATTGCCTACGGATATGATGGCTCTCTAGTACTCTCATTCTATCACCAGTATAGACCAATTCTTCCCCCTTGACTATCGTCTCAGCTGGGGTGAAATGTTCGATTGTTTTCTCTGCCTGTGCCATCCTTGACGCCCCTCTCTTGATTCTTGATCACTTGATGTCTGAGATACTACTGTACATAGGGTGCCGCGAGTCTGTGGTGGCATGCATATAGGCTTTGGCAGTTTATGTCTGGATGTCACCGATAACAATCCCAGCATGTACCGCATCTTCACAATCGGGGTATCTCTAGTGCAGCCCCGCCAGAACCAGTCGCATACCTTCACCCTGGATGCGTTCCAACCTTTCAGGCTGTGTTTTTGATAGTGTGAAGATGCCTAGTCCGTAATCGATAACCACAACACAACCTGTCGAAATATGATGAACAGGAGGCGCTGTTCCAAGTTGGCAGCAGCCATAGTGTTGAGTGCTCCTAACCTTCGCTTACATCTTTGTACGGTCTGGTCAACATGGCAATTATAGGAGAGACTGCGATCAAACGTCACTCCAGGTATTTCAACCTGTCACACCAGCC
Organism: Ariolimax columbianus; assembly: GCA_036924085.1. Taxonomy (NCBI): domain Eukaryota; kingdom Metazoa; phylum Mollusca; class Gastropoda; order Stylommatophora; family Arionidae; genus Ariolimax; species Ariolimax columbianus. The sequence goes on from JAVGWX010000021.1 coordinate 53,564,655, forward strand.
AATGGTGCAGCCCTCAAATGAGATGCACTGGAGTTCAACCTTACTATAGAATTATTCAAAAAGCACATCATCATGCAGGTCTTGTTCGGATTGATCTTGGAGCTTGAGTCACTACACCACTGTGATATTGTCTGCAAGGTTTCCTGAATGTTTATTGACCAATTCTTGCCTGTCTGAGCCAGTCATGTACCTTAGGATGTCATCTGCAAATGTTAACGTTCGCTCTGTCCCCGTGGGTTGAATGTTGGCCACTTTTACTGTGTATATGTTGAACAGCACCGGTGAGAGCGAATACCCTTGAGGCAGTATTGGATATATTCGCCTCGGTTCTGATGTCCAAGATCCTAAGCGTAGTGCAACTGTTCTTTCCACCAGGGCAGCTGAAATCCAACTAGCCAACCACACTGCTTCAAACACGTCATTAAAGTTAAAAAAATCGAAACGGTTGTATGCGTCTTCCAGGTCGAGTGCCACATCGACTGTTTCTTACTTTGACTGATACCCCTCATACATATCATACGAGAAGATTCCAGCGTTAGCCCAGGTCTCCTTTGCTGTTATGTAGCTGTCCATCGTATGTGCTGTTATGTAGCTGTCCATCGTATGTGCTGTCCATCGTATGTGCTGTTATGTAGCTGTCCATCGTATGTGCTGTTATGTAGCTGTCCATCGTATGTGCTGTTATGTAGCTGTCCATCGTATGTGCTGTTATGTAGCTGTCCATCGTATGTGCTGTTATGTAGCTGTCCATCGTATGTGCTGTTATGTAGCTGTCCATCGTATGTGCTGTTATGTAGCTGTCCATCGTATGTGCTGTTATGTAGCTGTCCATCGTATGTGCTGTTATGTAGCTGTCCATCGTATGTGCTGTTATGTAGCTGTCCATCGTATGTGCTGTTATGTAGCTGTCCATCGTATGTGCTGTTATGTAGCTGTCCATCGTATGTGCTGTTATGTAGCTGTCCATCGTATGTGCTGTTATGTAGCTGTCCATCGTATGTGCTCATTATTTTTCTGGCCACTACCTTCTCGAGGAATTTGTCATATATATTCTGTTTGGTAATTATTCGATAGCTGCTGAGAAGCGTGAAGTTGTTACTATGTTTAGGCAGTAGGCACACATATGTATGAAGACAGTCCTCAGGCACAGATGCCTTCCCTAATAGTGTCATTGCACTTCTTCGTCATATGTCTTAGCTCTGTCTTATCCAACTGCTTGATGTGGCAATACTGTACTCCAGCAGGACCCGTGGTGCTGTTCTAGCTAGTATGTATTCTATTTGCTATCTCAGCCTTGGAGATGAGGTCTACTTAAGCTTCTGTGGCCACGTCTAAAATACCACTACGAATTTCACGACGGGAATCTCTGTACCCTTTGTCCGTCTCGGCAACATATCGATTTTAAAAAAACGAAGCTCCTTCTCTTCGTCTGTCTTCATGGACATTTCTGTGGTGCATTTAACGTTGGGGATACGTTGGCTTGTGGTCTTTCTATTCATCTGCCAATACATGTGCCAGAACTTCTGAAGGGTATTATTATTACCTACATGTGTGATGAACTCTTCCCATTGCTCGCTTATGAACTCCCTAGCTAACGTTTGAAAAGAATTGGTGGCTTTGCGTTTCACTTCCTCTTTCTTTTACAACGCGTCGACGTTAGTACCTGATCTTGTTCTGCCTTTCCTTTGTTGCCACCTCCTTGTATCTTCAGGCATTTCCAGCCACTTGATTTCACCAGGGTAGTTGGACAAGGGAGGATTTAGTTGTTCATACGTCTGATCGTCTGGTGCTCGTCCATGCGTCTGATCGTCTGGTGCTCGTCCATGCGTCTGATCGTCTGGTGCTCGTTCATGCGTCTGATCGTCTGGTGCTCGTTTATGTGTCTGATCGTCTGGTGATCGTTTATGCGTCTGATCGTCTGGTGCTCGTTCATGCGTCTGATCGTCTGGTGCTCGTCCATGCGCCTGATCGTCTGGTGCTCGTCCATGCGTCTGATCGTCTGGTGCTCGTCCATGCGTCTGGTCGTCTGGTGTTCGTTCATGTGTCTGATCGTCTGATGCTCGTTCATGCATTTGATCGTCTGAGACGGGAGCTTGTTTAATACATAATCATGTTCACATGTATATCTAAACACATGCAAATTGCAAGTAAAATTTACGGCTAGGCGAGCATAGTTGACGAGGACACAGGGGCATACAGCAAGTTTGAACACACGGTTTGGTTCGTTGGGTAGGATGAAATTTGTTAGACAAGGTTGGGCAGTTAATTATTTTGGTCATATAACAAGACATATTTCCTTGTTGCAGACCATACTGAAGGGTAGGGTGGAAAACGGTCGTCCACCAGGGAAACAACGTTAAAAGTGGGTGGAAATGGATTGGAAAAAGTCTGCCAGATTGCACCATTACGGATACAGTGCACTGGATATCCATTCCAGTCGACCTTCGATGCGGAGACGGCACCTGAACTGAGCTGAACTGAAAGGCTCAGTGCCAGAACGGCCATAAAGTAAAGAGATAAAGGAAAGGCCACAAAGATCATGTTGTGGATTGGGGACGGAAAATACACACACACACACACACACACACACACACCCACGCACGCACGCACGCACACAACAAAACAGCAAACAAACGAAACACAAAAGTAACACGACAAAACATGAAGAGTCAGCATGGTTTTACTAAGAGGAGATCGTGCTTAACAAATCTATTAGAATTCATGAAAGAGGTTATCAAAATGTTGATGTTAGAGAGCCAGTAGATGTTATTTATCTAGATTTTGCAAAGGCATTTGATAGAGTGCCTTAAAGGACGATATAGCGGAACAATAGTGTCCAGGCAGCAACCAAGGACAGAAAATTGGCATTCAAGAAATGGCTGAGCTCACAGACCGTTCCTTATAAGAAATCAAAGCGAAAATTCAAGACGGTCATTAGGTAGGCGCGTGAGGGTACTTGGCAGATTTACGGGGAAATACTTGATGAGATATGTTCCACGTCACCACAGGCTGTTACCGAAAGATACGTGCTCTCCGTTTGCGAGATGAGAGCTAAAATCCCTCCACAAATAGTTAATGACAGCGAGGGTCTGCCAATCTTTGATCCCGGTCAGATAAGGACATGATCGAAGACTTCTTTTTCACAGAACTTCTAAATCCTGAAACGCCGGAAGATTAAAACTCAGTACCTGAGCAATATCTAAAAGACCCAACAATCATCGAAGTGTTCCAATCAAGGGTAGAAGGGAGATTTGCTCCACTGTTGGCTCTCAGAGAGGGACTGGATACCGATACAGTAACAGTCTTTTAACGCAGCTCTCATAGATACAGGAACAGAGATCCTTGGATGCCACAAAACAAAAAAGAAGCCATGGGTGACAAAAGAAATTCTAGACTTTTGTGATAAAAGAAGGTCACTAAAAAACAAAAATCATCCACCTGATGAGGTTGGCAGATATAAAAAGGTCAAGAACGCGATACAACAAAATATGAATGAGGGGAAAGAAGCGTGGATATGTGAGCAATGTACAAACATCGAAAAGAGATTAAAAACAGAAATGACGCTAAAGGAGCATACAATGTGGTCAAAGAACTGGTAACACCAAGACAAGGCAGGAACTTTATGATCCAGGATAAAAGTGGCAAGTGCCTTATTGAGGAAAATGACGTACTCGCACGATGGACAGAGTATTGCTCCAAGTTATACAATTATGAGGAATGGAACGAACCTGAGAAGATAATCCCTCTAACACCAACATCTATAGAGGATAACCAACTGATAACGAAGGAAGAGGTAACTGCAGCGGTAAAGACATTGAGAAGAGAGAATGCGGCGGCGTGGACAATATACCAGCAGAGCACTTACAGACAGGTGGGGAGGTAGTTGTGGAAGGGCTGACACACATCTGTAACAAAATATGGACGACAGGAAACTGGCCGGACTTATGGACAACATCAATCGTTATATCGTTACATAAGTCTGGAAACCTAAAGCTGTGCCAAAATTACAGAATAATAAGCCTCATCAGCCACCCTAGCAAGATCATGCTTAGATTAATCCTCGACCGATTGAAACCCCAAGCTGAGAATATCATTGCCGAGGAGCAAGCAGAGTTCAGACAAGGGAGAAGCACTACAGAACATATATTTAATGTAAGGCTGCTAATCGAGAAATATATAGAACAGCAGCAACAACTGTATCATGTGTTTGTTGATTTTAAGAAGGCGTTTGATAGGGTATGGCATAAAGCGCTATGGGGAACCACGAGGATGTATAAAATCAACGGAAATATTATAAAGGTCCTTGAACACCTGTATGACAAGGCGTCCAGCGCAGTTCTTGTGATTGGGAGGCGAGGGGACTGGTTTCGCACATCAGTTGACGTGAGACAGGGTTGTACACTCTCTCCAACTATTTTCAATAGATTCCTTGAGGGAATTATGAGTGAGGCAATTGGAGGTCATGTTGGTACTGTCAAGATAGGGGGCCGAACGATTACTAACCTTCGTTTTGCAGATGATATCGACGGGTTTGCGGGTTCAGAAGCAGAACTCCAGGAATGGGCCAGAACGCTCGATGAAACAGCTCTTGACTATGGTATGGAGAGAAACGCTGGAAAGACAAAATTAATGACCAACAACGCAGAGGGCTTCAACCGCAGGATAAAAGCTAATGGTCAGGAACTCGAAGTGGTTGGCCGTTTTAAACATCTGGGGTCGATTGTCAGTGATGAGGGATCAAAATGTGAGGTGTTGGCCAGAATAGCACAGACAATAGCGGCGCTTGCACGGCTTAACAAAATCTGGCAAGATAAATGATTCGCACTATGCACGAAAATAAGATTAATGCGTACACTGGTCCTGTTAATATTCCTCTGTGCTTGTGAGACATGGACAGTTACAGCTGACCTTCAACGAAGGATACAGGCCTTGGAGATGATATGTTTCCGAAGACTTTTAAACGTCACGTACAAAGATCGAGTTACACATGAGGAAATACGAGATAGAATTACAACAGCAAAAGGGCCTTTCGGAGATCTCTTGGCAACTGTCAAAAGAAGGAAACTCGCTTGAATGACACAGGCATCGATTTGGAACCATGGATCGAGTTACATGGAAGGGCATGATTAAGCATGGAATACTGACAAATGAGATACTGATTGCTGATAGGCTAAAGACTCAGAGTTTTAGAAGATACGCCACACCATGCGATGCCGCAAACGTTCATGATTTTTCTTGCACATACTGTGAAAGATGTTTCTCTGCCCGGATTGGTCTTACGAAGCACATTTGCTACCATCATGGATTGTAGTTGCATACCTTTTCAAAGCACAGTTACTATCGTCTGACAAGACGGAAAGAGCTAATGTAATGCAAAACACATCGAAGCAAGGAAGTGAAAGTTAAACTATATAAACCATTTGTGAGACCTAAATTAAAGTACTGTATTCAGGTGGAGTCCTTATAGAGTAGATATAGACATGATAGAATGGATACAAAGAAGAGCTACACAAATGCTCGTGGAATTTCAGAATTATAGTTATGAGAAGAGACTTAGAAAAACTGGTCTGCAGTGTCTAGAAAAGAGAAGAATTCGAGGTGACTTAATACAGGTTTATTATACATGCTATGTGGTCCCCACCTACTCTAGCATTAAAGTCGCCGAGAAGGATGAGTGGTTCTTCCCTGGGGCTGTTCTTGATCATTTCCTCCAGCTGTCCATAGAATTTATCCTTCGTTCTCTCCGGAGATGTCTGGGTTGGGGCATAGACGCTGAGGATATTAACAGGATCTGCAGCGGTGATGAGGCAAATGGCCAGTAACTTCTCAGAGCCTTCCGAAGGAGGATCGACTGACGGCATAAGTGTGTTTTTAATAGCAAAACCAACATCACGCTGTCGAGAATCTTCAGGTTCACGAACCTTCCAGAAGAAAGTGTAGTTTTTCTCTCTTAGTGAGCCACTAGAGGCAAGTCTGGTTTTCTGTAGGGCAACTATGTCCACATTCAATCGAGAGAGCTCCCTTTCAACGATGGCTGTTTGTCTGGCATCTCCAACCTCTCGAAGATCATCGGAGATGCCTGTACACATAGTACGCACGTTCCAGCTTGCAAATCGAAGAGTTGGAGTCTTCTTTTTAATTTTGGTTTTGTTTGGTGCAAAATGAACATCCGCTTGTCATGCATGCACTAAGCTTCAGACACTCACTGGAGCAGGCAGATGTTGCCGAGTCGACACCCTACTGACCGGGGGCTGCTCGGCTGAGGCGGGCGGTAGTCGGTCAATGGGATGCGATGATCCCTCCCACCGTCGAAGCTGACCCATGGCGCCCCTTCCCCACGCCAATCGGGTGGGACTTATAACCAGTAAACTGACAGCTCCCGTATTGTGTCCTCATTCAATAGCGAGGCTGGATTAGCCACTCCTGGGCGCAAACCTGGGCGCTAAATATGGAGACTCTGGGCTGCCCAAACTGCAGGATCCCGCTCTCGGCCTGATTGGCGTAATCCAAAGGAACGCAAAGCATGACAATTTGGCACCAGCTCAGCTGCAGGAGCTGCCGGAATAATTTCGCAATTTTGAAACCATCCGCCTTAGGCGCTCCCACTCCGGATTTTCTGTCTGGGTTTACTCCCGTAGCCCTACTCTCTCCCGAAGTTGAAATACGTTAAAAAAATAAAACTAAAAAAAAACCAACATACGACTATCCACGCAGACTTACACCTTTTGGTGTATTAAAATTTGCATTTTAAAAACAAATTGTGTATGGGCGGAGTTTGGCTTTATTCGACGTGGTTTGAATTTTCATGATTTTTATCGTTTGAGTTTAGTATTTTGATCTGGCATTCCTGTTCCGGATCCGGGTGTGTCAACGGTTTTTGAAACCATGTCGATCAAGTTGGTTCGATGTGTCTGCTAGCGAAGTGCAATAACCAAATTAAGTACTTTGTGATGACAGAAATGCATGAACTATTGCATACATCAGACTAGATATCCAAGAAAAGTATTTTGTCATTATGACAATTGCAAAATAAAATCACACCTGAAATTCTTCAGGCCAGCCATAAGCAATTTATTTGAACTATCCTATCCCCTGACCGTGGTGCTGACAAAGGTCAACATATATCACATTTATTTATGAGATTAAATCGAGGAGAGTCGTAAGTATGCTGTCTATCCATCTAGAGCCATCAAGTGTTATTTATGAAATGCAGCTTTTTAATACAATATGGGAATACTGAAGCTAACCGTTTCCTTGAATAATTTCAAGGAAACGGCTTTCAGTATTCCCATATTGTATAAACATTTATTTTTGATGAAAATATCAAATTGACTCTACAGCATTACAAATACAACTGTTAGAAAGCCCCAGGGATCAAGATGCTGAGCAGCGCATGAGCTGCAGTGGTCAGCGACAGGGCCAGCGAACCATAGCTGCCAAGACCCTTCTACACATCCACGCTGTGATCCTGGATAACAGGCTGCAGCAGGGCAGACTGGCTAAGGAGAAGGGATCGAAGAGGGAATGCTAACCCGGTAATCAAAAAATGCTTGCTGAAGTCGGATGTGTTGGACTGAAAGGTACAAATATCGCAGCCAAGTTGTAAACTACAACACAACGCATTCCGTTCTCTGGACTACATTCTGCTACTTACCCTTTCAGGGTTTGGTAGCGGGAGATTGAGAAAGAAGAAGAAGAAAGCCCCAGAAAAAATGCAATCCAATGATATAGCAACCATGTCTCTATATCGACCCCCCAAAAAAGTTATGATTTTTAAAATCTATTTTTAAAATCGCAATAGGGCTATAGAGAAAAATATAGACTAAGGACTTGGGCAAAGTGGATTCCCAAAAGGAGGTGGAGTGGACAATATATTGATTATCTCAGCTATTCCTGACTGAACACCTGTAAAACCATTACATTTTTATATTCCGGAGAACACAATACAACCGATAACGGTAATTGCATGACTTTTAAAAAAGGCATAGACTAATTAATATCCAAAATGACAACCTCATTTGAATAATTTGCAACTAAAATAATGTTGTAATATTTTATTCTTCATGTTACAATACTGATATATCGTTTTGATCGTCTTTTTTGAGATCATTAATATACTTATTATTTGCTGTCCTTTCATTAAAATAATAACAGAATTAGTATACAGAACAAACTATTACACAAATTTTACACAAAAAAATTTGCTTACAAGGCTAATCAATATACATAGTGGTTAGAAATTAAAATGAATGTTAGAAATAAAAAGAATATACTTACAGAAGGCCCCTAGAACATACTTACAAGCTACAGTTGATTATTCAAATGTGGTATCTCCAAACATTACTTGTTTTCTTTGTGTTGACGTTAAAACCAAAGTTGATGCACATAACTGAACATCATTCATTTTTCAGTACACAAGCTGATATATCAGGAAATTTGGAAACAACCGATCAATTTAATATACAGAAAAAACTATTACACAAATATAACAAGAGGCACATATGATATGCAGTTTAATTCATTAATGGGTGTAGTTTCCAAACAAGTGTCACAAACAGCAAAACATATGGATTAACAGTCTTTATTGAGTAAGTGATATGTTAATTGTTTATGTCATGCAGCATTTTGTTGTTGCATGTTTCTTTTTATTTTACTATTTGACAAATAGAAATATATTTATATCATTTATATTTTCTTAATGCTCATGCAATACCCTTTTCTTCTATATATGACCACATATAATATAAAACAGTGACATTTTAACTAATAATAGCTGTCCATCGTCGATGAGGACCGCCGACATCATCCTTGTCACAGATTTCCCTGTTGGGTGTGGGTGCGCATGTGGCTGAACAGGCCAATGCGGGCACGAAAACATCTGCTACATATCGGGCACACATGGTTTTTAGAAGGAGATGGTGTTCCCTCTGTTCGGGATTTCTGGGTATCGTGTCTGCTCTGGGCTTTCACAAAACGGTCGTCTTTGCTGGTAGCTACACCCGATTTGACTGCGCTTCTCCAGTCAGATCTGTTTTGCGCAAGACATTCCCAGGTGTTAATGTCTATCTGGCAACTTTTCAGTGAGTTCTTCAGACCATCTTTAGAACCTTTCTTTGGGCGCCCTCTCTCGCGCCATCCCTCTCTCAGCTTGCCGTAAAGAAGCTTATTTGGGAGCCGCTCGTCTGACATACGGACGAGGTGTCCGGCTCATCTTAGTCGTGCTTTTTCTAGCAGTGCATGGATGCTGGGCATGTTAGCCCCCGAGAGAACCTCAATGTCAGTGACACGATCTTGCCATCGGATGTGGAATATTTGCCTCAGGCAACCTGTGTGGAAGTTGTTTAATCTCCTTGCATGTCCAGATGGAATACCATATAGTGAAGGATATTACAACAGCGCTGAAAACTGACATTGCATATCAAACTTTTATACATACATTTTCTGAATATATGTTCATACATCCTACTATCTACCTTTACCTGTATAACCTCATTGTTGATGTCATCTATCTTTTCTTGCAACATGGACATCTGATTCTCTTGGGATGCGTCTAGGTAGCTCAAGTTCTTTCTAGCTTGAGCAACCTGACGCTCATGTTGTATTTTTACTTGCTTTTTGTGCACCTTAGACAGACACTGGAAAAGAGTAAACTTATTCTGCAATAATTTAAAATCCTTATTTCTTTTCAAGCTGTTTCTGGATGCTGTCATGTCTCAGCTCATAATCTCGCAGCTTCTAATACAAGGCATTACTTTTCACCTTCAACGTCTCGAAAGAATTCTTCACCATTGTGAAACTCCTCAAAGCATTCTTGCATTTGGCTTTCCAAGTGCTTAGGCTTTTTACCTTCCTACGGATGGTCTGATTGACCACCTTTGGAGCAAAACGTGCCAGTTCTTGCGCATGATGTTTTTTCTGATCAAATAAACGCCTGCGCAATGTGACAATGGTCTCTCTCAAATTATTGAATGTGCGCTGCTTGGTAATACAGTTATGACAATCATAACAAAGTTTCTTTGGGGATGGGGGCCCAACCGTTGCAGCTGAAACAGTTGATCAGTAGGTGAGGCAATCTCTTGTGACTGAAACAAAACAACAGTATAAGACACATACAGGAAATGGCTGCTGACAAAGTAGTACAAGTGAGTCCCAGTTGCTACTCAAATTTTGTTTCTTGAACTTCAGATCTCTCTGCAAGGCACGCAGATCATTGTTGAGCTTTTTCTCATCAACACACTTATCCTGTTCTGCAGATGTACTTGGAATAAGCGTCTTGATTTTTCATATCAAAGCAGTGATTTGATCTTTTGTTTCCACAAAAAGCTGCACAATGTATCCTTTCTTGAGTGGATACACGGGCCATAAGCCAGCTAAATGTGCTTTCAGATCAGCAACACACTTTTTGCTTATTGGTGGGGATGGTGGCCCAACCGTTGCAGCTAAAAGACTTGATACTTCGGTAGGGGAGGAAATCTCTTGTGGCTGCAACAAAACAACAGTATTAGACACATCTTTAAAATGTATAGGAAATGGCTGCTGAAAAAGATGTACAAGTGAGTCCCAGTGTGTACTCAAATGGTACGTCTTCAACTTCAGCTCTTTCTGCAAAACCTGTAAAGCCCAGCTGAGCTTTATCTCATCTACACACTTATCCAATTCTATACAAGTAGTTGGAACAAGCGCCTTGACTTTACGTATCAGAGCAGTGATTTTGATATCTCTTGTCTCCCCTATCAGTCGTGCAATGTATCCTTTCCCGAGTGGATACACTGGATCAAAGCATGCCAAAAGTGCTTTCAGATCAACAGCAAACTTCTTGTTTGCCATGGATGATAAGTAGATCTAACAATTTCTGAAAATAATTAAAACAAATATAATAATTTTAAAACATACATTGCCAAGATAGTCTGGCTAATGTTTGAACCCAATATTAAGCAATATAAAATTGTGATTAAAATTACTAATGTATGGAGTTACTTGATTAATTACAATAGACTTTAATGACTTTGGTGAAAAAAGACAAAAATGCTGGACATGTCAAAAATAATCAGTGTAGTAAAATTACTAGCCTCGGCAAAGTTCAAACTCCGTGACTCAATGATCTATAGGCTACCCAAAATAACAAAACATACAGATAAGTGGATGCAGAATTTAAATAAATACAAATTATGTAACAAAAACTCTTACAACATTTGTTATACCTATGCTAACGGTTATTTATAGTGATAGTAATGTGTAGATCAACAGTAGATCTACCTTTAGTTTTTTTTTAAATTGCTAGATTATCATATTATAAGTATATGCTATATTTATTAAATGTAATTGCAAAACCTGATTGTAGTGATAAACATAAATAAAATAGTTTGAGTATGATCGTATTTAAAGTTACTAATTTCTAATTCCTCCAAAATAAACAAAACATACAGATAAAGTGGATGCAGAATTCAACTAAATAATAGTTCATAGATGAAGCATGCAAACGTATACGTACGTATTTTTCAATAAAGGTGAAATTCCTACAATCAGTATCAAATTTTCGTTCACGTGTGGCCAGTGGTCAATTGGGTCAATGAACTAGCGTGTTTGGCTTTTATACACCACAAAAAAATCACGGGATTGGTCTAGAAACAAAAAACCGTAAAGAGTCACGCTAATATCGGTCAGTGGCCAGAACAGAAATATGGGGACACAGCACGGCTAAACTGGAATCTGTTCTAAAAATAGAAAAAAATAGGTAAATTCCGATGTGCCTAATATCGGGGTCTTAAAGTGAAACCAGAGAAGTCATGCAGAAAGACCCAGAGACTGATGTCACGAAAAAACACAGTATGTGAAAAGGGAAGGAAACCAAGGGTGTTCATGCAGAGTAACTAGGGTTGTGTATTGATACTGGGCGAGCAGAAAGGCTTGGGTCATGAATTGTGAAAAGAATCTAGGTAAAGGAAGAGAGATACACTATAATAATTGAGTCAATCAAAAATTGAAAATAGTTTTTTGAAGACAAGAGTAGGGTCAAGAAGCGAGGCTAGACATCTGAGGAGAAAATGGTGTCACAATGAGAGACAATAAAGACAGATTGGTTTTATAAAGAGAGACTAGTTATATAAGGAGACATTAGGAATTATGAAAAGAAGCAGGTAATGAAGAGACACAGACACAGATAGTTCAACAGGAGACAAATCTGATCATGAGATGAGATACCCATATTGAGCAAGTGTTTGGGCCCTTATCTTATTATTACCTGTTATTCATTTTGTCAGCTTGAGGTGATGATGAAACTAGTATTTTATTTGTAAATAAATTGTAATGTTATACTTAATACTTTACATTCTATTGCCGATTACAGTTTGTTCCACAACCAACAAGAGACTTTCTTTTTTGGTTAAGGTCTTTCATCGATCTTGTTCTTGACTATCCTTTCAGGTTTTATGGCTAAAATAGGTGCATAAAAATGCAGCCAGACTTCTTGTGCCTGCTTCTGCAGCGTTGACTGTTGCTATGAACCCCACTTAAACCCCAGCTCAGTAATCAGGTCATTATATATGGCCACTTTGAAAGAATGCTCCTTATCTTATCTAAATTCAAATGATACAGTTAAACTTGATCATGATGAAGATTCTGAGTGCAGCAATATACCTGGTCACCTTTGAGGCTTCTTATTGGCCTCCAGATATGCTACCATTTCTGCTAGGTCTTTGCAATCTCCCAGTCATTAGCACTTCATCTGTCATTAGCACTATCAAGGACTGTTGACAAGCCAAGGTTAGTTGGTTTTGAGTGTGCTAAGTTGCCTCCTCTAGTGAAACAGGTGTTTGCTATTCTGACCTGGGACTGATTTTGCTTCTGGTCTGGAGCTGTTTTTGCTGTTTACTGTTTTTGCTTCACCCTGTGGCAGCCAGTTCAGGGACATGTGTCCTAGGGTCACATTGCATGATGAAAGAACTTGGTCCAGAGTTTGCTTCCCTTTGTACAGAATGTATTGAACACCTTCACTTTTCACAAAGTTTGTTATTGATGGCAGAATATTGCATATTGATCTAATGAAATTGAGTTGTCTTGAGAGTGGTTGTAAGGTTGTCTGAGCATGTGTCTCTATTGGACCCTATCATCTGCAGCTCTCTTCATTTCAGCATCTGTCTCTCCTCTATTTTCTTAGCATTTCAATTGTTACCCATGGTTCTTTGTTTTTGTCTTACCCAATGTTATCTTTGCTTCCTCTTTTACAACTTCATTTATATTCTACCACTTGATTTATATCTTCAATGACTCGTTTTTTACACCTAAAGTATCATTCCTAAGCTTTGACTCAAGCTGACAACTCACCTCCAACAAATTCTGTCTTGAACTTCCCATTTAATGTTTCTCCAGTTGAGGTCCAGGCGCTGAAATTAATTTTCTAATTCTCTTCTCCGTGTGTTCTACCTCTATTCCTCCTCCCCTGTGGATACCATGTCAAGGCCTGTCTGGCCATGTTTTATGGTGCTTTCTGTAGCCTGTGTCCTATCCAACCCAATTTCCTACATTTGATTTGTTTGCTCCTTTCCCACATGTCTGCGTTTCTCACTATGTCATGACTGCCTATACCCATTATCCTCCATAGACATTTATTGACAAGCAACAAGTTTTTCTCTGTATTGCCTTTATCAATTCCAAGTCATCACAGTACATAAAAACACCATGGAATCATAAAGAGAGACGGGGGTAATGAAAAGAGACACCGGGCATGTTGTGAGATTAGAGTTGTGAATAGAGACAATGAATATGAAGAGTAATAGGATATATGAAATAAGATATATTAAATAAAGAGACAGGGAAATCTGAAGATGTACACAGGTCAACAAATGTTTGATGACCTGGCATGTATTTTGTTGAAGACCTATACTCCACACGGTGCTGAAAAGGTTTTGATTGATTCATTGAGGGAAAATGAAGAAAAATATAGTAAATGAATAGAGACTGATGTCATGAAAAAACATTGAAGGTCATGAAGAGAGACTGGAAATATGAATAGAAACTGGTGTCATGAATATACATTGAAGGTCCCGAAAAGAGACTAGAAATATGAGACTGGTGTGATGAAGAAACATTGAAGGTTATAAAGAGAGACTGGAAATATGAATAGAGACTGTAGTCATGAAGAAACACTGGAAGTATGAGTAGACAGGAGTCATGAAGAAACACTGGAAATATGAATAGAGACTGGAGTCATGAAGAAACACTGGAAATATGAATAGAGACTGGAGTCATGAAGAAACACTGGAAATATGAATAGAGACTGGAGTCATGAAGAAACACTCGAAATATGAATAGAGACTGGTGTCACAAAGAAACACTTGAAATATGATTAGAGACTGGAAATATGAATAGAGACTGGCTGTATAAAGAGGGATATTGGATATATGAAAAGAAATGGGACATATGAAGAGAGACTGGGATCATGAAGAGAGGCTAGATATATAAAGAGAGACTAGGTAGATGAACAGAGACTGAGGAAGTCATGAAGAGATAATGGGTATATGAAGAAAGATGCGATCATGAACAGAGGCAGAGTATCTAAAGAGAATCTTGAATCATGACGAGATACTGATCGATGGGGAGTGGCACAGTATATATAAAAAAAATTATTGTAATTATCAAGAGAGGCTCTAGGTATACGAAGTGAGATTGCAACAATGAAGCAAAAGTGGAGTCATGAAAAGAACTTTGGCAAACAAGTTTAGGTGTTTTTCTTAGAAACATAGACTATTGACTTTTTGGATCCCCGGGATATCGAGTTTTCTCTTCGTTATCCTGTGCCAGGTAGTGGAATGTACATGTTTTATTAAGTTGTTTTATGTCTTAACACAAGGTGCTGGTGATGGGTAGAGTTGGCCGTAGTTATAGCTTCTGCAGTTCTGACAATGATGGACAACTCAGAAGATGGTGTTTTACTATTTCCTCTTGTCCGTTGCGGCGCTTGCAGTATGGTCTGCGCATGTCACTATGTGTAGGTGTTTGTTCAATGGCACATGTCTTGTTCTTCTTCTCCTGGAGTATAGGGTCTCCACTATGACTATCCTCCTTTAAGAATCCTGTGCCAGAGCACTTTATATGCTTTTACAGTGGTGGTTTTTTTTGTTGGCAATTATTTGACACAATAAGGTAGCCAGACAGGCCTTGTTCACAACCTGAATATTGTACTCTGGTCTCTTCGGATCAAATTGTTGATGCTTTCTTTGGGATTGGATTGAGGCGTGTCTGCATTGAGGGCTTCCATAGTCACACTTGTAGCCCATTTGTCCATTCATTGTCTGCAGGTGTTGTAGATTATGTTTTTAGTAGTTCTTTGGTTGGTGGGGATGTTGGGTTGTGACTTGTTTACTCCTGTTTTTGCGAGTTTATCAGCACTTTCATTGCCTTGGCTTGCTGTGTGACCTGTTATCGACTGTAGGGTGGTGCTGATAACATTATCAATTTAAGAATATTTGTTAGGGTTTTCTTAAGTGCTGGGATACAGCTTTCAAGACCTTGGAGGCTGAATAGGGAATCTGTGAAGATGACTACATTTGTTGGTTATATTATGTTCTTGTATTTTAAAATGATAGCAGACAAGGTCTCTGAAATTGCTTTGATATCTGAATCAAAGTTTTGGCAGAATGATCCACAAAGGGCAGATAGTTGGTTTGTTGTTTTATCTGGAACCATTATATGGAAGCCATATCCTGCATTTGGGATAGCCTTAAAGCAGGCATGTGCAACTTCATCAAGTGCGCTTGCTGGATAGCTAATTTTAAATATATCGGCTGACCATACCATCTGATGTTATTTTAAAATGTAAAGATATTGGTATTTATTTGCTAAAAAAAA
Source organism: Ariolimax columbianus (assembly GCA_036924085.1). NCBI lineage: Eukaryota > Metazoa > Mollusca > Gastropoda > Stylommatophora > Arionidae > Ariolimax > Ariolimax columbianus. Next base: position 53,580,501 of record JAVGWX010000021.1, read on the forward strand.
CCTTTAGTTTTTGGAAATCAAAATTGTTTAAAATTATTATGCCAAGTTATGTCAGTAGTATAAAAATTGTACGTGTAGATTTTTGTTGTTGTTGTTTAATGCCCACAATGAATAAGTTTACTCTTTTGTGTACCCTGAAAAGGACATTAAGTGGCGGGTCGTAGTAGCTTCAGCATCTTCCTCATTCTTAGTCAACATTTAGTGCTCTCGATTTGCACAGCTTAACAAAATCTGGCAAGATAAATGGTAAGCCATATGCATGAAGATCAGATAAATGCGTATATTGGTCCTGTCAATATTCCTCTATGCTTGTGAGACAAGGACAATCACAGCTGACCTGCAGTGGCGGATATAGAACTTGGAGATGAGATGTTTCTGAAGACTTCTAAACATCACGTGCAAAGACTGAGTTGCAAATGAGGAAATACGAGAAAGAATTACAACACCAATAGGGCCTTTTGAAGACCTCTTGGCAACTGTGAAAAGAAGAAGCTCGCTTGGTATTAGATGACCTGACCTGACCTGACCTGGTGCTTTCATTGACTGCATTTTTTTCACAGCACCCGGTAGTTCTCAAAGAGTTGCAGATTTGCTAGACTTAAATTTTCTTGACTGTACGCTGAATTTTTCTTCACTGTTAAAAATCTTGCTACGTTTTCAGGCAAGCACATTTGAGAGGGAAGATTTGTTTGTCTCCCTAGAAAAATTTATTTTGCTTTATTTGTATCATCCGTTTCAACTTGATCAAGAATCCACAGTGGTTTTAGATTGGTTTTTTGTTATTCCCGGAGAGGTAATTCAACAGTTTCCAAGCCGTTTTTCCTTCAGTTCTGAGGTTGAGATTATTTTAGGTATTCTGCCATTTTCTCTCTTTTAAAAAAAATATTCTAGTCTGATCTTTGCAGCTAGTGTGTTGTATTCCAATCTGTTTTCCTTTGTGTAGTGTTTCTGTTACTGTTCTGGCTTTTCTCCTTTTTCTAAGAAGCTCTTTAAATGATTGTCATTCATTTGATTCTATTTCTCTCTGGATCCTCTTGGGACTGTTTTATGGGCTGCACCAAGTATAGTTTGAGTAATGTTGTAGAGCAGTACTGGCCAATTTAAGATTGGCTGAGGGCCAGATTAAAGTAAAGGACAAAACCAGATAAACCCAAAATATCCTTACAAATGACATTCTTAGATTAAGTATTAAATAAATGATGTATTGTTTTAATTTGCTTCATAATTTGTAATAAAACATACATTTTTTCATTAAAAAATATACCTTTACACGTTATTCAAATGCACATAATGTGGCTCGTTGAAACTTGTCACCAGTGATTTGAAGTCCACTTCTATTTGCTACATAGCAGTTCTGAGAATATGAGATAATGCAGAGTCAGTTCAATTCAATTCAAGTGCCGTCCTCGCAAAGAAGGTTGGCTGCAATGGACCTCCAATATCTCCTGCCTCTTGTCTTGATGGAACACTCCTCAAGACTGACAATTATCCATTTTTTTATGTTGCTCTCCAACTTAAAAGCGCTGCTGCTTCTTTTTCATTGATCTTCAACTATCCTCTCCAATAGTGTTTTCAATAAAGTATTGTCTTTTTATATATCAAAAATATTTTTCTTGCCTAATTTTAATGTCTCTCGATATTTATCGACCCATATCTCAGTCAGTTAATCTGTTTCTGGACTCGGATTTGATTAAATTCATGGCAGAAAATGTTGTTTCATAAAGATGTGCACTACAAAGCACACTTTTAGGGCCCATTTTCTTAGAAATAGGTAACGTTCCTTTGGTAGTAATTTCCACAAATCAGCTCTAATTACTTCTGCTTTGTTGAGGGATGTCGCTTTGGAGTTCACATAATTGTCATTGTAATTCTGCTGGTTGATACTCAAATGTGCACTTGAATGGGTTATTAAAAAGTTCATTTGTGGATGGAACATCTTGAAATCGACGATCAAACTTAGAAATCAACTGTTTAATGTCATCTGTGTACCCCCTCCAAGTTAGCACTCTCTTCCTCAGACAGTTATTTACAATAAGGAAAATGAAACAGGTAATTCTTTTGTAAGGACAGTTTAAATAGATTGTTTCTTTTTTATGCCATCAATATAACCCATCATTTGAAAAACTGTTTGCATTTTTCCTTGTAACTGCAAATTTAATACAATCAAATGCTGTGAGAAATCCCAAGCTTTGAATGAAACATCTACTTCCTCTAAAAATGCAAAGAACTTGCTGTGAGTTAGAGAGCTGTGATCAAATTTTTTATTTTCACCACAGTAGCTATAGTGTCATTTAGGTTCATAGATTGTGCACAAAGGACCTCTTGGTGAACTATGTAATGTAAACACACATAGGAAGTGATAATCAGACTGTATAAAACATTAGTTAGACCTAGATTGAAGTACTGTGTACAGGTGTTGAGTCCTTATCGTAGAGGAGATTTAAAGATGGTGGAAAGGATACAAAGAAGAGCGACAAAACTGATAGTGGGATTCCAGAATTACAGTTACGAGGAAAGACTAGGAGAAACCTGCTTACATTGTTAAGAATACAGAATAATTTGAGGTGACTCAATACGGGTTTATAAGATAATTAACGGAAAGGATAAATTAGACTATAACAAGATGTTTCAAAATACAGTCGCCTACAATAATAAAGGAGGTGCGTGGCGCAGTGGTTAGTGAGCTGGCTTCACATCTAAGTGGTCCTGGGTTCTTCTTATTCTTCTTCATCGTACGCAGTCAGACAGTAACCATTATTTTTTCGAAAAAAGCAGCGGTCATCCTGAGGCTGTCGACACTGCCATAGAGCTTGTCTAGTGTTGCCACTGGTGATGGCCACATCTGCTCTCTCTGATTCTCGTATGTCGGGCAGTTTTGCAGCAAATGCTCATCGGTCATTTTCCCGGTACCACACGGGCATTCGTCAGTGCCACCTATCTTCATTTTGTTGAATAGGTGGTACCTCAGTCTATTGTGGCCAGTGCGAAGTCTGAAGACCACGACCTGCTCTCTTATGTTCAACTGATAATAGGCATCGTTTTTTGTGTAGCCAGTATGTTCGGGTTCCCATTTGGTCATGTATCTAGCTCTAATAAGCCGTTTTGACTCTTCGTATGTCATACTAGTATCTGGTTGTGGTAGTTTTGCACCTTCTTTTGCCAGTCTGTCTGCCTCCTCGTTGCCTTGGATGTTGTAGTGGGATGGAACCCACTGCACTCCTACCCTTTTTGGTGAGGATTGCTAGCATAGTTGACAGAGTACTGCTCTTAAATCATTAAGTTCAGTATTTTTCTGGCTTTTTAGTGCTGTGACTACGGCCAGAGCATCTGTAAGCAGGACTATATGGCTTTCATTCCTTTTACCTGTCACCATTTCTTCCACTGCCGCCCTCAGTGCCTCTGCCTCCGCTCTGAAATTGCTTGTGTATTTCCCAGTAGCGAATGACAGTGTTATTTTTCTGCCATTTGATAGGTTCAGAAATGCTCCTGCCCCTCCGTTGTGTGTTGTGTTTGTTACAGAACCGTCGGTGTATGCATGGGTCCAGTCCATGCTTGGGTAGTTTTCCGTTATGTAACTCAGGGTAGTATCTCTTCTTTCTTTTTCAGTCTGGCAGTTTTTGTTTCCAATACCTGGTATATTTTCTACCACCTCTGGAAATATATGCTGTATCCAGGTAGGTTTTCGTACAGTAGGGATGGGCTTAGGAGTTGTTAGTGCGTTCATGGGGTCTTCGTGCATCTTTGCTTTGGCTATTTCTGCAAAGTTTCTCCGCTTTAGTTTCCCACTTCCGAAATTGTTTAGTCTCTAGTGCATTGGATGGTCAGTCAGTCTTCTGAGTTTCTCTGATTGCTGTTGGGCTCTGCAGTCTCTTCTGTCGGTCATGGATTGCAGTTTTGTAATCTTTTCAAGTTCTACAATTGGCATTGACTTCATGCCTCCTGTTATAACTCTCATGGCTTGGTTTTGGAGTTTGCTAATTTTATCAAAGTTCGCCTTTGCTGCTGTTGTCCATGCCGCAATGCCATACTCGAGAACTGGTCTCACTCTTCCAGTGTACAGTTTCTTTAGTATACTTTCGTCTGCTCCCCAGCTTGTGCCAGCAAGTTTCCTCATGATTGCCATTCTTTCTCTGGCTCTTATTCGGTTTCTCTCGATCTGACTTTTCCATGTCATGCGGCGATCAAATGTGACTCCCAGGTAGTTGTGGTTGTCGTTTGGCTGCAGGTATTTGGCGTTAAGACTTAATTTGGTGTTTTGGGGTTTGTTTGATAGCGAGAATATTGTACATGTCGTTTTTTCCTCGTTTATTTTGACCAGCCATGAGTTCGCCCACTCTTCCAGTGATGTTAGGGCCTGCTGCATCCGATTTCTTGCTATGGTGAGATTCTTTTCAGTGGTCCACATAGCCAGATCGTCTGCAAACATTGAGCTATGGACTCTTCTTGGTATATTCTCTGTAATGTCATTTATATACACCAGGAAGATTGTGGGTGACAGTACTCCCCCTTGGGGTACTCCCTGCTCAAGTGTCACCTTTTTGCTCATCTGCCCTTGTACTTGAACTCTGGCCGTTCTGTTTTTGAGGTAGTGACTGATCCATTTGTACATTTTCCCACAAACTTCACTTCTTCTTAGCTTGACTCTAAGTCCCTCTTTCCAGACTTCGTCAAATGCCTTTTCCAGGTCCACCCAAACCGCTACTATGTGTTTTTGCTCTTGGTAGGCATCTTCTATTTCCTGGGCTATGAGGATGACCTGATCCTCAGTGGATCTGTGCTGTCTAAAGCCTGCTTGCTGTGGAATTAGTATGTGTTTTTCTTCCAGATGTCACATCAGTCTGGTGTTTATCATACGTTCCATCAGTTTGCCAACACAGCTCAGTAGGCTGATAGGCCTGTATCCATTTGGGTCTGTTTTGTCTTTTCCTTTCTTTGGTACTGGTACAAGTACTGCGTCTTTCCATGCCTGGGGTACAATACCCCTTTTCCAGCTTTGGTTCAGGACTGATAGTAGTTTCCTCTTTGCTGTTTGGCACAGCCCCATCAGCATTTCGTTTGTTATCCCGTCTTTTCCTGGAGATTTCCTTTTCTTTAATGTTCTCATGGCCTCTTCCATTTCGTGCATTGTTAATTTTGCCATCATATGCTCTTCTGGTGCCATATTGATGTTGTCGTGCCCCCTTTGCTCTTAACTAATGTCTGTATGCCTATCTGCAGGTACATCAATGTGGTTTGCTCTGGCATAATATCCAACAAAGGCGTTTGCTGCCTTTTTTCCAGTAAGCAAGTTTTCGCCCTGCTTGATGGTAATTTGTTTGTTTGATGGAGTTTCGTCATTCATGGCTCTGACTAGCTTCCATAGTTTGTTCCCTTCTTTGTCTAAATTGAGGCTTTCTGTTTTGTATTTCCAGCTTTCTCTTGCTGTTTGGTTTAGAGTGTATTTGTATTTCGCCGTGGCGGCTTTGAGGGCGATGTTTGCCTCCATAGATTGTTCTTTCTCTGCCATGTTCCTAGCATTTGTGACTGCGTCTTCCGCTTTCTGCAAATCATCGTTCCAATAGGGCTTATCATTTTTCCTTGCCCCTCTTGGGATGGTTTCAGTGGCAGCTTGCATTATTGCTATGCTTAGGCTTTCCACCATGGGCTTCATTTTGTTGTTCCGTGTGTTGATGGTTTCACACAGCCCATCTGTCAGGCTTGCAAATCTGTCCCAGTCGGCTCGTTTGTAATTCCAACATGGGAGCGGTTTTGTTTTCTGTGGGCCTACTTCCATATCAACGTCTAGCCTAATTGGCCTGTGGTCGCTACCTGCCAGTTGGTTTAGCACCTGGCGGTCTATTTTATGGTGAATGTCCACCGTGGAAAAGGCCAAATCCGGAGTAGAGGTGGTATGCCATGTTCTAGAATAGAAGCTAGGGCAATCCTCCGGCCTATTGATTAGATAGAGATTTGTGTCTATCTCCAAATCTTCCACTTCGTCACCTCTGCTGTCTGTGTCCGAGTATCCCCATCTCTCCGAGTGGCTGTTGAAGTCTCCAACTACTATGCAGTTGGAGTCTTTGACTTCCATACTCGAGAGCGATAGGTCTTTATTTGGTGGTCCGTACAGATTGAAGATGCGGAGCTTCGTCTCTTGAGCCATTATGTCAACTCCTACAATTTCTGCTTGTCCGGTGTGATTGACAGATACCGCGCTACTCGGTATGCAGTTACGGGTCAGTATCAGAACCCCTCCTTTGTGACCTTCTCTATCCAGACGGAAGGCCTGGTATCCTCTGATTGAGAATTTATGGCTGCTGTTGAGGTGCATTTCTTGGATACATGCCACGTCAATCTTACCTTCATGCAAGTGATGTGTTAGGGAAACCTTTTTGTTAAGGACTCCCTCCGCATTCCACTGTAGTATTCTGAGGGTCTTGTGTTTTTGGTCAATAGAAATTGCCCCATAGCCATGTGCCTCGACTCCACAACACATGGGTGGGTGACCACCAGTAGTCAAGGGTGGGCCCCTTCGAGGCTTGAGGCCCGGCACTCTCGCTGCCTGGCGGGACTCCACAGGATGAGCGCCATACTTTTTTCTGATCGGTTGTACTGTCATCATACTGCGATTTACGTTACACTGTTTCGTTAAGCCTGTGGCCCAGTGCATCCGATTTCAACAGGCGTTTCTGTAGGGATGCCCTCCTTAGCCTTTGGCTGTCCCCAGCCTATCTGCAAGGCAGCAGTTGTTTGTGATCAGAGTTGTCTCTCTAATGGAAGTTGTCTTACAGGACTAACGAGTCTTCACTACTCGTGTCTATAGGGTGCGGTGATGATATATGAGATATGATATGGACTATGTACTGGTTTGTACTAACCCGGTAGAGAGGCAGTCCAGTGTGTCTGTATCCCAGGATCGTCACGTCCTGCCAGAAACGTAGCATATGCATGTGGGTGGGGTATCTCTTTGCTCCCTTTATTTTCTCGGCACATCTGCAGTGATGGTACGCCTAGCATTCCCTGCCACCTGGGAGGTTGACACAATAGGGCAGATGTGCAATGTCCGCTAGTCTGCATCTCTTCTGCGTCCATTGGTATGGCTGATAGCATATAGAGGTAGAGATCGAGGCAGGAGTGCATTTAGCCAGGGGACAAGCCTGGTAATGTAACGGAGATGTTGTTCGCCTGGTGTGCGGACAAATCTCATGGTCAGGGGCTGAGTCTCGACAGTTCACAGTGAGGTGGCTGCTCTACTGTTTACAACACCCCGACCAAGAACTAAGTCTTCTGTTGGTGGTTTTGAACCTTATCGCCTTATGGGGTGAATATCGAGCAGCTACCCGCCCGCTTTGTTCAGCGGGCGGCAGAGACCTCTTTCTGCGGCTCGACCGGGTGGATCCGACCATATCGAAGCCTCCCATCACAGTGGTGCTGAGATTTTGGGCGGGATTCTGGCTTAGAGGCGTTCGGCCGAAATCCCTCACATGGTAGCCTCGCGCCATTGGCTTATCAACCTGGTACGTGAACCAAAATGTCTGCGGCTCCTCTCGAATTGAGCAGGATTACCGTAGCAACGCCCTGTCATTAGTAGGGTAAAACTGATCTGTCTTCCGAGGGTCTATTTCCAGCACCCGTTCACTATTAGACCGGACGAATTAATAGAGGGCTTTTTGTTTGTCAATGACCAGGTATCTGGAACCTGCGGTTTCTGCGGGGTTAAAACAAGATTACTGTAGCACTCTTTCATTAGAAGGCTAAAAAGCTGACCTGTCTTCCGTGGGTGTAATACCAGCACACGTTCACTATTAGACCAAACGAAAGTGCTCTCGATTTGTCAGTCATTCTACAGTATTGGCATGTTGAGTCAAATTAAGCCACAGGCTCCACTTCTGGTGGTGCCCTTCCATCAATTCCTTTATCAAACACTGGATGCGAGACAGTCAAGCCACCGAGAGGATAGCCCCAGATTTTCGAGGGTCTAATTCCAGCACCCGTTCCATATTGGACCCAACAAAAGTGCTCTCGGCCTGTCAGTCATTTCAGTGTTTGGCCGTGTTGAGTCAAATTAAGCCGCAGGCTCCACTCCTGGTGGTGCCCTTCCATCAATTCCCTCTAAGTTTCAGCTTTGCAACCATACTTCCCCCGGAACCCAAACACTTTGGTTTCCCGGAAGCTGCCCGCAGAGTCATCGAAGCAACTCCTGCGGATCGCTAGTCGGCATCGTTTATGGTCAGAACTACGACGGTATCTGATTGTCTTCGCGCCTCTGACTTTCGTTCTTGATTAATGAAAACATTCTTGACAAATGCTTTCGCAATAGCTCTAACGCTGCAATACGAATGCCCCCGTTTGTCCCTGTTAATCATTACCTCCAGTTCCGAAAACCAACAAAATAGAACCGAGGTCCTATTCCATTATTCCATGCACCATTATTCAGGCAGCCGAGGCCTGCTTTGAACACTCTAATTTTTTCAAACTAAACGCGCCGGCCACCCAGGACGCTCAGCGAAGAGCAACTGCGGGAGAGAGCCGGCAGACGGTAGGGCAGGAGACAACGGGCAGTGAACCGGCGCGAGCCGGACTACCCGCCTGCGCCTGAGATCCAACTACGAGCTTTTTAACCGCAACAACTTTAATATACGCTATTGGAGCTGGAATTACCGCGGCTGCTGGCACCAGACTTGCCCTCCAATAGATCCTCGTTAAAGGGTTTAAAGTGTACTCATTCCAATTACGGGGCCTTGAAAAGTCCCATATTGTTATTTTTCGTCACTACCTCCCCGTGCCGGGAGTGGGTAAGTTGCGCGCCTGCGGCCTTCCCTGGATGTGGTAGCCGTTTCTCATGCTCCCTCTCCGGAATCGAACCCTGATTCCCCGTTACCCGTTACAAACCTGGTAGGCATGTCACATACCATCGACATTTGATAGGGCAGACTTTTGAAAGATGTGTCGCCGGCACATGAGGCCATGCGATCAGCACAAAGTTATCCAGAGTCACCAGTGGGGACGCCGCAACCCCGCGAGGGGAAACGACGATTGGATTTGAACTAATAAAAGCGCTCTTTCCGCGAGGGTCGGAGCTTGGTAAGCATGTATTAGCTCTAGAATTGCCACAGTTATCCAAGTACGATCGTGTCATCTAAGGAACCACGACTGATTTAATGAGCCATTCGCGGTTTCACCGTGAGACAGTGTGAACTTAGACATGCATGGCTTAATCTTTGAGACAAGCATATGACTACTGGCAGGATCAACCAGATATCTGTTGGAGATGTACGAACCACACACACTGGTCGGCGGAGGACGGATGTGTAAAACGCCTCACTGGGATGGCCGCAGTGACCGACTGACGGACGGACGGTTGTTCCGTCCCTCACTCCGTCGACCTAGGACCGCCTGACAGGGGCCCCTACACACATAACATACGACCGACCGACCGGGCTCGCTCGGGGAGGGATGGCAGCGCTCTGTGCAGAATGGATCCCAACGGCCCCGGCGATGAATTTCACAGGGACTGGAGACGATATTTTGCCTGCCGGCCTGCCCTTCTTCCGAGGGTTGGTCGGGCGAGGACAGGGCCTTTAGGCAAGATTCCTGCTTTCCATTTGCCGGTCACAAGCTCTTTGCGAGAGTCTGATCACCAGCGAGATGAACTGTCAAGGTCTGCTATAAGTCTTCGAAAAATCACCACTGACTGTCAAAGTTTCTCGATACGGGCAACAGTAACGCACCTAAGCCACCGGTATGACACCACAAATTTAATCGCGCTACATGGCCGGGGAGAGGCGGGCGAGCGTTTTTAGGCAAGCCCGCGCTATCGCTCCGTCTGGCGGGACTGAGATCGCTGTACGAATACTGGATGAGAGTCAATCGCGGCGGAGAGAGACCTACACCAGATGGTCCTGGGTTCATTTCCCAGTTGAGGCTGAAATGTTTTTTCAGAAGTAAAAGAGGCGAGGCAGAGATGGCTACCGCCCTCATATAGCCAAGTCTTAAAAATGTGAGATCGCTAACACCTCACACCCATACGGCAGTAATGCTATGGGTTACTTTCCTTTTTTACGATAACAAGACGGCACAACTAAAAATTAATTAAATAAAGGTCCAGATTAGATGTTGGGAAATATTTTTTTAGTTAGAGAGTAGGAAATGCTTGAAATGCATTGCCAGAGGAAGTAGTGGAGGCAGGGTCAATTAATGCATTCAAGAATAGAGGTGCATATATTTTTTTTTAGATCAAGTGAATGTAAAAAAAACTGGTTGTATACAGTTTCTGCAGTAGTTTAAACCAGTATAAAGACGTTAAGTTACGTTATAATTTTGATTTGCTTCAAAAGTCCAACAAAACCAGAATTAGTTCCAACCATAGCCCTGCAAACATCAGTACACACAGCAAATAATTTTTCAAATCTGCCATGTTGTTCCATGGAAGAACTGCAGATAAAATGTCATCCCTTTTATTTATACGGTTCATTTTAACAAAATGAATAAGCTGGCTAGTGTCTGTACTTCCTTATTTTCTGTGTCCAAGCACCATGGCATACAGCATGCATCCAGTATTCAGTGACATGGATTGCCATCATTTGCCTCCAGCATGTTGTGCCTATTGTATATTTCCTGAAGATTGGGGCAGGTCATCAGGTGGTCTGGGTACTGTATTGCGCCACAGCCACATGTGTCACCATCTGTGTATTCCATTCATGTTGATCTTGCACTGTGATAGACCAGTTCGGAGTCTATTCACCGATTTCCATGTTGTGTATGATAGATGATGCTGGGGTGGGGGGGCCTCCCAAAGTTCGATCTCTGGGGTATGCATCAATTTGTGCCGCTTCTTGATACAGCGTCTTTGAGGGCTTGTCTTTCAGGGCTTTGTTGATGTTAGTGAGCTATATCTAGATTTGACTGTTGTGCTTCTTTACCTGATGTCCAAACATTGGGTGTCTTTGAGTCGAGGTCCTGCTTTTCTCGTTCTGTGATGTCTGTACTTTCATCAATCGTCAGTGAAAAGTGTTGGCAATCTTCAATTAAAGATTTCAAGTTCAGAGACTTAGGCAAACTAATATCTTCTGTTCTCCCAGTTATAGTTTTGTTTTGAATGAGGTACAGATCAAAATTCTTAAACTAGCTTTTCTCCATTGAACACTTCTGTCATTTGAACTGCACACTTTTACACAAACTCTCCATTAGTAAATGGTTTTTTTTTGTTTGTGCTTTTACAAGCTCATAACTAATTACATAGAACGCATTGAGCACTGATTTTTGAGCCTTATTTACATTACTAAAAATACTTTTAAGTTTTTCTTCAGTTGTTCAAACCCCAGTTTTTGCAGCTTGCAGTAGCTTTTCTGATGATTTGTGATGTAGTGTCCGTTTCAAGTTATATTCTTTCAATACATCTAACACTCAAATACAAACTAAGCACTGAGATTGATTGTTCTTATTGTGAATGAACAAATAATTTAACTCCCGATCTGGTTTAAATGCGCATTTTTCACTATCCGCTTTTCTAAACTTAGAAAAACAGATAAAAATTGGTTGGCGGGCCTGTTCAGGTCCACGGGCCATAGGTTGGCCATCTCTGTGTTGTATAGAGTATCAATTTCTGCCTGTTCTCTGATCTGTGTGAGTTCATCATCTGTGAAGTATGTGAATTGTGTCTAGTTTGCATTTTTGTAGTCCCAGCGAGATGCATTTTGTGGTCACTGGTTTACTGCTTGGGGGGATCTGGAGTAGTAGTATAGGATGGTGGTTGCTACATATGTCATCATTCGCTCTGGATTTATGCAGAGGTGATCGTAAGATCATGTCTGTCTGTAAATCCGCTTACTCTATTGAGGCGAGTTGGCTCGGATGACGAACTCTGTTGTATTATTAGGTTGCTGGTGTTGCATAGCTCTTGTCCTTGTATCCTAGGGACAGTCATGTGTACTTTGAAGTCCCCTGCTATAATTGGTCACTTGTGGTCACTTTTTTATCCTGGAGAACAGTAGACATTAAGCAGGTGCCGTACTTGTATCTCTCGGACATCAGTTCTGTTGTTTCTTACATTCTGCACTTCTCCTTGAATATCATTTCTGAGCATTGTAGCGATGCCTCTGCACTTGTAACCATTGCATTTGTACATTGTGTAACCTGCTATAGAGTTTACTTTATTAGCTAGCAGAGTTTTCTGTATCAGTGCAATATGAATACCACATTCTTGTAGTTGTTTACTTAGCTGTAAGGTCTTTGGTCTATGTCCAGAGATATTGTCTTGGAGGATGTTTAATATGCTCATCATATCTAATCTTTTGCTTGAGGTAGCTGAGGTGTGTATAACCTGGTGCAGGTGTTTTTGATGTCCAAGTTAATATTTATTCCATTTCTTGGCTTCGTCATTTTTAGAGGTTGTCTGCAGAACTTTTTTTTCAAACTCTGAGGCCTCTTCCACACTCACCAGACTTTAGACCGTTCCTTCTTCGAACTGACAATTTGAGTAAAATTGAGATTATTTTTGTTTTTGGAATGCATGTGGCCCAAGGTATGCTTCATCACTTGTCATTCCTCATCACCTACACTGTACTGGCATTTGCCATTATTGTTAGGCATGTAGGATTGTCACATCCTGGACCAGATGGCATCACTTTGTGTCTCCCCCTCTTATACAGTAGACCTCTGATTCACCACCAGCTCATTGCTCTACATCTATCCAAATAATAGACGTAGGTCAATGTAAATTGTTTTGTATTTATGACGAATGCAATACTACAAGTTGAGTCATCTACTCCTCTAACCTAGAGGGATTCATTTACTTTTTCATCAAAAGTTGGGACTGGTCTTGGTGATCATTGCAGCATGTCCTCACGAAGGTGGGTATTGTGAATTAGCCAATTGGGTAACAATCTGCTATATCCAATTGGTTGCTGTATACATTTAACCCATGATCTGGGAATGGATTGATGGGAGCATTTACCACATGCCAGTGGGATCTGTGCACAGCATCTCTGGGGCTTCATCTGCTCTGAGATCCTCTGCCAGTTTGGTTTAGGCACAGCAAGGACTTTTATCCATGGTGTATGTTGAGGTTTTATAAAAACCAGTTGCTAGCTTGTCACCTTATGACAAACTGATGTCTGCATTGGAATAATTACCACTTGATGTTCTCCCATGTCTGTGGGTAGAACTCACCACTCCACTTTTCCTAGTAAAGAGTCCAGCATACTTTTAGGAAAAAAATCATGTGTGATATTTATGTAATTTGTTATCACTGGGGTTTTAAAATAAATGGAGCATACATTTTGTTAACATTGAATTTAGCATAATAAAACTATTGTCACTGTCTTATTCGCACCTAACATTTTCAGTAACATGCCAAATGAACGCAAGGCAAGCATTGAAACTGGTGAAAGAAGAAAAAAGATGTCTATAAGGCAGTCGGAACTGCAGTATCAGCATCTAAGTGAACTGAAGTCGGAACTTGAGCTTGATGAACACAAGATACCTCTCACAGAACTCTATGCCCGCTACAGTCTTAAAAGTCCAGAATATGTAAGTTATATAGATATTCACACTCACATGTCACCGAAACCTTGGCAATTTGTATATTCCTCCAAAGTTGCTAAGCGACTGAGTTTAGTACTGTGTGACTCAGTCAGTCAAAGGTTAGTACAAATAATGGACAATATTTATTATTATTGTGATAGCAGCTGAAATTATGTACGGACATCAAATCAAAAGTCGGAGGAGCTCAGTACCACTAGCGGAGTTAGACAGGGTGACATGCTATCACCATACCTTTTCATACTTTTCATGGAAGATGTCATCAAATCCTGCAAAGAAGGGCCAAAAAAGTGCACAGTGGGGCATTGGAAGATAAAACATAGTTAGTTATTGAAACTGGCATTTGCAGATGATGTGGTGCTGATTATCAAGTGGAGGCACATCTCTAAAACCAAAAATGTGGTTCATACGAAAGTGGAGAAGAAACATCAGATAACCCTGGGAAAGCTGCCACTGGAACAGGTCATCCAATTCAAATATTGTAGAGCTGTAATAAATCAAATATACTATAATGGAGGCAGCAAAGAAGAGTTTACTGCATGAAGGGCAGAGGATTATACAAGGGTTTTCTCAGGAAAAAAAAATAAACAAGAAAACAAAAGATGGATGTATACTAGTCAACATATTTACTTGTTCTGACAAACAAATAAGAAAAAAGTCAGTTACAATTCTTAGAAATTAGGCAATTTTAAAAAGTTATCCAAGTGGCAAAAAGGTACAAGATTTGTAACCAGGCAATACATCACAATCTTGAAGCACAAACCCTTCAAGTCTGTGTGGAGCAGTCTCAACTGCTGGAATTTGGCCATGACTGTAGAATGAGAGGATTGGATACCACAGGCACCATGGGAGGTCAAGAGTAAGGGATCCAGGATACCAGTACGTCCCAGAGTACGGTGGGAAGACAATATACAACAGTCCCTTAGAGGCAGAGGACTGGTCTGGACAAAGAGATGGATGGTGGATAGAACACTCTGATGATCTCTCTGCAAATATCTACACCTCATGATAGAAGAGTGACTATTGTAAGTAATTATGATAACAGCAAATACCAAATCCCAATTTCACGTATTTTAACTGAGAAAATTTGCCATCTTTATCAATTCACGCTGATTGTAGCTTTGAATTGCTAGTGAGGTTACAGTCACATTGGAATGTTGAAATATTTGTATTTGAATAATTATACTTTTCTTTCGGGGAGTAAGACTAACGTCTGGTCAGGCACAACATACTGATCAGATATGTTAGTCATGGTCAGGCAAAATACACTGGCCAAGATCCTCACCTCGGCTTCCTCGCAGCTCTTCCTGGAAACGGGCTGTTTTTATGGCATCCTGGCTAACGCGGTGAGGGATCGACATGATCCCCGTAGTCATCAGCAACACGTAGATGAAGCCAAGCATAGCGCAACTGCCTGGAGAACCCCGGTTCACCTTAATCAGCACGCTCGGTATGTGAGAAAGCTACTGCAACCCGCCCCATAACGTCCTTTTCAGGACGCACAAAAGAGTAAACCTACTCATTGTGGGGATTCGAAACAACACTTTTCATGCAAAATCTTTTTTCCTGAAAACTTTAAGATTTTCTGTCTCAGGTTCCTTGGTTTTAAGTAAATTTATACATATCCAGTCTTGCTAAATATGGGGAAAACTAATCTTTTTTGAAATATGTGAACAAAAAAAAGTACATCTTGAAAAATGTATGGAAAAAACAAACCAATCTGGATATTTGAAAAAAAACCAGTGTAGGTTGTTGTTGAAAACCCAAAATGAGTAAGTTTACTCTATTGTGCCCCCTGAAAAGAATGGTGAGTGGTGGGTTGAAGTAGCTTTCTTCACATCCCGAGAATGTGGATGAAGGTGGACCATGGTCCTCCAGATGGTTGTGCTATGCTTGGCTTCAGTGTATTGTGCTTGACCATGGCGCGACATCCTGGTCAGTATGTTGTGCATGAGTCGACTAGCATCTCAGTTTCCCAACAGTCTAGGTAAATGTTTTGGAAACAAAATTTTGTATAGCTAAATTAACAAAAAATATAAATATAGCGAAATGTGTGAAAAACCAGTATAACTAAATGTGAAATGGAAACCAGTATAACAAAATGTTAAATAAAATCAGCATAACTAAATGTTAAATAAAAGCCAATATAACTAAATGTTAAATAAAAGCCAATATAACTAAATGTTAAATAAAACCAGAACTAAATGTTAAATCAAATCAGCATAACTAAATGTTAAATAAATCCAGTTATCTCGGCAGGGTTAAAACATCAAGACACATGATGTTAGATCAGTATTAACGTATCTTTATGTACTCTTGATGCTAATATGTTTTAAAAATTTTTGTCAGAAACAAAATAGTCTGTCACTATTCCTACAAATAAGCTCATTCAACAGATGGAAGAAGGAAATATATTCCAATTAAAATTCGAAGTCTGTAGCCTCTTTTGTTTACTTTAAAAATATCATGTAAAGTTGCTGACAAAGGGGAAAATAATTCCATGTCAGGTGTCCAGTTTCAGGTATATGAAAGTCACTTACCCTCCATATACATTATCTGCACTTGACGCAACATTATCTGCAATTGACACACAAAACATACACACATAATAGTAGCAAGTTTAGTGATTTAACGCTATATGCAGGGTTGATTGACATCGTGCCTCTAGAAAACTAACACATTAAAAATTAGTCTCTTAAAAATGAACTGCAAACATCTATAAATTCACATGTAGATATGCAACAGAAGGTCTTCCTTTATAATGTGTTCAGTCAATGTTATCAAGTTTCCTTTAAAGTAAAGTAATTGTTTAATCTAATAATATTGTTGCATATACTTGTTCAATAAGAAGGAAAAGGAAGGTGCGCTACTTAATTGTGTTCTTTGATTAGTTTCTGATCTTTATAATTTACATCTTAGTTCTTAGTTGACCTGTACTTCTACAGGAGCAGATGGCTCTGTGCAGATCCCATCTCTGATATGAGCTGGATGAGGCAGGGAGGAAGATTTCCTGCTTAGCAAGTTAGGCTCGAGTACCTTATTACTCCGCTGTGCTGGGATAAGTGCCACTGAGGGGGGTAACCGATGTGCGAGTCCATCTTAATAGACTCAAACACTAGAGCAAAGTAGACAACATATCAACAGATGCCATAAAAGCTTGTCACAATGTAGGGGTAAGATGGCTCACAAAGATCGTTAATCAGACGTGGACTAAAAGGAAGGTACCTGGTGATTTGCAAAGAGTGGTGTTGGTACCTATTTGGAAAAATGAAGGCAGCAGAAAAGATTGCAGCTATTACAGAGGCATATCACTCCTTAGCCAGTCTGAAAAATGTTTGTATGGGTCCTTTAGCAATGAGTTTGAGCTAGTGTGGAACCGCTGCTCAATACTTCACAATCAGGATTCAGGAAAAGCAGATGATATTGTTTAGAATGCCCACAATGAATAGGTTTACTCTTCTGTGCTGCTCTGAAATGGATGTTAAATAGACGGGTTGCAGTAGCTTTCCTCACATCCCAAGCGTGCTGATGAAGGTGGACCAGGTTCCTCCAGGTGGTTGTGCTATGCTTAGCTTTATTAGTGTGTTGCTCACTACTACGAGGATCACGTCGATCCCTCACCTTGTTAGCCAATCTGCCATGAAAACAGCTGTTTCCAGGGAAGACTGCGAAGAAGCCAAGGTGAGAGAGTCTTGGCTAGTATATATTGCCTGACCCTGACTAACATGTCTGATCAGTATATTTTGCTAGACCAGACGTTAGTCTTCCTCCCCAGCAGGAGATGTATGGATGCTATTTACACCCAGGCAGTTGAGTGAAAAAACCATAGAATATATTAAGGATCTCCGTGTGGCCTTCATTGATCATGACAAAAATATTTGATCTGGTGAACTGATGTGGGCTATGGGAGGCAATAGAGGAATATAGTGCGGTGGGTCAATTACCTGATGGCATTTGTGCCTTGTACATAAGCAGCAAAGTTGCAGTACGAACAAATGCTGCAATGACAAATTTGTTTCCACTATTGAGTCGTGTAATGACAAATTTGTTTCCACTATTGAGTCGTGTAATGACAAATTTGTTTCCACTATTGAGTCGTGTAATGACAAATTTGTTTCCACTATTGAGTCGTGCAATGACAAATTTGTTTCCACTATTGAGTCGTGTAATGACAAATTTGTTTCCACTATTGAGTCGTGTAATGATAAAAATTTGTTTCCACTATTGAGTCGTGTAATGACAAATTTGTTTCCACTATTGAGTCGTGTAATGACAAATTTGTTTCCACTATTGAGTCGTGTAATGACAAATTTGTTTCCACTATTGAGTCGTGTAATGACAAATTTGTTTCCACTATTGAGTCGTGTAATGACAAATTTGTTTCCACTATTGAGTCGTGTAATGACAAATTTGTTTCCACTATTGAGTCGTGTAATGACAAATTTGTTTCCACTATTGAGTCGTGTAATGACAAATTTGTTTCCACTATTGAGTCGTGCAATGACAAATTTGTTTCCACTATTGAGTCGTGCAATGACAAATTTGTTTCCACTATTGAGTCGTGTAATGATAAAAATTTGTTTCCACTATTGAGTCGTGTAATGACAAATTTGTTTCCACTATTGAGTCGTGTAATGACAAATTTGTTTCGACTATTGAGTCGTGTAATGACAAATTTGTTTCCACTATTGAGTCGTGTAATGACAAATTTGTTTCCACTATTGAGTCGTGTAATGACAAATTTGTTTCCACTATTGAGTCGTGTAATGACAAATTTGTTTCCACTATTGAGTCGTGTAATGACAAATTTGTTTCCACTATTGAGTCGTGTAATGACAAATTTGTTTCCACTATTGAGTCGTGTACAACAGGGATGTGTTCCTTCTCCACTTTTATTCATAATTTATATTGTGGAGTGCATAGCCTGGTTGACAGTGAACTGGCTTGCTAAGATTGGGATTACTGGGAATGCCAGCGTTCGAAACCACATACGGACAACAAAATCCAGGTGTGGTTCATTCTTGGTACAACCGCTCCTACAGTCGACCCAGCTGTAAATGGGTACCTGATATATGAGTTTGGGGAAGGTATAAACAGCAAGGAAGGGAACTGACCTCCTTACCTCACTTAGTATGCGGCTTAGTCCATGAAGATTTTATCTTTCCCTGATGACAATTGTTGCCATGCGACCCACAATTACCTTTTTTTATATGGATAAAATGACACAGTTGGGTAACCCTCAATGAGGAGTCCCTAAATATACTGTTTGCTGATGATCAGGTCATCTACCAAAATTGAGACAACCTACAACACCACATCCTATCTCAATTTCCCCTTGTAACGAAAATGATATGAAGATAAACACAGACAAGACAGAAGCTATTTTGATATTTCATTTGAACACGTTCAGAGAAGTTTCCACAGTAGTGACATTAGTATCAAGCAAGTCTTTTGTAAGGGAGTCCAAATACCTAGGTAGTATGTTCACTGATGACGGCAAAGTGGACAGATATATTGCACATAGAATTCAGAAGACAAACAGGGTCCACTATCAAATTGCACCAATTTATTGAACACCTTGGAGTGATTTTTTCAACTAAGAGGAGACTAATAAATACACTATCTATTCCTACATTGTGTAACCAATGTCAATTTTGGTCTTAACTAAAAACACAGAGTAAGATCTGAAGCTGTGAGATGTGCTGTGTGAGTAGGGCTACCAAAAAGACAAACCTTGACTGAATCCACAAACCCAGTTAGTGCCTACATTGACTCTCAACAAACCAAGTTAGTGCCTACATTGACTCTCAACAAACCCAGTTAGTGCCTACATTGACTCTCAACAAACCCAGTTAGTGCCTACATTAACTCTCAACAAACCCAGTTAGTGCCTACATTGACTCTCAACAAACCCAGTTAGTGCCTACATTGACTCTCAACAAACCCAGTTAGTGCCTACATTAACTTTCAACAAACCCAGTTAGTGCCTACATTAACTAAACAAACCCAGTTAGTGCCTACATTGACTCTCAACAAACCCAGTTAGTGCCTACATTGACTCTCAACAAACCCAGTTAGTGCCTACATTAACTCTCAACAAACCCAGTTAGTGCCTACATTGACTCTCAACAAACCCAGTTAGTGCCTACATTGTCTCAACAAACCCAGTTAGTGCCTACATTAACTCTCAACAAACCCAGTTAGTGCCTACATTGACTCTCAACAAACCCAGTTAGTGCCTACATTGACTCTGAACAAACCCAGTTAGTGCCTACATTGACTCCCAACAAACCCAGTTAGTGCCTACATTGACTCTCAACAAACCCAGTTAGTGCCTACATTGGCTCTCAACAAACCCAGTCAGTGCCTACATTAACTCTCAACAAACCCAGTTAGTGCCTACATTGACTCTCAACAAACCCAGTCAGTGCCTACATTGACTCTCAACAAACCCAGTTAGTGCCTACATTGACTCTCAACAAATCCAGTTAGTGCCTACATTGACTCTCAACAAACCCATTCAGTGCCTACATTGACTCTCAACAAACCCATTTAGTGCCTACATTGACTCTCAACAAACCCAGTTAGTGCCTACATTGACTCTCAACAAACCCAGTTAGTGCCTACATTGACTCTCAACAAACCCATTCAGTGCCTACATTGACTCTCAACAAACCCAGTCAGTGCCTACATTGACTCTCAACAAACCCAGTTAGTGCCTACATTGACTCTCAACAAACCCAGTTAGTGCCTACATTAACACCCACAAAATCAAGTGGTTTGGTCATTATTACCAACCTGCAGCGGGTGCATATCGTATGCAGGTCTCCACTCCACGAGCAACAAAACATTTGCTATATGTAGTGTGTGCCTGGGTATGATCAGACAAACCAGTTTCTTGATCTTCCTACAGTCACAGTTCATACTTTTGTTATGACTACTCACTGAGCAATGTTAGACAAATCAGGATTGAACTCCATCCAATTATACTCTCTGTTAACTTAACTTAACGTCTTTATACCGGTTTAGAAGACTCTGCAGAGTCTGTATACAACCAGTTCCATTTACATCACCTTCCTCTAGAAGCTGTACGCATCCAATCTGTTCTTAAATGCATTGACCGTCCCAGACTCCACTACCTCACTTCGCAATGCATTCCAAGCATTCACTACTCTCTGGCTAAAGAAATACTTCCTAATATCTAATCTGGACCTCTCCTTAGTCAACTTGTAGCTGTGCCCTCTTGTCGTTGTTGGTGGTTGTACTTTAAAAAACTTGTTATAGTCCACTTTATCCATTCCTCTGATCATCTTATACACCTGTATTAAGTCACCACGAATTCTTCTCTCTTCTAGACACTGAAGGCCAGTTCTTTTTAATCTTTCTTCATAACTGTAATTCTGGAATCCCACTATTAGCTTTGTCGCTCTTTTTTGTATTCTCTCCAGCATGTCTATATCCACTCTCTGATAAGGACTCCACACCTGTACACAGTACTCCAATCTAGGTCTAACTAATGCTTTATACAGTTTGACTATCACTTCCTTGCTCCTATGTTTAATATTTCTTTTTATGATCCCAAACATTGCATTTGCCTTCTTTACTGTTACCTGAACTTGCTCCCTCACCTTACATGTATGATCTATTATAACCCCTAAGTCCCTTTCTTTATCTATCTTTCTAATATTGTTCTCTCCCATTCTGTAATTATGTTCCATATTGGATCTACCCATGTGGATGACTGTACATTTATCTACATTAAACTCCATTTGCCAGCTTACAGACCATTCTCAAATTTTATTTAAATCCGACCTCAATAAATCCACTTCTGCTTTAGATGAGACACTACTGCATAGTTTTGTGTCATCAGCACATTTTGCAACTATCAATTGCGCCTGATCTAGGGAGTTTGCTTTAATAAATTACAAATCCTAACTTTGAACACAAGATGGCAGAATGTTTTACATCTACATCTGAATTGTTGTTGATGCCATTAATGATAGATAAACCACTTTTTGATAAGCTCCACACAACAGATGTTTTTTTGGCACATTTCTAATTTTCACTGACAATATCCTTTTTCGAGACATACTGAAACACCTTTCAAATACTGCATGTGCTTTCCAAGGTTGTGGTCCACAATAAAATGTTGCAAGCTGGTGGTGTTTTTAAAACAAATTACTTCATACTTATCCACAAAAATGATATAATAACACACAGGGATAAAAGTAAAACTCTCAAGCTTTCACAGTAGTCTACAGGTATAAATTTATTGTTCTAAATCTCAAAATCATGGTATTCAATCAGGCATATGTGTCTGATGCCAGGTTGCCAAATGTTGAATAAACTCATTTTGCTCTTTAGCCTTTGTGTACCATGGTGGGCCCAGGATCTCCATTATGCCATCTCTCCACCTTATCCTCGGTCACCCACAAGGGTGGCTAAAATTGTATGGCCACCACGACGTCACTCTATGTGTTCATCTGTTATCTGGCATGCTCACCACATGGCCGCCCATTTGTATTTTTGTAACAGCGCGACATCTATCGTGTCAGAGAAGGATGTTCGACGTCTGATCTCTGCATTGCGGATTTGAGCGGATTTGATCTCGAATGGAAATCTTCAATGTTTTTTGTTCCATCGCTCGTTGGGCAACTGGTAGTCATCTGCATCAGCTTGCTGTAGGTTTCACACCTCTCATCCATATACTATGCCTGGAATAACCACACTGTTAAAGGTGTGAGCCTTAACGTTGATGTTTCGCATCTGTTGCAGTATGGGTTTAATACAATTGAAGCTGAGCCAGCTCGCTGTTATCATTCGTGAGATCTCCCGATTTATTAAATAAGAGTTTGTGTTCTTTTGGCCCAAGTAGATATATGAATTTACATTTTCTATGGGACAATCTCTAAGCCACATATCTCCTTTGGGCAGAAGTTGTTGAGCATAAACTGGGTTTTCTTTTCATTGATTTATAGGCCAACTGCAACGCTTACTCTGCTCAGTTCATTTAGGCTTTCCTCCGCTACTTTGAAATCAGATGAGTAAGAATTTCCCCGTCTATGTTTATGCCCATATCCTCCCAGTCCATGTTATTTAAAGACCTCCTCAAGGGCTGCTGTAAAGAGCTTTGGTGAGATTGTATCACGCTGTCGAACACCACGTTGTATCGGTATGGTGATCAGTTGTAGAATAGGGTGATATCCGTTGTGCATCTGCTGTTTATCTCCTCTATCAGTTGCATGTATTCTTCTGAAATTCCCTGAAAGCCTTCTCTTAATCGACGAACGCAAGGCATAAAGGCATCTCTACTTCATCCATTAATTGGTTGATTGTGTGGAGGTATCAGTGGTTGAAAAGGCTTTCCTGGAACCTGCCTGCTCTCATGGTTGGTTCTCATATAGTAATTTCTCTATGCGGTTGACGATTACTCCGGTGAAGAATTTAAAAATGGCAGACAGCAGACAGATCAGACGGTAATTTGCAAGGTTTTCCTTGTCCCCCTTTTTATAGATTAGGATGGTTTTTGATGTTTTCCATTGACAGGGGTATTGGCACTCATTTAGACAGATGTTGAACAAAGTAGTTAAATGCCTAGCAAGTGTGTCCTCGCCTACCTGGATTACGTCATTTGTGATTCTGTCTTGTCGTACGACTCTACCTGGTTTAAATTGTTTGATTGCATGTACCACCTCATCTGATTCGATCTTTAGCACCGGCACAGATTCAGTGTTGGGTGTCAATTTGATGACTATCGATTTTGATGCAAAGAGGCTGGTGTAGTACCTCTGACATGTTGTCTCTATATCTGCTCTATCCGTCGCGATGACATCATCTGCATTTTTTAGAGTGGTCATAATATTCTTTGATTGGAGAAGATTTTTTCGGCATTCGATTATGCTGCCTCTTGTCTCAGCTGCTCTGATCATTTTGTTCAGACTATGATGTTCATAGTCCTCTTTTAGTCTGCTTCTGATCAGCGTGTTCTGATAACTTGAGGATATTGTGCATACCATTCTGTTTCAACCTTCTCCTCGAATATAGAAGTCGTAGGGTGTCTTCGCTAATCCTACTGCCTTTTCCCACTTTGGATACTTGAATGTATACAAAATGACATTATGTAAGTTTAGAAATAAAATAACGTTACAGATTCTAAGCATTTTATTAAACACACACTGTCAAATTACCTTGGCAGAACCATGAACAGGTGACAGTGTCACCAACCCGTGGGAACTTTAGCTGACAGGCTATTAACATTCATAGCTTGCTTCATTTTAGTAAAATGAGAAAATGTTTAGGGCCAATGTGAATTAGAATAAAAGATAAAACTGTCTAGCACAGGACACAACAAATCACAGAAGCCAGGTCACCATGGCTGTCTACAAATTTTGCAGTGGCGCCTAACATTTCAAGACTAGTGTCGTACTTACTCACAAAATGTCCCCCACCGAGTATATCACCATTCAGTTATAACCCTTTGCACCATAGCCACCGGTCTGTAAAATCCATTTCCCACTATGTTTCTAAGAAAAATTTATGAGAAAAGCTATTTACTATGACAGAACTATGTGCTCTAATTTCATTATTCTATCTCACATTTATTGGCTTCTATATCTTTGAGAATACTTTAAACGGCTTGTTCTGTTGTTAGTCTTTTTGAATGGACATTTCCCAAATTTTCAAAACTACTTTCCATCACAAAAATCACCAAATCCATTTGAAAAAAATTCCTATTTTGTGAATGCCACCATATTTGTTATCTCCGGAAATGTGTGTACCATGTATTTGTCACAATATTATGGGCAAAATTCAAGCAGCACAGTCCGAAATATGCCTTAGAATAATGATCCATACATCGAGAAGTGGGGAATTTACACACACACAGACTGGTTGATTGTTATCACTGGTTCAAAGGGTTAAAGGAAACAAAATATATTTCCATGTAATCTCACCTCCTTCCGCCAACTTTCAAGATCAGGACCAGTGTCGTTTTTACTTGCACAATTTCACCCATTGAATATATCCTCCTACATAAACAACATAAAATATAATTTTTTTCACGTAATTTTCTCTCCTCCCACTGAATTTTAAGGTCAGACGATTGTGGTTACACAGTAGCTGTTCTCATCACTTGATGAATTAACTTATCAAGATCAATTTATATTTAGTATTTCACTACTTAATATCTTCTTTTTACAAAACTAAATATTGATATACTCAATTTAAGAACTATGTGCGATAAGAACTATGTTCGAGTTCAATTGATTGGCTCAAGCAATAGATTTTTATCAAGCTTTAACGCATTGTCTGCGGATTCCACATTTCATAGTGTCGATAGTGATACCTTCTATTGACTATAAATAATGTAATTTGTTTTGTTAATAGTAATAATAATAATAATATATATTTTCATTCTCTGTACAAAATTAAGTAAATATATGACTTCTATCACACAGCCTGCAGTTCTGGTGCCTGTCAGCCAGACATAAAACAGCATGAATTTTACATTACTAAAAGTATTAAATCCTTTATACCATAGTGTAGCAAAATGCTGTGGTACAACCACATTTATTAATTATTTGAAACTTTCTTTACACCTTTGATTGATGACTTAAGACTCTTATGAAAGATCACCTAATTGAAAAATTGTAAAATTTAGGATTGTTGAGAAAGTTTAGAACGCCTTTCAGATACAGCTGTTGGTTGTCAAATAAACATAATACATAAGCAAATGTCAACACACGCAGAACATACTCCCTTGGCCAAATGCATGAAGGAAATTAAAGAAAAAATGATTGATACCTTTAAAGCACTTTTATTTAGCCAAGAATAAGAAACTATTTTCAGATTTCAGTGAGTTATTGGAGTTGACTGTAAAATTGGGTGTTGAACTACGAGAAGACTATAATGAAGAAAACAGATGCAAGAATTTTATCTCACAGTTAGCCAGGGTGATTAGAAATGAACTAGTCTTTACCCGTGGAAACTCCACGGAAACCAACAAAAAAGAAGATCTGTCTGAATTTTCATCTAAAAAACAAAATGGTGGTTCACCTCTTCCCATCTCAACCTGCCTATCTCTTTTCCCTCCTCCTTCAACCTCCTGCTCCTTCTGTTTCTTCTTCAACCCACCCATTTCTTTCCCTCTCCTTTCCAACCTGCCAATCTCTTCCTTCTTTGACCTGCTCACCTCCCTCCTAACCCACCCCACCCCACCATCTCCCAATCCGATTCAATTGACCCTTCACTATGCTCATATTCTCCCCTCTTCAACCTGGCTATCTTCCCCTTCCCCTTTCAGCTGGCCCATTTCTTTCCCAAACTTTTAAGCAATAGCATAATGATTGATTTGTGAACTAGAGAATGCTAGATATCTGAGTTTAATGCTAGATGAATCAATTGACAAAGACAGCATTGACAAACTAATTATATATGTAAGTTCATAAAGGACAACAGAGTGAGAGAGACATTTTTGTCAGTTAGGCCTCTGAAAAGTCCAACTAAAAAATGAGTACTTGAAAGCTATTGAAAAAGAACTTGAAAAATATGAACTTTGGGGCTGGCTATTTTTCAGCCAGCTAATTGTCATAGGCACTGATGATGCTGCTAGTATGATTGGAAGTGAAAATGGGCTGATATAGAAGAAAATTTGAGAGAACGTGGCTCTTGCACCTAGGCTAGATTTAAGTGTGTCAGGTGCAGTGAAAAATAAATACAAAATATATTATTATGCATTCTGATCATCTTAGAGTTCAATATGGTTTTCAACATGACAAATACTACTCTGACCGTCTGTGTCATGACCCTTGCATCCTCATCTGCACCACCTGTCTATGATGCTCCCTAGGTGTGGGATGATGTCTATCTCGTCCAATGGAGTGCCTCTCAGATTGATAAGGGACATGTTGTTGCTGAATTTAATTTGACAATTTATGTTTTCTCTGCATGGATCTTTAGACCCATTTTCTAGGAGACTGTCTAGTGTTTCTGTCTTCTTCTGCATTTGGTGTTGACTGTGAGATAGGAGGGCTATGTCATTGGAAAGTCTAGATCTTCCAGCTGTTTAAATAAGGTTCACAGGATTTTATTCCTTTCATAGGCTGTAGTTTCATAATCCAATCAACTGTCAGCAGGGACGGAAATAATGATTAAAGGCAAACTTGAATAATACAGATTAAAGGATTCTGTGAGTTGCACCCTAGTGCAAAACACTTTAAATTGCATGTCCTCATATGTCTGCGTTATTATATTAGTGAGCTTTTGCAGGATCCCGTAGTGACTTAGTAGTTTACAGTGTTACCTCATTGAATCATGTCAAAGACCTATTGAATTATACAAATGTGTAAATTAATTAATCCGTTGTATAAGATTGTCATCGGGTTTTTGAAAGCTTTTTAGTCCAGCGTACAGGTCGTCAGCACCAGTTAACAGGTATGTCAAAGATAAAACTGTCTAGTTGCAGATATGGGTCAGGATTAATGATAATGCTGTCTTGGATAAAATTGTGGTCAAGATTAATTAAAGAGAAAAATGTCCAGTTTGGGTCAGAAGGACACATAATAATGTTTTTGGACAAATAGAGTAGATTGGGACCAGAATCCAAGATAAACTGTCATTGATTAGATTTGTATCAGAATCAAAGGTCAAACTCTCTGGCTAGCTCAAGCTTGACTGGACCTTTTGGAACATAATGCAGATGTCAAATATGTGAGCACGTTACCGTTGGGGAACTGTTTGGCTCAAGGGACCATCAAATCATCCGTTGGGATATTATTGCAGGTAAAGAAGTAAACATAAACACGCGAACATACGACTACTCTAAGGCAGATGTTAAGAGGATGAAAGAGGCAGCGAACCACATAATCTGGAAAGATATTGTCGTAGGAACAGATGTTGAACAGGAGTGGGAGAGTTTTAAAACAGTTCTAGAAACGCTAAAAGAGGAATGTGTTCCATGTAGTGAGGTAAACCCCAAGCGTAAAAAGTGGATAACTAGATTTGTAGTGAAATGTAGAAGAGCGAAAAATAAAGCAGGGAAAAAATATATAGAGGCAGGTAAATCAAAAGAAACATATGTAAAATATTTGGACAAGCAGAACATATCTCAGAAAGCGAATAAAACAGCAAAAATAGACTTTGAAAAAAAAACTTGCTCAGAGGATCAAGACTGACAGTAAAAGCTTCTTCTCTTATGTTAGAAATAAACAAAGAACGAAAGACAAAGTAGGCCCTCTCATAGACAGTACAGGGAAAATAATAAGTGAGAATAGGGAGGCAGCTAATCTGCTCAATCAGTACTTTGGCACAGTCTACACAAAAGAGGACTGCTCCAAGATCCCAGAGCCTATAGATATTTTTCAAAGAGACATGGATACAGCGGGATTAAGATCAATCTGTATTACAGAGGAAATGGTTTTTAAAAAATTGGAGGGGTTGAAAGTGAATAAATGTCCAGGTCAAGATGGTATTCATCCAAAATTGCTGTATGAAATCAGAGACCAACTAGCAAAACCATTGGCTATATTATGTTCTCAATCACTTACGAAAGGGAATGTTCCATGGGATTGGAAGGATGCAGGAGTGATCCCCTTATTCAAAAAAGGCAAAAAAATCAGATCCAGCAATTTATAGACCGGTGAGTTTAACGAGCATAGTCTGTAAATTGTTAGAGTCAACAATCAAAGAAAACATTGTAATGCATTTAGACAAATTTAATCTAAGTAGAAATAGTCAGCATGGGTTTACTAGAGGGAGATCATGCTTAACAAATCTATTAGAATTCATGGAGGAGGTTACTAAAATCATAGATAAAGGGGAGCCAGTGGACGTTATTTATCTAGACTTTGCAAAGGCCTTTGATAGAGTACCTCATCAAAGACTATTTCGAAAGTTAAAATCACATGGAATAGGTGGGGAAGTTGCCAAATGGATTGAAAATTGGTTAACGGGAAGAAGGCAGAGGGTGGGAATAAATAAGGAGTACTCTGAATGGTGTGAAGTGAAAGTGGTGTGCCACAGGGCTCGGTTTTGGGACCAATTTTGTTCTTGATATATATAAATGATTTGGACATTGATATGGGATCCATGATTGCAAAATTTGCTGATGACACAAAACTATGCAGTAGTGTCTCATCTAAAGCGGAAGTGGATATATTGATGTCGGATTTAGATAAAATTCGAGAATGGTCTGTAAGCTGGCAAATGAAGTTTAATGTAGATAAATGTACAGTCATCCACATGGGCAGATCCAATATGGAACATAATTACAGAATGGAAGAAAACAATATTAGAAAGATAGATAAGGAAAGGGACCTAGGGGTTATAATAGATCATACAGGAAAGGTGAGTGAGCAAGTTAAGGTAGCAGTGAAAAAGGCAAATGCAGTGTTAGGTATGATAAAAAGAAATATTAAACATAGGAGCAAGGAAGTGATCGTCAAACTGTATAAAGCTTTAGTTAGACCTAGATTGGGGTACTGTGTACAGGTGTAGAGTCCTTATCATAGAGGGGACATAAACATGCTAGAAAGAATACAAAAAAGAGCGACAAAGATGATAGTGGGATTTCAGTTATGAGGAACGACTCAGAAAAACTGGCCTACAGTGTCTCGAAGAGAGAAGAATTCGTGGTGACTTAATACAGGTTTATAAGATGATCAGAGGAATGGATAAATTAGACTATAACAAGTTTTTTTAAATACAACCACCTACAATAACACGAGGGCATAGCTACAAGCTGACTAAAGAGAGGTCCAAATTAGATATTAGGAAATATTTTTTTAGTCAGAGAGTGGTGTCTGCTTGGAATGCATTGCCAGGGGAGGTAGTGGAGGCAGGGACAGTTAATGCATTTAAGAATAAACTGGATGCGCATAGCTTTTAGAGCAAGGTGATGTAAATGTAACTGGTTGTATACAGACTCTGCAGGGTCTTCTAAACCAGTATAAAGACGTTAAGTTAAGTTAAGTTAAGTTAATTGTTTTTTTGTATTAAATACAAAAAGAAATTGTCAGTTTGGTGACATTATGCTTAATAGATTTGAAAGGCTTTCATGCTTGAATGTGGGTTTGACTTTTTTGATGGGTTTTTTGATGGATGTGAAGAGCTAAGGAGAAGAGATTTAGCTTGTACCTACATGCAATCGTATTATACTAAATTATTGTGAGCCATTGTTGTTATAATTTTGTGGACTATATTTAGGGTCTGACTAAACAACAAGCTGCAAAGAACCTAGAACTGTATGGTTACAATGAGCTAACACCACCAAGGACTACACCACAGTGGGTGAAGTTTTTGAAAACAATGTTTACAGGGTTTTCTTTACTATTGTGGATTGGTGCTCTTCTGTGCTACATTGCATTTGCTGTCTCCATCCTAGAAGTGGAAGGAGGTGAGAAGGATAATGTAAGTTAAATCATAAACATTGTTCGGCATAGAGTTGTATGAAAATATGCAAAACAATCCATCATTGTTGCTAACAGGCCAACAAATGAAGTCATTTACACACAGTAAACAAACTGTAAGAGCTTGTTGTCTTTGAACATCGTATTCCTAGTTTCTCTCTCAAACTTGAAATATTAGCCATTCATCTTCTGTTTGGTTTTTATCTATTTTATTTCTTATTTCTTTCTATTGTTATTCAAATTTCAAGCTGACTAGTTTTGACTATATATTCTCCAAAACTGCTGGTCCAAGTTGCTAGTGAATTATAAAGCTCAATCCAATCAAATATATATTATTCAGGTGTTTGCTCCTACATGTTATAACTCCCAAGAGGAGACGAATATATTTTATTTTGAAAAAACTAGACCAAGCCAAAATTTATTGTTTGTCTCATCAGATGACAATCATCCAGGGTGATTTCAACAGAAGACCATCTCAGTGAAAAAGCAAATTAAAAGAAAGAAATATAAAACTGATAAAATGTTATCAGTAATGAACAGGAGAAGACAAAATAAATGTAATACTAGTTAAAAAATTGAATTAAAACAAAAATATTGAAGAAAAATGCAAAACACTTAAAGGTGAATTGGCACATGAACAATGCAAAATTATGGAGCTGCACATTCAACAGAACTTCAGTTAGATACCGGTACATGAAATGTTAAAATGTTATCAGGGAAGCAACCACACAACATCTGGAGAATGCATGCAAGTGTAAAATTGGACAATATTAATAAGAAATACATAATCCTGGCCAAGTGGTTAGAGTATATTGATGAACTATATGATGAAGAAAAAAATTAAGAGTTCACAATATCCAATAACCCAGAGAATCCAACAATTGTTAACTCTGAACTAGAACACTCTTAAGAAACATATGAGACAAGACAAAAGTCCCTGGTTCAGACAACACCATTTGTGATTGTTGCAGATTTTGGAAGACTTTGATTGGATGATGAAACAAACCTCCTGAACATCATTGATGACTGTTGTACAGTGTATTTAAAAAAAAAAAAAAAAAAGTAGGAAGCCAAGAACAGGGAAAGCTTTTTTAGATTTGACCTGCCATGCTCAAGCCCAGCCAGCTTGACCTGCCATGCTCAAGCCCAGCCAGCTTAGCAAAAAATTCGGCATCAGGCTACCACGACAGCAAATGTGCTGAGCGATGTGGACCGCACAGAACACGGCAAGGCACTTGAGCAGCCGTGGTCATCCACTGCATTCGAGTCCATATCCAGTTGTCCTGACTTGTCTTGCCACTGGTTAAAGTTGAACTCGGGCGAGAGTGTGAGGTTGACAAACTGCACAACCCTTCCTCATTTAAATCAAATTCATCGTGCAAGTCATTCCCTTTTCATTTATCCAGTACTAACACAGTCGAATCTTCTCTTAGTCACTCTGCTACTCTGTGGGGGCAGATGTACTTTTTTATGTATACTTATAATTGAGTGCGACAACAAAACAAGTGATTGACTTGCAGTGTCTTTTGATGAGGGAGGAGCTGCCTTCATGCAGGTCACATTCCAAAGAGTACAAGTGGTTAATTTTTTTCCCCTCCAGTAAGAATCCATGGTATACAATATCCTCGATGTAAAAAGACACCATCAACATGACTTTCACATTCGACCTGACCTGCGCAATGTATTTGTAATTTTTTTGTTAGAATGTCATTGCATTTTCCTATAAAGTTGTTGCATTTTAATGTTTTCTTCGAAATGTCAGACAATGATTGCAGCACAGTTTCTCACAAACCTAGGCATCATTATGTTGTGGGTCATCCCACATGTGAGTCATCATTTGACTGCAGACCATCCTTAAATCAATTTATAACAACGCACACAGCTCATGATGCACTGAACCTTATAAACTTGTTTTAACATTTCCTGAGTCTGTTTCTTGAACATCTTACAGAACTTGAAGCAAAACTTGATGTTGATGTACTGCTCATGAAATTCACACATCTAGAGAAATTCGAAACACAATCAGCAGACACATAAACAATCAGCTACAGGACAATGAACAATCATAACAGAAAAACAAAAGTAATAGTAGGTTTCTTAAAAAAGCCACCACTAGACAGTGTCACTGACTGGAAGTTGCCATGACATCGCACTGGCATTCAGCAGTTTTACCTCAGCTCCACTTTCCCATTGCAATAATCTTTGCATTCCTTGCCAAGGGTGATTATAACTCGATGTTAGCCGGTATGGATTTATTTATCCTCTTTGGTTATAGTCATAACTCTTATCTTGCTGAGTCATCCATGACATTTCTTTCTTGATTCTTATTCCCTTGATGTCTGTGTATTTTTGCAATAGGTGACAGTTGTCTTTTTATAGTTTTTTTGTCTGGGTCAGCTCAAATCTGGATGCTACTACTATGAGTTTAATAACACATTTTCTTGTATGTCTGACCATTTCATGCTAATGTGAGTCGACCCTGTATGTAAGGATTCCATATGTAAATATTAATGCTCTGCCTGGCCGTATGATTTTGATTTTGGCTACATTTATTCTATAGATGTAGAACAGTATAGGGTGGAGCAAACAACATTGATGCAGTCCAAGACATATGCTCATACGTTTGGACAGAGAGTTTATAACATATTCACATTTTCTGATGAAAGTACATGTAATTTTTAAGCCGATCAGTCAGATTAGCCTGACAAGAAATGTCTCGTAGTTGGTGATTGCAGCACTAAATCCTAGCAATGATGAAACTCAACTAAAAAGGGATGACTGAAAACCAGTCACTTGTCCATACAAACCTCACAATAACGATATGAGGGCCACCTGACAAGATTGACCAGACGATAACGATGCTGCTGCTTTTTATAACATGCTTGGCTTTTCTTGGCTTCGTTTATTCTCAGTCTCCCGCCACTAAACCCTGACACGGGTCTAAGTAGCAGAATGTAGTCCAGAGAACGGAATGCGTTGTCTTGTAGTTTACAGCTTGACTCTGATATTTGCACCTTTCAGTCCAACACATCCGACTTCAGCAAGCAATTTTTGAGTACCAGGTTAGCATTCCCTCTTCGATCCCTTCTCCTTAGCCAGTCTGCTCTTTTGTAGCCTGTTATCCAGGATCGCTGCATGGAGGTGTAGAAGGGTCTTGGCATCTCTGGTTCGCTAACAGTCAGCTATGGGTCTCTGACCACTGCAGCTCATGCGCTGCTCAGCATCTTGATCCCTATAACATACTTGAATGTATTGAAGAAAAGTGGTCATTTGCCTTGTATCATTTATAATCAGAATGAGAAAACCAGGAGACACAGTTAACATTTAAAAGTTTATGAATATCCTGCATATGAACTCGACCAATCCAACCCTGTACAGATGCTAAATAAATTTTGAGATAAAGGAAATATACATTATATTTATTATATATATTTGTTGAAAGTGTTTACTTTTACCATCATTTATAACATCCATTAATATGCTCTTCTTGTTTCTATAAATAATAAACTATGTCTTTCTTCATGTTACATATGTTTCTGAATATTATTGCAGTTGTGGCTAGGATTTGTGTTGATGTCAGTTGTGATTATTACCAGCATTTTCACATATTATCAAGAAGCAAAGAGCTCATCCATTATGGAATCTTTCAAGAATCTTGTTCCCCAGGTAAATGCCTTCTCATTACAGGTGTCTTATAATAAAGCTTGGGATTCAACACTCTCTCGGTCCGTGGTGTGAATTATATAGATACATAAGTACACACACACACACATGCGTATGCACACATATACACACTCTCTCTCCTCTCCTCTGAAAAGGGCTTTGCAAGTGCAGGATGTAGTTCGGATAACGGAATGTGTTGTATCATGGTTTACAGCTTGACTGCAATATTTGCACCTTTCGGTTTGACACATCCAACTTCAGCAGGCATTTTTTAGTACCAGATTGCCTTACCTCTTTGAATCCATCTGTAGAAGGGTCTTTCCAGCTCTGGTTCGCAGACCCAGACACTAGCAGTCAACTATGGATCGCTTACCGCTGCAGCTCATGCGCTGCTCAGCGTCTTGATCCCAATATTTTTAATGAGTCATTTAAACTAAATGAGGTTTTTGCTAAAAAATTGCATGAGATACATCAATATGAAGCTTCAACAACAATAAAAAATAAATTATTTTAGCAATAACAATGGTACGAAACTACTAATTCACATGGCCACTGCTCTATTTATTCATAGGCTAGAACTTCTCTTTGACTAGACTAAACCAATGAAAAGAGAATTTGTGTTGCAAAGCTCTGACAGCATGCATCATCAAATGGTGTAGGCAATGATAAGCAAAGATTGCATATGAATATCATAGTTGCAGTGAAAAACACGTATGTAGAAAAACTGTCCTGTGTATGACAAACTCAAGTTGATGGCAAGGCAAGCTAATGAACTCATCAGTTTGGCAGAAATGCATTGTGTATATACTACTTCTACTGATTACTGATCAGACATCAGGGTCAGTCAAAATATGCTGGCCAAGACCCTTACCTTGGCTTCCTCATAGCTCTCCCTGTTAACAGGATGTTTTCATTGCATCCTTGCTAACGGGGTGTGGGAGTGACGTGATGCCCGTAGTAGTGAGCGACAAGCAGATGAAGCCAAGCATAGCACAACCGCCTGGAGGACCCTGGTCCACCTTCATCAGCATGCTTGGTATGTGAAAGCTACTGCAGCCCGCCACTTAACGTCCTTTTCAGGGTGCACAAAAGAGTAAACCTACTCATTGTGGGCATTTGAAACAGCAACAACTTCTACTGATAGAAATGGAGTGGAAAGAAAAATGGATTGCTATACAAGATATGACAAAGTGGTTTTCAAATCACTGCAGACAGTTTTTCACTTTTTGACAACAAACAAACAAATATCTAAAAGAAAACTGATGGAGTAAAACAAATATCAGGTTAGAAGTTAAGAAAATAGACAGCAGCACAAGAGTTATGATGACGAGAAAACATTTAACTGAAAGATGTTAAAAAGTATAGTTACTTTTTCAAGGAAATGTAAACAAAAATGTCATAATGGGATAGTAGGAATAGCAGCAGAAGCACACATGTCACTGGATAACATGCAGGTAGTCTGCATGTAATGGAGAGTTGGATAACATATACCCCATAATCGACCTGAGACACGAAGAAGTGTTGAGTCAGAAATTGAAAAACAGAAATGCATAATCGACCCAAGGCTTCCTTTGTTTGGGCACCAGGTGTGGTGCACAAGACTAAAATCTAGATAACGTTTTATGTCATCAACATAGCCCCTACAGATTAGTCCTGGAAAATGTGGCTTCAAAAAATGGAATGTACTGATGCAGGCCTCCTGGATCATACTTCAGCAGGAACTTGCACTTGGACACCATTTGCCTCATGCAACATGGAAGTCACTAAATAGACTGAATTGATGTATATCCTTTCAGGAAGAACGTAAAGAGATGGGATACATGGATGATGTTACATGTAACTGGGGAGCAACATAGGATTCAGTTAACTTGATCTTCGCAAACATACTGGAAATATGCAATATGAATGACATGTTGAGGGGGAATAACAAGGCAATATGTGTGTGTGGTGGGGCCACCATGGCAATATATAGTCAGTGGACAGGCAGTATAAAGTGAATAAATATTCATATACAGTAAATGATATATTTTAAAATGGCAAAATTAAATATTTTCATGGTTGATGTGTATCTTCCATATCCATATCTTGTAGCATGCAGTGGTGATTCGTGATGGGGAAGTGTTGTCCATCAATGCCAAAGAGGTTGTCAAGGGCGATATTGTTTCTGTCAAGTATGGTGACAGTATCCCAGCTGATATTAGAATAATTCAAGCCCACAGTTTCAAGGTCAGCAGAATATTTTCACTAATTCACATAGAGCTACAAATATGCCTAGGCCAGTAATATTAGAATGCTGAGTTTTACTGCTTTTTATGATCATAAGAATTCCTATCCATTTTTGTGCATTGGATGTTGGACACAATATGTTAAGCTACTCGTGGCTTTCTTCAATTGGAAGTTGGATACAACCTGTTAAACTGCTCATGGCTTTCTTCACTTGGAAGTTGGACACAATCTTGTTAAATTACTCATGACTTTCTTCAATTGGAAGTCGGTCACAACCTGTTAAGCTACTCATGGCTTTCTTCACTTGGAAGCTGGTCACAACCTGTTAAGCTACTCATGGCTTTCTTCAATTGGAAGCTGGACACAACGTGTTAAATTACTCATGGCTTTCTTCACTGAAAATAGGATAAAATGAACCTCACACTCAATGATTTCCTCATTCATTTTCCATCAGTAGTCTATAAACAAGTCTTTGACATGGATCTTGTGGTTGACATTGAACATTTGCTTCACTTGACTTTCCTGTATTGTCAGGGATTCGATATAAGCCACTGTATTATTCTTTGTGTAGCATATCATATTGGTTTGCGAGTGTTAAGTGTCCTTTGTTACATGTCGGTGACATGTTTACAAATAATAAAGTTCTTAAAGTAAAACAAATAATTGCATTCCTGGTTGATTTAGAAGTAAGAAGGACAGAATCTTTCAGTGCTTAGATACAGCAGAAACCTTTAAGCAGGTTGATTGTCCTTCACAGACAACCAGATGGTAAACTCAGCATCCAAGCCACCACAAGGCCACGCACAAAAATGTAAAAATTCATATGACCATCTCAGCAGAAGTGAACAGAGGTAAACTTCAGACTTTACACAAATGACAATATCCTGTGATGCCACCTATTCAACAAACTAAAGATAGAACTTGTACATATACAATTGCAGCTGTACATTTGCTACAAATGTGCGCAACATATGAGGAAAGTGGAAGTGCATATGACTATCATCTGTACGAACCATAATGGGCAAGCTTTTCTATCATCCCATCTGTCCAATTATATGTTATTAGACTTCACAGGAAGGTGCAATCTTCCTTCAAGCAACATCTATGTGGCCATTGAAATTTTAAATCCATACCTTAATAGTGTTTCTTTAACACCACCAATCCATCTTTTTCTTGGGCCTTTCTCTTACTATGGAGCCTTTTTGTCTATTGGTATAGGCTCAAGCGACGGGTAGATTTTAAGACATTATTATCAAAAGTCGAAAATACATAATTCTCTTGTCTGTTGGTATAGGCTCAAGCGAAGGGTAGATTTGGAGACATCATTGTCAAAAGACCAAACTACATAATTCTCTTGTCTATTGGTATATACTTTGTATGATATTATTCTTAGTGTTTGTAAGATTTCTTCATTTATCATATAAGAGTAAGATTCAGAGCTGTGAGATGTGCTGTATGAGAAGTACATCTGGAAAAACAATCCCTGACTGAATCTGCAACACCACTCTAAGGCAGATAGTGGGGACAAACTCAGTGAGTGCTTACATTGATGGCCAAAAAATGAAGTGGCTTGGCCATTTAGTCATAATGCATAATGACCAGCCTGCAGCGCGAGCATATCATATGCATGTTCTCCACCTACGTGCAAGTACAAGGGGCTGACCTCGATGTCGGTATATCGAGGGTGTCTCTGACACGTGATGAAGTTGCACGTGATGACAGCACAAGCTGTCACCTGGCAATAACAAGAAATCTACACATCCCACTTATCTACGATGCCTCATGGCAAGAACAGTAGGACAAAAGAAGAAAGAAAATACACTTCTTTTGCTGGGATCAAGATGCTAAGCAGTCCATGAGTTGGTCAGCTACCCATAGCTGACTGCTAGCATCAGGGCCTGCGAACCAGATAACAAGCTGCAACAGAGCAGACTGGCTAAGAAGAAGGGATTGAGGAGGGAATGCTAACCCTGTACTAAAAAAATGCCTGCTGAAGCAGGATGTGTCGGATTAAAAGGTGCAAATATCGCAGTCAAACTGTAAACTATGAGACAACGCATTCCGTTCTCTGGACTACATTCTGCTAATTTAAGCAAATTTTAAGGATTTCGTAGCAGGAGTTTGAGAACGAAGTCAAGTCACTCCTTTTACAAGCAACTCGTTTTTATTATTCATTCTTGTGCTTTGGTTAGGATCCACCTCTGGCACTGATAACAGAGAGTTAGTAGTGAATACAGGCAAACAACATACTTGTGATAGGTTAGGTTCTAGACCACAACAGTGAAGAACTGGACAATGATGTTTAACCCTTTGAACCCTGGTCACCTGGCCTGTAAAACCCCACTCCCCTGGGCTCCTGAAGAAAAA
This sequence comes from Ariolimax columbianus, assembly GCA_036924085.1. Classification (NCBI taxonomy): domain Eukaryota; kingdom Metazoa; phylum Mollusca; class Gastropoda; order Stylommatophora; family Arionidae; genus Ariolimax; species Ariolimax columbianus. The sequence goes on from JAVGWX010000021.1 coordinate 53,618,681, forward strand.
AAGCCAAAAATGGACACCTGAACAAAACTAGTTACAATGACAAAACTAAGTGATCTATTTCAATTATTTTATCTCAAATAGACTGACCTGATCATCTCCAATATTCCTGTTTATTATGCCAGTCCTCCCAGCATGTAGACCCATCCTTTAGGCACAGATAAGTTTCACAATGTTTACACCAAAATTTTGTCTTGACTTGTTTGAATGGTCTGTCTTTGGAGGCCATGTTTGAGAAGTCCTTGACATGCTTGTTAAATTTAAATGAGCATACTACACAAACATTATTTCCTGTAGATTTTGGAGACATTTGTGGATGATCGGAACCAACATTTTGCAGTCTCTGTTGTGCCTCGACACGGTTGTGAAGTTTTGCAGTAGCTGTTCTATAATCCCCAATGAGGAATAAACAAACTTCGTTCATGAACATCCCAAATGTCCTGTAGCGTCTTCCTGTTGTATTGTGGGGACTATAATGATCCATAAGTATGTAGGCATTATTACATGCCCACATAAAGAATTTTACAATTAGCCTCCTAGGCCAGTGATAATGCCGTCGAGTCTTGTTGAGACGACAAATTTGGTCGTTGACATCTGTGAGCCCCATGAAAGCATTATAGTCAATACAAAATTGAGGAGTTGAAACATCTACAGCTGTTCCATCCTTTCTTCTCCTTCTAACAGTTCCAATTTCTGTTGGGTTGTGGTAGTTGGATATAAAATTTACAGGTCTTTGGTCCATGCAGACAAGGCATACAATGTTGTTATGGCAAATAAATTCTGAATGACCCCTGTCCATTTTCTTCTTTCCTGCCAGTACTTTAGGATAACATTTCCTATTTGTCATTGCTGTACCTACAGCAAATCTACCATAATCAGTGTACAACTTGTCAGAGAGTTACACTGTTGTAGAATCTGTCCATAACAACAATATGGTTTTTGTTGACCAAATTCCCAGAAGTTAAAATTCTAATGACGACACTACCAACAACACCAAGATCTGCAATAATATTGTCTGCTTTTCCAGTGTAGATTTCCAGATTAAGAATGTATCCAGAGCTTGCTTCACAAGCCATGTAACCCTTTATTCCCCACTTTATGGGCTTTGACTTGATATACTGTTTGAAGGCAAGTCTGCTCTTCGAGGGGATCATACCTTCGTCTAAGCTCGCATGCTGTGAAGGCGAATAATAGTGCCGAAATTTTGGTAGCAACACATCCAACAGAGGCCTTACTTTGTAAAGTTTATCTGCTTTATCCAAAGAATGCTTTCATCTCTGGTACTACTACACTTTAACAATTTTTGGCATAGTAGCTAGTTGGTTTCTTGCTTCTCACCTGCTCAGCGTGTCGAGTTGTTTGCTCACACAAATTGGGCCAGAAATCATTATCCAGGAAAAGTTCCAAAAATTCACTGGCTTTACTTTCTGGATTAATAGATTCTGGAATGTTCTTAGGGCCTATCTGCTCCATAAATGTTGTGTCTACTGCAGACACAAGTCTGAATACATTTATTGGAGACCAACCTGCGTCAAATTTACTAGAGACACTACCTGGGAGACGCCTCCTTCCACGCCCCTGTAAAACAGCCTGATCGCCAGAAAAATCAGGAACAAGGTAAGATGTAGCTTCATCAGAGTCTAATGAACACATGTTATCACTCAAATGATCATCTTATTCAACTTCTATATCAGTTTCAGAATAGTTGCTATCTAAATCTAATTCATCGTCCTCCGAATCATTGAGAACAATCTCGACAGCTTGTTCCATTGTAAGCCTTTTAGAACGCTCATTTACTGGTTTTTCTGCATGTTCTTTCATCGTGAAAATATTGTAAAAATTTGTCGCAATGTGATCAGTTCATGGGCGCCACCATTTTGAAGTAACATTCCGGAAGTAGTATGCAAATTCTGCCGTGTCTATCCATACTATGCCCGTTGTTATAAGATACGTGTGCTCTACCGGCAATCCGGTGACTCGGGGCGTGGGTTATGTACACACACACCGGTTCATCGGGATCACGGGTTCAAAGGGTTAAAGGAGGACATGAGTTAACAAAAGATCTTCAAAGACCAGGTCAGGCGCATATTGCATAGTTATGTAGAAGATGCTATCATCAACATTGATGCAGCAATTCAGATGGACCGTTGCTGGAGCTTATGTTTGCTAGCATAGGAATTCACTGTGTCGCTAGGATCAGTTCAAATGGTGGTTAACAAGAAACTGAAGTATCAGAAGGTGTGTTTACAATGGGTACCTTGGAAGAACGCATGGGATGGTGTTTGAACCAGGTCAGGTCAGGTCATCCCGTAACCAGTGAGATCGTTGAGCACACATGAAGACATCCTCACAATGCCACGCCACCCTTCTCTGTCAGATGCCGCTGCCTGTGACTCTTCTGGTCGGAGATTGGTCCATTCTTTTATGTTGTCCTCCAATCTCTTTTTGGGACTGCCTCTTCATCATCTGCAATGCACCTTTCCGTGGAGGATTGTATTTGCAAGACCATTTGATCTCGATATTTGACTGTACTAAGCAAGTTCCTTCTTTTGACAGTTGCCAAGAGGTCTTCAAAAGGCTATATTGCTGTTGTAATTCTATCTCATATTTCCTCATTTGTAACTCGATCTTTGTACGTGACGTTTAAAAGTCTTCGGAAACATCTCATCTCCAAGGCCTATATCCTTCGTTGAAGGTCAGCTGTAACTGTCCATGTCTCACAAGCATAGAGGAATATTGACAGGACCAGTGTACGCATTAATCTTATTTTCGTGCATAGTGCTAACCGTTTATCTTGCCAGATTTTGTTAAGCCGTGCAAGTGCCGCTATTGTCTGTGCTATTCTGGCCAACACATCACATTTTGATCCCTCATCACTGACAATCGACCCAAGATATTTAAAAGTGTCAACCACTTTGAGTTCCTGACCGTTAGCTTTTATACTGCTGTTGAAGCCCTTGGCGTTGTTGGTCATTAATTTTTCTTTCCAGCGTTTATCTCCATATCATAGTCAAAAGCTGTTTCATCGAGTCTTCTGACCCATTCCTGGAGTTCTGCTTCTGAACCCGCCAACCTGTCGATATCATCTGCAAAATAAAGGTTGGTAATCGTTCATCCCCCTATCTTGACAGTACCAACATGACCTCCAAGTGCCTCACTCATAATCCCGCAAGGAATATATTGAAAAGAGTTTGAGAGAGTGTACACCCCTGTCTAACACCAAATGATGTGCAAAACCAGTCCCCTTGCCTACCATTCACAGGAACTGCGCTGTACGCCTTGTCATACAGGTGTTGAAGAACCGTTATAATATTTCCATTGATTTTATACATCCTCGTGGTTGCCCAAAGCGCTTTATACCATACCCTATCAAACGCCTTCTTAAAATCAACTAACACATGATACAGTTGTTGCTGCTGTTCTATATATTTCTCGATTAGCAGCCTTAAATTAAATATCTGTTCTGTAGTGCTTCTCCCCTGTCTGAGCCCTGCTTGCTCCTCGGCAATGATATTCTCTGCTTGGGGTTTCAATCGGTCGAGGATTAATCTAAGCATGACCTTGCTAGGGTGGCTGATGAGGCTTATTGTTCTGTAATTTGAATCACTTGCTGCAGTATGAAGGTGATGATTTGTTTCTTTTGCGCATAGTGGCAGGTGATGAATTGTGGTGCCACCACTAGCAAAACTGCTAGCATGCAATGGAAACATCCTGGATCACTGAAACCAAAAAAATTAGTCACACATTTCAGCTGGTAAGGTTATGCTGACAACGTATTTTGACCATGAGGGACTTTTGTTGGTAGACTTTGAAGAGCCTGGTGTGAACATCAATGCCATGCGCTACAATGACACACTAGATAAGCTGCATACAGCAATCAACAATAAACGACCCAGCATATTTTCACGTGGTGTGATTCTGTTGCACAACAATGCGTGTCCACGTGTCGCGAACATTGTTCAGAAAGCGTTAGCACAGGAAAGGTGGGAAGTACTGTCACACCCATCCTATAGACCCGTCCCCTTGTGACTTCCATTTGTTCTGACCCTTAAAAAAATGTCAGAAGGGACAAAGGCTCGACTCCGATGCAGACGTCATGGCCTCGGTGACCAAGTGGTTCAAAGATCAACCAAAGTCATTTTTTTCGGACGGCATCCGCTGTCTACCCAAGCAGTGGGATGCTTGCCTGAATGCCTATGGGTTTTTTTTCTAACTAACCCTGTGGCATGTTTGCTTCATAACAATTGCTATATTTAATTCTGTCACACCAGATGATGTAACTTTCATATGTTTGTAATAAAGCCACTGGGTCTGATTTTATTTGAACATGCCTCGTATAAACAGTTAAAATTATTTATGAAAGATACACAAACAGTGGAATAGAACAAAAACTAACTTACAAAACAGAACAAAGATGATTGTACTTACAATAATATTTTAATCATTCAGCAACACATTTACTTCTAAATTCCGGATCATTGTAGAGTATATCCATTTTCACTGAACTTTGAAAAGTTGTATGTGTCTTGTTTATAACTAAACATTATGCATGCATTTTGAAATTGGTTGTCACAATTAGAACAAATCATAATTTAGAACCAAATGTACATTTTCTATTTTAGTATTTGCATTTCATATTTTAAATGTAAAACTATATTGCTTCAACATTATCAGGTGTACTTAATCTAACATGTCTAAGTTCGGATCTATCTCAAACTTCTACTTGTTGGACCGAAAGGTGCAAATATCGCAGCCAAGCTGTAAACTATGACACAACGCATTCCGTTCTCTGGACTACATTCTGCTACTTAAGTCCTTTCAGGGTTTCGTAGTGGGAGATTGAGAACGAACGAAGAAGAAGAAGAAATTGAAACATGATTTGTTCTTCTAGTAAGTAGTAGCTTCTCTACTTCGCCTAGAATTAGTCACTAGGTCCAGCCAAGGGAGACGCTCTCATGTCTTCAGAGTTTAACAACTTTGTCAACTACAATAATTCTCTGAATACTAGTCATACGAACTATCCCCGCTTGATAAATCATCATTTTCTAATTCATTCCATGAATGAATAAGTGCCGATGCTTGCTTGGTTGAGAATATTTGCTTGCTACACGAGTTTTTTTTTCTGGAAATGTGATGCAAATGTCTAGTGTTGATATGATTGGACAAAAATGTGGGCAAACTGTCTGTAACTCCATATAAAAATAGTGTTAAAGTGGCAGTGGTTGTTTGGTTTCTCAAAGGGAGTCCCGGAAAAAGGTGACGATGGAAATGGTTTCTGAGGGGATCCTCAGATGCCAAGAGTTAATAATAATATTGGAGTATATCAAGTTATTTTCTATTTTTATCACATTAAAACAGTAATACACAACTTATAAACAGATAAATATTGACTTAATCACATATTATATAAACAATGAGGTACAGAGCAAACCGTATTTTTAAAGAACTTACAGACACCAGTAAGTACAGTAGCTACAAGCCTATACAAGTGGTAATATGTTGCATAGAGTGTCATAACTATGAATCAAACGCCTCAATTTGAAATTCCAGCAGAGCGTCGCAATTAGAAGATTCCTAAGTTGGGATATGGCTGTATATTTATTGATCGCGTCTATATTTGTGCCTCTATTGGGATGTTTGGATGTCTTAGTAATGCAGATAGCTGATAAATCACTGCATTTGCATATTGAATTGTCGCTTCTATGCACATGTCCTTTCTGTTGCCATATGTAAACTTGCTTCTCAGAAACCCAAATTCTTTAACTTGATAACATTTTGTGTTTCTGACCTCTATGGGGAATGACTTTTCTTTTCTTCTGACTTCCATTATCTTCATTTTTGCTATTAATTTTACATATGCTTTTGATGTGCTTCGTTAAGGTATTAAGATACTTTTGAAGAATGCTTTAACATGCACGTTGATCATTTACAAAAAGAGAGTTAATTTAATGTCATGGTTTCTGGAATTCATCAGATATAATCTTCATAAAAATGATAAACAGGTGGAATATAATTACCCATGCCAGTTGCCCCATGATGGTAACCTCAAACCGGTTTGTAAGTCCACATGGCATTCTCACAGAGCTTTGGCTATTTTTATGTATTACTCTTGTGTTGTCTAGAAACTGCCCCTGTACTCCATAGTCTTTGAGAAAGCTCTATAACTATTTCTGTTCACTCAATCAAAAGCCTTCTCATGGTCAACAAAGAAATGTCCTCATTGTATTCAGTACCTTCTTGACATGTCTATCATAATACAAACAAAGAATCCTTGGATCCTCACAATTTTCTAAATTCGTACAGTGTAGCTGGAATTCAGTAATAAATTACCTCCTTTTTTGTTCTAGGATCTTTGCAAACATTTATCTTGAGACTGAAATGAGATACCCCTGTATGTTTCATGTTGTCTCTTATTTTGTTTTTTTCTTCCAGATGGAAATAACATTGCTTTTTACTAGGTCATGAACGTTCTTCTCTGTCACTGATCTAGGAGTGAATATTCTGTTTTCACATTTATCAAGTTTTTGTTTCCTACAGGTGTACCATTTCCATCATTTGTAATTGTTGTTGAATGGAAAAATTAATCTGTTAGCCCAATGTTGTAAATGATCTTGTTAAATTCTCCCATCTTATTTTTTTTCTTTCAGATAGGAATAGGTATTACCTTGTGTGTATGTGTGCATTTATGTGTGTGTGCGGGGGGAGGGAGGTGAGAGAGAGGGTGTGTGTTTGTGTAATTCTATGACGTATACTTTGATGTAGGTGGACAATTCGTCTTTGACGGGTGAATCAGAGCCACAATTACGTCATCCAGAATTCACACATCCTAATCCTTTGGAAACCAAAAATTTAGCATTTTTTTCCACTAATGCTGTTGAAGGTAAATTCTTTATATGGCATGTTCATGTTGAGATGACTTAGTGGTGATTATGTGTATGCTTCTTTGTCTATTTGTTTAAAACCACTTGTGTTCCATTTTATGAAGTAAACACATTTACTAGAAATTTGTTAGTTTTTTTTTTATTTCACTGCATGTTGTTGTGGAGATTAGGGAAACCACTATTAAATATAATTAACTTCAGGGTTTCTGTGATCTGGGAAAGGTTGGAAACAACTTGTGTAGAAAACCAAAATTTGTCGAGAGACAACATGGTAACAACTTGTGTAGAAAACCAAAATTTGTCGAGAGACAACATGGTAACAACTGAAAAATGGATGTCAATAAAGTTAAGGAAAACAGATAGTGAATTATTTTGATAAATATAACATGGGAAGATGGCATAAACCATGGCCTACTTTAGATAGGCCGTCTGACTCATCAGGAAACCCCACTGAAACATCACATTCCATGGACTAAATGATGAAACTCATATTGGGCCAAGGTTTATAATCAATACATGCTTCACACAGAGAATTAAAACAAATTCACGGTACAAAACACAACAAATCACTGTTGAGATGGAGCCTTTCACAGAATTCTGCCCTGAAATCAACTGCATATCCAAATTTGTTTCCCGAACACACTATTATAGTGGTAGTAGCTATTATAGTTGCAGTAATAGTTGACACATGAATGTTCCGTCATTTGGTTACCCTTGGAATGTGACGTTTCAACGTGGTTTCTCCATGAGTCAGAAGACCTATATCTATAGTAGGCTGAGCATATGCAGTGCTGATTCAAAGCAGCAAATACTATGGGAATTCAAGGAATTGAATTGCAGTGCCTTTTCGCTTTGTTTTCCAGGATGATTATATCTTTTAGTGATTGAATAGGTATACATGTTTACTTTGTTACTATGTTTTCCTTTTATTGTGCGTGTTTAATGATTAAAGTGATTAAATGTAGTATTTTCTGTCCTCTTTTGTTCTGTTAAGAATTTACATCAATGCGCTCTAGGCAGTATCATAGGTTATGTTTCTCTTTTAGAAAATGCAAAGGTAGTGGATATTGATTTGATTGTTTTATTAAATGGCTAGTTGTGCATAATCTTGTTCCATCCTCTTAGGCGTCAATCTTGTCTGATTTCAAAATTTTACAATTTGTGGATTGGCGATTAATTGATGATTGTGCCATCTTCCAAGAGACAGCCATTGATCAACTAAAAAGACCACTCTTATCCATATCCATTGTCACTGCTATGTATATCTTCATGGTAAGGATATAAGCTCTTTCATTGCTGGAAAAATCAGCGTGACTATGACAGAATATCCACACAAGCTCATAAAAACTGTACACAGGTTATGTGAAACCAGTGCTAGAGTGTGGGAAGACAGCATGGTCCACAGCAACAAACAATAACTTTTCACAAAATTAATTTAACTCAAAACCAAGGAGAACCTCAAAAGAATCAAGGGTATGGAGATGTGCAGAGACCAAAAAATATTCCAGCAAGGTGAGAAAAGTTCAAACGAATGCCAGATCATCCAATATATGACAGGATAAATCATTTGTGAAGAGGGAGATTAAATACAAAGAACTTGCAAGAGCAGACCCAATCTTAAGCTAGTCAATAGCGAGATGTCTCATAATTATAATAATGTTTGCTTATGCATCGAGACCAGTTGCGTCAATTGGCCACATCTCATTCTTAATATATATCAATGATTTGGACATTGATATCAAATCCATGATTGCAAAGTTCGCGGATGACACAAAATTATGCGACAGGGTCTCTTCTCCAGAAGAGGTGGATCTATTGAGATTGGATTTAGATATGATTAAAAAATGGTCTGAGAGCTGGCAGATGGAGTTTAATGTAGAAAAATGTACATCTCTCCACATGGGAAGATCCAATAATTAATATAATTACAGGATGGGAGAGAACAATATTAGGATAATAAAAAAGGAAAAAGACCTGGGAGTTATAATAGATCATACAGGAAAGGGGCGGGAGCAAGTCCAAGTGGCAGTGAAAAGGCTAATGCCATGTTGGGCATGATAAAAATAAACATTTCACATAAGAGCAAGGAAGTAATAGTTATATAAATCATTAGTGAGACCTAAATTATAGAGTACTGTGTTCAGGTGTTGAGTCCATATAATAGAGTGAATATAAACATGCTGGAAAGGTTACAAAGAAGAGCTACACAAATTATAGCGGGATTTCATAATTATAGTTATGAGCAAATTTTACAATCATTGTCCAAATCGTTTTATATATATATATATCAAGAACAAAATTGGTCCCAAAACCGAGCCATATGGCACTCCGATTTTGACCTCACACCACTCAGAATACCCATTATTTATGCCCACTCTCAGCTTTCTTCCCGTTAACCAATTTTCAATTCTTTTGGCAACTTTGCCACTGGTTCCATGTGATTTTAACTTCCTAAACAATCTTTGATGAGGTACTCTATCAAAGACCTTTACAAAATCTAGATGAATAACATCCACTGTCTCCCCTCCATCTATCATTTTGTAACCTCCTCCATCAATTCTAATAGATTTGTTAACCACAACCTTCCTTTAGTAAATCCATGCTGACTATTTCTGATTAAATTACATTTTTAAAAATTACAATATTTTCTTTGATCATTGACTCTTAACATTTTGCAAACTATGCTCATTAAACTCACCGGTCTATTATTTGCTGGATCTGATATTTTCTCTTTTTAAACAGGAGTATTACTCCTGCATCTTTCCAATCCCCTGGAACAATCACCTTGTCAAGTGATTGAGAACATAGTATAGCCAATGGTTTTGCAAACAGGTCTCTAATTGTGTGATAGGATTTCTTTGTGACTGTTGAACATTAAAACATTTAATATCACGTTAAAACTTCAACATAGAAAACTCAAATGCTTCTGAGAACAATAAAACATTATAATTCATTTATTTACAAAAGTATTTATTACAACATTGTTAAAACTGAACTAATTAAATATCAATACATCTTTCTATTTCTGAATGTTAGCTTGAGCTAGAATGTAATTCTTGCACTATAAACCCAGTTCGGCGGTCTACTTTAATATCTATGACAGTCTATACAAATCTTGCTTTACACTGATTAACAATCTACTTTGTAGTCACGTGTGCCCCCCAGAAGTTGGTATGATGAACTTGATCTCAAGCGGCCGTCGGTCCTGCACTGTGCGTTAATAGTTTCTTGCTATTATGGTAGGTTTGCTCCCTGAAGTTTCAGGTTACAACTCTTTTGATCAGAGGCTATGGTCGACTTCTCTGACAAACCTGATTCTTTGATCAGAGATCAAGATGCTGAGCAGTGCATGAGCTGCAGTGGTCAGCGACCCATAGCTGACTGCTAGCGTCAGAGCCAGCGAACCAGAGCTGCCAAGACCCTTCTACACCTCCACACGGTGATCCTGGATAACAGGCTGCAGCAGGGCAGACTGGCTAAGGAGAAGGGATGGAAGAGGGAATGCTAACCCGGTACTCAAAAAATGCTTGCTGAAGTCGGATGTGTTGGACCGAAAGGTGCAAATATTGCAGTCAAACTGCGACACAACGCATTCCGTTCTCTGGACTACATTTTGCTACTTAAGCCCTTTCAGGGTTTGGTAGCGGGAGATTGAGAACGAACCAAGCCAATCCCAGCCATTCTTCAATCAGTTATCTCTCATTTCCAACAGACCAGCAAGTGCATGATATCTGCGGAAACTACAGAAACGCTTTCCCAATTCAACTGCGTGCATTAGATCAGTTATCTCTCATTTCCAACAGACCAGGGAGTGCATAATATCTGCGGAAACTACAGATACGTTTTCCCAATTCTGACGCTCATAGTGAACAGATTTCTTTCTTGTCTTGTTGATCATAGAAAGGCCACCATTCACTGCAATAGGCACAAATGGATCCCCAGAGCATAGTGAGACAGCCTTCTAGATCAGCTCTCAAATATGTAATCCCATCTCTCTTTTACAGACCCTTTTCCATCTCCGCTCAATCAAAGATGGCAGCGGACACCAGGCATCCTGTTCCTTCCTAGTTGACTAGTCAGCAGTCAATCTTACTCTGCCACTCCCCCCTGGAATCCTGTTGACTCCTATGGCTACTTGTCACTCTGTCATTCTAAATGTGACTACCTGATGTGCGATTAATTGTTCCCTAACCACTCAACCCCTACTCTGAACTCCAGATATTACACCCAGAATGGCCAGACTATGCACCTACCATTTTTTAGTTCATTATTCTTCATGACACACCCATCTTGCTAGCCAGACGATGCAAAGTGAACTAACTGTCTGCTGAATGAGCCATTCTATGCCTGTCCCAGCGCCAAAGAATAAACTGCTGTCTCTAACCCTTATGTTTTTCAGGCCGGTGGTCCTGTTACATACTGCTCCCTGACACATAACCTTGTTACAATTTCAAACAGCAATTTTGGACGAATACCATCTTGACTCTGAGATTTATCCACTTTCATCACCTCTGATTTTGTAAAACCATTTCCTCTGTAATACAGATTGATTTTAATCCCACTGTTTCCATGCCCCTTTGGAAAATATCTATGGGTTCTGGGATCTTAGAGCAGTCTTCTTTTGTGTAGACTGCCAGAGCACTGATTGAGTAGATTAGCAGCATTCATATTCTCACTTATTTTTCTTGTGCTATCTTTGAGAGGGCCTACTTTGTCTTTCGTTCTCTGTTTGATTCTAACATAAGACAGTAATTATGCCAGTTCAGGAACAGTGTTATGATAGTTTAAAGATGGGGCATGATTGAGCCAGTACACAGGCAAAGTTATGGCACTACATGAGCAGGATTAGGCAGTATATGGGCATCTTTAGGAGAGTTATATGTGTGAGATTAGGACAGTTCACAGACATAATTTTGACATTATACAGACATGATTAAGACAGTATACATATATGATTATGACAGTATACAGACAAAAATAGAACAGTTCAAATACAGGATTAAGACATTGCACAGACAGAATTAGAAAAGGTCATCAGAGGGATTATGACGTTACATGGGCAGGACTATTGCAGGATACAAACAGAATTACAACACTACATGAACACAATTAGGACATTATAGGGACAGTATTATAACAGTACACATACACAGTGTCTTCTTCTTCTTCTTCAGTGTCATTCTTGAAAATGACATTGTTACGTGTCGTAGTTTACAGCAAGACTTATATATCTGTGTCTTTCGGCCTAACGCATCTGGTTTTTGCTCACTTTTTGGGGGTATTTTTTGGGTACCACTGTAATTACTATTCTCTTAGCCCGACTACATCAGTGCAGTCTGTTTCCAGGGCTGTCTTTTGGAGGTAGAAAAAGATCTTAGTCAGCTCTGGTTTGCTGCCCTGATGCAAGTAGACAGCTATGAGTCTCTGGCTGTTATCAGGCTATTCGCTGTGCTGCATCTTTGGCCCCAGACAGGGTTATGACCTTACACATTATCAAGTTTGACAATACACAGACAGCATTAGCACAGCACTCATACATCATTTTTAAGGAATCAAACATGATTAAGGAATACATATGCAGAACTATGTCAGTACTCTCATAGCATTAGGGCAGACCCCAGGCAGAATTAGGGCAGCACATGAGCGATTATAATAGTTCATGTACAGGATTATAACAGTACACAAAATGGTACAGAAGACTTAATTTTGACAGTGTGTGGACAGAATACTTATTTTTATCTATAGGCTCTGTTATTTGTAAAATTATTTCTCTGTGTTAGGAGATTATATTACTCCATTATTGTCCTTGTCATTGCCTCAAGAAAATATCCTATCACAGGTACAGCCACCGGCATAGTCATTCTGACTGGAGACCATTCTGTCATGGGACGTATAGCTGGCCTGGCTTCAGGTATAGAGGTGGGAGAAACACCCATTTCAAAGGAGATTACCCACTTTATCCATATTATTACAGGTAACATCATGTACTCTCACTTCATCCATTTAGGCCATGTTACCAGGAGGTAGGTCTCCACTGCTGCCTCTATTTGGGCTGATGCCTTCTGTCAACCTAAATATGTGCTACTCAAAAGTGTTTTTATTGAATGAAGGCTACCCTATTCTATGTAGATCCTGATTATCATTCCGGGAAGCATGACAGTAGATACTGCCTTATTATATACTATGCGTTTTCTAAAAAGCGACTAAGCATGTTTTATGTCTAAGGCAATTATCTTCTTCATTGAAATAAAACAATAGCAAGTATAATGTACTGTGGCTCTGACTGCATACAAGTGAGTAAATAACAGTGATAACCACATGCTTCTCACAAGCAGAACAAGAACGCAGAGAAGAAAATACTAAAGCGTCAAAGATACTCGCACATGAATACACATATATCACATATATATCTGTGTGTGTGTGCCTGCATGCGTGTGTGTATATATATATATATATATATAGTATGCAGGGGTAATTTTATTCACATGCAGTACGATGAGGTTAAAAAAGATAACTAACCTTGAAGAACAGAAGAAAAGATGGGTAGAATACTTTGAAGAGCTTTTGAACAGACCAGCACCAACAACTCACCAGACATCCCACCAGCAGAGGAGCACCTGCTGATCAACTGTGATAATCTGAGTAAAGAAGAGATTAGAAGGGCAATAGAGTTTCTAAGGAACGGGAAAAGCAGCAGGACCTGATGGGATACCACCGGAGGCCATAAAAGCAGATGTTGAAACATCTACTAACATGCTCCACAACTTGATAGGTGCCATCTGGGAGCAAGAAAGCTTATCAAAAGATTGGAGAGAGGGCTACCTGGTGAAATTACCTAAGAAGGGAGATCTACAGGAATGTCAAAACCAGAGGAGTAATGTTATTATCAGTGCCAGGAAAGGTCTTAAATAGAGCAATACTAGAAAGGTTGAAAAAGGCAGTGGATAACAAGATAAGGGATGAGCAGGCTGGCTTCAGACAGAATCGATCATGCATTGACCAGATTGATATTGAAGATAATTGTGGATCATATGCAGAGTAGAGCTATACATGAAGGACAACTCACAGAGCCATTCAAAATTAAATCAGGGGTACTGCAGAGCTGTCTACTGTTGCCTTTCCTAAATAAACAGCAGGAGGACCTGGATTTTGCAGATGATATAGCTCTTCTGTGCCAAAGCCAAATGCAAAGGAAACTGGATAGACTGAATTATACCTCTAAACAAGTCGTTTTGAAGATCCATGAGGAAAAGACAAAAATAATTAGGATCAATGCAGGAAACACAGAACCAATCAGGCTGAGAGGAACGCGAATGGAAGAGGAAGTATCATCAACAATGAAGGAGGGACAGATGAGGATATAAAAACAAGGATACAAAAAGCAAGAGTTGGATTCAGAATGTTGAAACACATACGGACCTCAAAAGAAATAAGAAGGAAAACAAAAATAAGGATTTTAAAATTCAAATGTGAAGCCAGTCCTGCTCTATGGAGCGGAAACCTGGAGGATGACCAAAAGCAATGACAGGAGATTGCAGGCTTTTGTTAACAGATGCCTCATAAAGATTCTTGGTATACAATGGTTTGACAAAGTTACAAATGACAGACTATGGGACAGAAAGGGACAAAGTAAATTGGAACAGGAAATCTTAGAAAAAAAGTGAAGATGGATGTGTCAAATATTAAGAAAGCCCCATGCCAGTATCACCAGGCAATCCCTGTCATGGAACCCCCAGGGAAAGAGGCATAGGCAGAGCAAGGAATACATGGAGACAAAATCTGGAGGCAGAAGTAAAGAAAACAGGGAAGAGCTGGAAGGAAGTGGAAAAGATTGCACAGGACAGAGCTGCTTGGCGAGGGTTGGTTGATGGCCTATGCACCCCTGGGTGATAGAAGACGAAAGAGGGTTGGTTAATGGCCTATGCACCCCTAGGTGATAGAAGGCGAAAGAGGGTTGGTTAATGGCCTATGCACCCCTGGGTGATAGAAGACGAAAGAGGGTTGGTTAATGGCCTATGCACCCCTGGGTGATAGAAGGCGAAAGAGGGTTGGTTAATGGCCTATGCACCCCTGGGTGATAGAAGGCGAAAGAGGGTTGGTTAATGGCCTATGCACCCCTGGGTGATAGAAGGCGAAAGAGGGTTGGTTAATGGCCTATGCACCCCTGGGTGATAGAAGGCGAAAGAGGGTTGGTTAATGGCCTATGCACCCCTGGGTGATAGAAGGCGAAAGAGGGTTGGTTAATGGCCTATGCACCCCTAGGTGATAGAAGGCGAAAGAGGGTTGGTTAATGGCCTATGCACCCCTGGGTGATAGAAGGCGAAAGAGGGTTGGTTAATGGCCTATGCACCCCTGGGTGATAGAAGGCGAAAGAGGGTTGGTTAATGGCCTATGCACCCCTGGGTGATAGAAGGCGAAAGAGGGTTGGTTAATGGCCTATGCACCCCTGGGTGATAGAAGGCGAAAGAGGGTTGGTTAATGGCCTATGCACCCCTGGGTGATAGAAGGCGAAAGAGGGTTGGTTAATGGCCTATGCACCCCTGGGTGATAGAAGGCGAAAGAGGGTTGGTTAATGGCCTATGCACCCCTGGGTGATAGAAGGCGAAAGAGGGTTGGTTAATGGCCTATGCACCCCTGGGTGATAGAAGGCGAAAGAAGGTTGGTTAATGGCCTATGCACCCCTGGGTGATAGAAGGCGAAAGAGGGTTGGTTAATGGCCTATGCACCCCTGGGTGATAGAAGGCGAAAGAAGGTTGGTTAATGGCCTATGCACCCCTGGGTGATAGAAGGCGAAAGAGGGTTGGTTAATGGCCTATGCACCCCTGGGTGATAGAAGGTGAAAGAAGGTTGGTTAATGGCCTATGCACCCCTGGGTGATAGAAGGCGAAAGAGGGTTGGTTAATGGCCTATGCACCCCTGGGTGATAGAAGGCGAAAGAGAGAGGCGCAATACAATGGAACAACAGCTGCTAAATTGAAAGCTGTAATAAAAAAAATGATTTAAGTTTCAAAGCTCTTTCTTTCAAACGCAGTCATGTAGGCTCATGCATATTTTTGTACACATTATGCACACTATTATTGCCAGCCAACCCAGGATGAGTTGCTTTGATAGAAGATAATCTATAGCTAAACGCCTCTAAGTCAGAATTCCGCCCGGATATGCGACGATATACTTAGCACCACAGCGACGGGAGGCAACGATAAGATTGGGACCTGGGGCTCGCGTCTCAGCCCGACCTGGTCGAGCCACAGAAAGAGGTCTCTGCCGTCCCGCCGATCAAAGCGGGCGAGGACCTGTCCTATATTCACACCACGCGGCGTGGAAGTATGAAATCATTTGTAGACGACTTAGTTCTCGGTCGGGGTGTCACAAGCAGTAGAGCAGCTACCTCACTGCGAATTATTGAGACTCAGCCCTCAATCATGATATATGTTCGCACACCAGGTGAACAACATCTCCGTGCCATGACCAGGCTTGTCTCCTGGCAAAATGCACTCTTACCTCTTTCTTTACTTTTGTCTCCTATCAGTCATCCCAATGGACGCAGAAGAGATGCAGGCCAGCGGACATTGCACATCTGCCCCTTTGTGACAACCTCCCAGGTGGCGGGGAATGCTAGGCGTACCATCACTGCAGACGAACCGAGAATACTAAAGGGGAGCAAGGAGATACCCCCACTCACATGTATATGCTACGTTTCTGGCAGGACGTGACGATCCTGGGACACATACACACTGGAATGCCTCTCTTCTGGGACACTTGAAAAACTAGTACATGTTCATCATATCGCCATCATCATCACCCTTTTGACACGAGTGGGGAAGACTCGATAGTCCTGCAAGACAACTTTCCTAAGAGAGAGACAACTCTGACCTCAAACAACTGCTGCCTTGCAGATGGGCTGGGGACAGCGAAAGGCTAAGGAAGGCATCCCTACTGAAACGCCTGTTGACATCGGATGCACTGGGCCACAGGCTTAACGAAACAGTGCAACGTATATCGCTGTATGATGATGTTACAACTTAACAGAAGAAAATATGGTGCTCATCCTGTGGAGACCCGCCAGGCAGCGAGAGTGCCGGGCCCCACGCCTCGAAGGGGCCCACCCAACAAAAACGCACCTCAACAAAAACCACAGATTCTCAATCAAAGGATACCAGACCTTCCGTCTTGATAGAGAAGGTCACAAAGGAGGGATTCTGATACTGACACGAAACTGCATACCAAGTAGCACAGTATCTGTAAATCACACGGGACAAGCAGAAATTGTAGGAGTCGACATAATGACACAGGAAACGAAAACCTGTATATTCAACCTGTATGGCCCACCCAACAAAGACCTGTCGCTCTCGAGTTTGGAAATCAAGGACTCCAGCTGCCTAGTGGTTGGAGACTTCAACAGTCACTCGGAGAGATGGGGATATTCAGATACAGACAGCAGAGATGATGAAGTGGAAGATTGGGAGATAGACACAAATCTCTATCTTATCAATAGGTCAGACAACAGCCCTAGCTTCAATTCTAGAACATGGCATACCACTTCCACCCCAGACTTGGCCTTCTCCACGGGGAATTTTCACCACAAAATAGATTGTCAGGTGCTCGACCAATTGGCAGCTAGCGACCACAGGCCAATTAGGCTAGAAATTGATATGGAAGTAGGTCCCCAGGAAATAAAACCGCTGCCACGTTGGAACCATAGACCAGCCGACTGGGACAGATTTGCAATGCTGACAGATGGACTGTGTGAAACCATCAACACACAAAATAACAATATGAAACCTATGGTGGAAAGCCTAAGCAAAGCAATACTGCAAGCAGCCACCGAAACCATCCCATGAGGGGCAAGGAAAAACTACAAGCAATATTGGAATCGTGAACTGCAGAAAGCGGTGGATGAAGTCTCAAAGGATAGGAACATGGCAGAGATAGAGCAATCTATGGAAGCCAATATCACCCTCAAGGCCATCACTGCGAAATACAAAAGAACACTTAACCAAATAACAAGAGACAGCTGGAAAAACAAAACAGAAAGCCTTAATTTTGACAAAGAAGGAAACAAACTATAGAATTTAGTCAGAGCCATGAATGATGAAACACCATCAAATAAACAAATTACCATCAAGCAGGGCGACAACATGCTTACTGGAAAAAAAAGCAGCAAACGCCTTTTTAGAACATAATGCCAGAGCAAACCACATTGATGTCCCTACAGACAGGCATACAGACATTAGTGAAGAACAAAAGAGCCACGACAACATCAAGATGGCACCAGAGGAGCACATGATGGCAAAACTAACAATGAATGAAACGGATGAGGCCATGGGCACTTTAAAGAAAAACAAATCGCCCGGAAAAGATGGCATAACAAACGAAATGCTGATGGGGTTGGGCCAAACAGTAAAGAGGAAGTTACTATCAGTTCTGAACCAAAGCTGCAAAAGGGGAATTGTACCGCAGGCATGGAAAGATGCTGTACTTATACCAGTACCAAAGAAAGAAAAAGATAGAACAGATCCAAATGGATACAGGCCCATCAGTCTACTTAGCTGTATGGAGCGTATGATAAACACCAGACTGATGTGGCACCTGGAAGAAAAACACATATTAATCCCACAGCAAGCAGGATTTAGACAACACAGATCCACTGAGGACCAGATCACTCTCATAGCACAAGAAATAAAGGATGCTTACCAAGAGAAAAAGCATACAGTAGCGGTTTGGGTGGATCTAAAGAAGGCATTTGACAAGATGTAGAAAGAGGGACTTAAAGTCAAGCTACGAAGAAGTGAAGTATCTGGAAAAATGTACAGATGGATCAGCCACTACCTCGAAAACAGAACAGCCAGAGTTCAAGTACAAGGGCAGATGAGCAAAAAGGTGACACTGGAGCAAGGAGTACCCCAAGGGGGAGTACTGTCACTCACACTTTTCCTGGTATATATAAACAACATCACAGAGAATATACCAAGAAGAGTCCACAGCTCCATGTTTGCAGACGATCTGGCTATGTGGATCTCTGAACTCACCGTAGCAAACAATCGGATACAGCAGGCCCTAACATCGTTGGAGGAATGGGCGAACTCATGGCCTGTCAAAATAAAAGAGGAAAAAACATGTACGATATTCTCGCTTTCAAATAAACCACAGAACACCAAAATAAGTCTTAACGGCAAATATCTGCGGCCAAACGACAACTCAAACTACTTGGGAGTCACATTTGATCGGCGCATGACATGGAAAAGTCAGATCGAGAGAAACCGAATGAGAGCCAGACAAAGAATGGCAATCATGAGGAAACTTGCTGGCACAAGCTGGTGAGCAAACGAAAGAATACTAAAGAAACTGTACACTGGAATAGTGAGACCAGTTCTCGAGTATGGCATTGCGGCATGGACAACAGCAGCAAAGGCGAACTTTGATAAAATTAGCAAACTTCAAAACCAAGCCATGAGAGTTATAACAGGAGGCATGAAGACAACGCCAATTGTAGAACTTGAAAAGATTACAAATCTGCAATCCATGACCGACAAAAAAGACTGCAGAGCCCAACAGCAAGCAGAGAAACTCAGAAGACTGACAGACCATCCAATGCATCAGAGACTAAATAGATTTAGAAATGGGAAACTAAAGCGGAGAAACTTTGCAGAAATAGCCAAAGCAAAGATGAGCGAAGACCGTATGAACACCGTAACAATACCAAAGCCCATCCCTACTGTACGGAAACCCACCTGGAAGTAGGATATCATTCCGGAGGTGGTAGAAAATATACCAGGTATTGAAAACAAGAACAGCCAGACTGAAAAATAAAGAAGAGACATAACCCTGAGGTACATAAAGGAAAACTACCCAAGCATGGACTGGACCCATGCATACACCGACGGTTCTGTAACAAACACAACACAGAACGGAGGGGCAGGGGTATTCCTGAGCCTACCAAATGGTAGAAAAATAACACTGTCAGTGGCAACCGAAAAATTCTCAAGCAATTTCAGAGCGGAGGCAGAGGCACTGAGGGCTGCAGTAGAACCAATGCTGACAGGCGAAAGCAATGAAAGCCAGATAGTCCTGTTTACAGATGCCCTGTCTGTAGTTACAGCACTAAAAAGCCAGAAAAATACTGAACTTAATGATTTAAGAGCAGTCCTCTGTCAACTATGCCAGCAGTTCGCACCAAAAAGAGTAGTGGTACAGTGGGTTCCATCCCACTGTAACATCCAAGGCAACGAGGAGGCAGACAGACTGGCAAAAGAAGGTGCAAGACTACCACAACCAGATTCTAGTGTGACATACGAAGAGTCCAAAAGGCTACCGCTGAACATCTGCTGCAAAACTGCCCGATATACGAGGACCAGAGAAAGCACATGTGGCCATCACCAGTGGCAACACTAGACAAGCTCTATGGAAGTGTCGACAGCCTCAGGATGACCGCTGCTTTCTTCTAAAAAATACAGGTTGACGTCTGACAGAGTAAGAAGAAGAAGATAGAAGATAATCTTAGCTGTTGGAATAGATGGAAAATAGTCTTAGCTGTGGGAATAGATGGAAGATAGTCTTAGCTGTGGGAATAGATAGAAGATAGTCTTATCTGTGGGAATAGATGGAAGATAGTCTTAGCTGTGGGAATAGATGGAAGATAGTCTTAGCTGTGGGAATAGATGGAAGATAATCATATTTGTTTGATAATTGGAGAAACCATTTTTACAAAAACTTATGGCAGACTCAACCTTTTCACACGGCCTCACAAAAATATATATACATTTATTAGAGGAGCCTGACAAGCCAACAATATATATATTTTTCAGGAGTGGCCGTTTTCCTTGGGATTTCTTTTGGCATAGTTGCATTTGCTTTAGGCTACTCATGGATCAAGGCTATTGTATTTTTAATTGGAATCATCGTGGCAAACGTTCCAGAGGGACTTCTTGCTACTGTAACGGTATGTAATGACAAATGTATGCATATTCACATTTACAGTAGTACTTGATAGTGCGGACATTAGATAGTTTTTAGAAACATACTTGTTACATGGCAATTGGCAATAGAGAAATCAGCAATCCTGAAACTTCTGGATTTTGAAAGTTGCACAAGAGGCAACAGATCTTAAATATGTGTAACCAGCTAGTATGAGAAATCATCACCACACATACCCTAACATGCCTTGCTGTATGCTGAAAGAGATTTAGCACTTACAGATCTGCTAAACAGTCAACATTACTTGGGAGCTATTTCATTCTAGGAGTATTATATACCTCTAGAAATCAGCCCAACCTAATTTGATGAAATAAATAAAACCAAGAAATGATGCTGCAACACATTTTTTAGTCATACACAATACCTGCAATATGCAAATGACCCAGCTACTCTATAACATTGTTAAATGCTGGAGTTCATAAGAATGCACATCATCTCCAGCAAACTTCTGCACCTGTGTGTATACTGTAACAGGTGCCCAAACTTCAAACATCCCTACATACACTCACACCACAACCAACACACAGGGACTTCACAAACAGGTGGTAATTATATATAGTTTGGGGCTGAAAATGCAGCTGTGAATGAACTAACAGCTGTCAGTGACTCATAGCTGGTCGTTTCCATCAGGACCAGCGACTCATAACGGACCAAGAACCTATTCTGCTTCCAACTCTGGAAACAGACTGCAACCATGAAGCCTGACTAATATGGATCGAAGAAGGGAGGCAAACTCGGTCCAAAAAATGTCATATTGAAACCGTGTCGGTCCAAAAGGCACAGATGTCGCAGCCTCTCTATAAACTACGGCACAACGTCTTTGTCAGGACAAACACCAAAGAAGTAGTTGAAGTAATGCATAAATACACAAAACTGACTGTGACATGACCACTAGTCTCTATGACCTGAATCCAACAACCAATTTTTAGAACTTAGCAACTTGAATTAGATTTGCAACTGAACCATGATGAATCACCAATTGCAGGTGTGTCTGACCCTAACTGCCAAACGTATGGCAAAGAAGAACTGCCTGGTGAAGAATCTGGAAGCTGTGGAGACACTAGGCTCTACTTCCACCATCTGCTCTGACAAGACAGGGACACTTACACAGAACAGAATGACAGTGGCTCACATGTGGTTTGATGATGAAATCCATTCAGCTGACACCACGGAGAACCAGAGTGGTAAGTTTCCACTGTGGCTCAGCAGTTCTTAGTTCGACCTGTTCTTCACCTAGGGGTGGTCGTCCTTGTATTTTAATATGTCCTTTGCCTTTCCACCTGTGTTCTGACACTCTCAGTATGTTTATCTTTGTTCTTTCCATCTCGTTAGTGACATCATGAGATTTCTATCGTATAAACTCCTAACACTCCCCATACATATTCTTACCTTCGCCTTTAGCCCAAGGCTGAGTTTTCTTTAGCAGAGCCATCAGGTTTTTGGCCGTCATCATAATTACTTGGTACTAGCTCTGCCCTTGCGCTCTTTCCCAGTGTGTACAGTCAATCTGCCTGGCCTGGGAGTCTCACCATCGGACCTTTGTTAAGTTTCAATATTTGTGACTGTCATGAGTTTCCTGGCAATTGTACAATCAGTAGTTTGCCATTGCTTTTCAAATGGTTCTGGCTGCTTACCATTTTTTTCCCTGTTGTGCCCTAAGTCCAATACTAGGCCTTTTTTGCTTCTGCCCTGGCGGCTGTTGTCATTATGCTTGATCCTTCACCTGTTCAGCTGCGAGTGCACGGGTAGAGGGGACCTCTCCTGAGGATGTGCCATCTGACCAGGGCTTCCTCACACCCTGGGTTTCCTTTGCATTTGCTCACGTAGTTTAGCTGGCCAGTTAAAGCAGTTGCCTGGGGGGGTGGGGGGGGGTGGCGCGTGGAGCCATACGTGAGGCAGGAGTGGGGGAACCCAATAGAGTCCAGGCCAACCTATCTAGTTAGGAAGTGACTGCCTCTCATCGTGAGGTGCTATCCCTTAGACACTCCTGCCCTACCCCCTGCTATCAGGTACAAGAAGTAATAATAAAGACAGTCTCATGGAAGAGACAAGTCAACAGCCACTACAGCTTGAGGTTAAAGAGACAAAGTGTAAATAATTAGAACATGCTCTGAGAAAACTAACTATATAATGAAAGTACACAAAAAGTTTAGAGGTCTCTTGGTAACGGTTTGCTCTTTAACTTTAATGGTTATATGCCATGTTTCTAAACCACAGAGAAGCACAGATTATACATTTATGTTGACTCGCACAATTCTATTGTCTGTAGAGAAATTTGCTGAGTTCCATGGGGAGGCAGGAAGGAGCCACAGAGTTGAAAGCAAAGCAGACTTTGTTAATATTGATAGTGACATCCTGCTTTCTTTCCACCACAGACAACAAGATATGGGCAGAAATGTTTTTATTGTACCATCAAATGCCTTTAAAATGTTGTCTCATTACAACATACCTTCAGCATGGAGGAGGCAGTTGTCATCAGTCAGTTGTTATTCTCTTAGCAGGAATTAAGATAATTAGTTTGATATTTGATTTATGAAACTCTAATTACAACAATGGCTCCTTGATGTATTGATAAAACTTTGTAGTTTATTGTTGATTTTTAGTAAAATTGCAGTTTGTCATTTCTTTGATAAGATTTCAGCTCATTGTTTCTTTTGATCCCTTATAGTCCATATAATGAGGGATTCAAATAGAAAAGTAAGGTTATCCTGCATAGCTGGTAAAAAGGACTCTGTTAAGAAGCTGGGACTGGCCTAACTCGCCACAAGTGGATTTCAGATTACTTCTAAGAAACTAATTGAGGAAATAAAATGGACTGATCTTCACAGAAAAATGATTGGGAACATTAAAAGACAATGGGAGTAGAACAATGAGAAAAATTGGAATATGAAATATCTGTGGACAATAAAATAATTCATGAAAATGAAGTAGATTTACATCATATGATATTAGGTGATATTAGAAAGAAAGGAACAAACATAAAAGAAATTCACATACATTTTGAATTGATGTGAAATGGAATAACAACACATGAAAATGCAAAACATGGTGTAGGATTCATAGCAGACCCAGAAAAATGCAAAATGAATAACTTAAATAGAGTAGACTTGAAAGAATCATAAACATAAGAATGAATGAATGTATAATGTAGAAGAACATTTGAATTTATGAACCTGTATGCAGAATATAAATTTGTAATAATTTATAGTGAATTCCAACACTGCTTAAGCCAAATAAGATGTTGTACGACGAGATACAAACTTGAAAACCATTTTTGGAACAGAACATTGTTTTTGCTAGCCAGAGGAAATATTTCGATCAAGACAACAGAAACAAATTATGGAGAATTCTCACCCCTTTTCTCTCCCTGGAAGTCATGGCCTTGTGGGTGGGGGGGGGGGGGGGGGTAACACTCCAGTAAGCTGTACCAGTATGTTACGCATGATCCCATAGGACCACTCAAGCTAGACAGATCATTGGAGAGAGGCCAGACTAAGAATGGCAGATGATGCTCAAGAGCCCAGTAAAAAAAAAGACCACCCAGAAGAGGAAAACTGTACACAAAGTTAAGACAGATTGAGCTCTAGAACCTGGGAGGGTAAGACATCTAAGGGCAGTATCCCCCAATGAAGCAGCTGTTGAGCTTGTAATCCAAAATGAAGATATCCACCAAAAAAAAACCAGTATTCCTGACTGATTCCTCATCAGTATTGGCAGTTCTTCTTCTTCTTCTTTCATTCACTTGAAAATATTATCTATATCTGCGATGTTGTCTTTTGTATAAACTTCACTGTCTTTTGTAGTTCACATATAGGTCCAAAAAGTTTCTCTTCCAGTATTGTTTTTATAGGCAGGCGGGATTTTCTCTGTATATCATAGTCGGGGCAGCTCTGTAGTATGTACTCTGTGGTCTAGGTGCCGGTCCGCATGTACTTCATTTTTGTGTACATGTGGCTGCTGAGTCGGTTGTGTCATGTTCTAAGGCGTAAAACAAGTTTGTTCTTGTCTGTTCATCTTATGGTAATCATCTGATGTTACTGTTGATAGCTTTCTGATTTATTTGATCATTATCTTCTGTTGGTATGTAACTGACACATCTGGTTGCTCATCTGCAGCACCCTCCTTTGCCAGTCGGTCTGCTCTCTCATTTCCTGGTACTCTACAATGAGAAGGTATCCACTACATGACAATCTTACGCTGGTTGCTCAGTTCAGACAGCAGAACAGGGGATGGCGTGTTAAGTGACACGGCTCACAACCAGAAGGTGCTGAGTTTGATCCCCATCACAGCACTGGCCGTTACCCCGGGGAAGCAAACCCTTAGAAAATGCAGGAGGAAGCAGACCTTTACATAAAATGAATGCTGAAGTCGGATGCACTGGACCAACATGCACAAAATAAAAACCACAGTGCAATGCACACCGCCTTGGGGGTTAGAGAAATAAGGCGAACGCAAAAAAACAAACAAACAAACAAAACAAAAAAAAGCCAGCAGAGCGTGTAGATCTTGCATTTTCTTAGATTTAAATACTTAGAGTGCTGATTGTGCATCTGTCAGAAATACTACAGGTTGTGGACTGACATTGGTGTTCAACAGTTTCTCAGTTGCCACCTTGATTGCCTGAATTTCTGCATCATATAATTTACATAATTTTCAGGTTGGTACTCTGACTATCCCAATGTTGTTTGGGTATTCTATGTACACTCCCGCCCTGCGATTCTTTACTGCATTCTGTGCTGACCCATCTGTGTATACTCTGATCCAGAGGTCTTGTGGGTATTCTTCATCCAGGAAACTGAGGGTCACTACCCTACCATGCACACTGTTTTGTTCATGAGTCATTACAAAGGACATATATCTGGATGTACGCTGCTTTCTGTCCACCTTGGTTTAGTGTTATACGCATGATCCTTTCAGATACATAGTCTGCTTCAAGTAGAAATTTAGCTGTTTCCGGGGCCAAAATGAAACCAACTCCATGTTTATTATTTTCTGCTGGCTGAGTTCCACTCCACATAAGTGTGTAGTTTTTATATATTTGTTTTACACCCTGCCCCTTTCTCCTCATGTCGGCTATCCCTAGAATAGCAATATGTTTTCTAACCATGAATTCTACAAGTTCTGTCTCTTTACCTCCCATTCCACAAATATTCCAGGTAACCATTTTGATCGAGTCAACAGAAACAAACTATGAAAAATTCTTGAAGGCAATGGAGTATAGTGGGAGCTTCTGAACAACAAGAGCAATAAATAAATAAAGTCAAAGCTTTGTGAAAACGTCATACGGACTTACAAACCAGTTTCAGGTTACAATCGGTATGCAACAGGCATTTGTACTATCCTCTCTATTGTTCATAATTTATTTAGACAGGATAACATCTGAGGCAAATCTAGAAAGATTTACTAATGTACTAGAAAAGGAATACAGATTTTTAAATCCTGGGTGTTGTCAAAGGACAAAATAGCTTTGTGGAGTGAAGATGTAAAAAACAAGAAAAACATTCAAAATATGTCTAAAAGTAAAGACATATGATGATGCTATAAAATATAGAATTGCACAAAGGGATACCAAGAGAGTGATCCAGTAGGCAAAGGAAGAATCATGAAAGTATTATGGTGAAAGCCTAAGAAAGTTTTGCAAAGAGTCTATCGTTTTGCAAGACCATTGATAAAATGATACTATTTTTTATTATATTTATTTTAATTATCAATAAAGGAAATGGCAACTCAATAGTAAATGAAAACAAATAAAGAATAAGCTGGGAAGAAGATTTAAAAGAACTATTTAGTCTGGTCAATGAATGTCACATCAGAATATACACCCCTAGGTACAGGGAGAGAGAAGAACAATCAATTACGTCAATGGAAACCAAGGAAGAAATGTAAACAAGTTTATGAAATAAGGCATCAGGAGATGATGGCATAACCAGTAGAAACTGTGCAAGCATGGGACGATATAGGAGTAAAGTGGTTGATAAGAATATTCAATGTGGCTTGGACAGAGAGAAAAGTTCATTTAGACTGACAAAAAGTAATAGTTATTCCCAGCTAGAGGAAAAAAAGGAAAATTGAGATTGAAACCTAAAGGGATATCTCTCTTTTGAATCACTTAAGTAAAATGTGTCCAAAAATACTAGAAAAAAATTACTGTGCCTATAACTGAATTTTGGTTAAGTGACGCACAGTACAGATTTAGAAAGGTTGGAGAATGCATGAACACTTTGTTTGTGCTGTGGTAGATTTGAGAACAAAATAAATTGGAGCAGAACATTGTTTTTGTTAGCCAGAAGAAATCTTTTGATCTAGTCAACAGAAACAAATTATGGAAAATTCTTGAAGGCAAGGGAGTCTTCTTCTACGTTCGTTCTCAATCTTCCGCTACCAAGCCCTGAACTAGGCTTTGCAAGTAGCAGGATGTTGTGCGGAGAACGGAATGCGTTGTGTTGCTAGTTTACAGCTTGACTGTGAAATTTACACTTTTCAGTCTGACACATCCATCTTCGGCAGAGGCAATGGAGTATTATGGCAGCTTCTGGACAACATAGGAGCAATAAATAAATATAGTCAAAGCTTTGTGAAAACGCCATACGGACTTACAAACCAGTTTCAAGCTACAATCGCTATGCAACAGGATATGTACTATTCTTTCTATTGTTCATAATTTATTTAGACAGGATAACATCTGAGGCAAACCTAAAAACTATTTCACTGAATGAGCCCCTTTATGCAGATGATCAGAATACCACATATCTAGAGGAAAACCTTCTTCTAAAGCAAATGAATACCTTAAACAGGCCATGTAAGAAGCATAATATAAAAATAAACACGGCAAAAACTGAGGTAATGGAAGTCAACAGAACAGAAAAGTCACTCCATGTCAAGGTCAGAAACAAAGAACTTAAATTTGGGAAGCTCGTTCAAAGATAACAGCAGAATGAACACTGATAGAAGCAAGAACTAAAAAAAAGTATATTAGAAAATGCAGTAACATATGTGCTAGCATCATTAATAAGACGTCCAAATATTTCATTCAAAGGCACCATTAACATATGATCAACAATATATGAATAACTCTGCTATCATTGTCAACCATGGACCCTGGCCAAGACAGTGAGAGATGAAGAAATTCTACAAAAAGTGAGAACAGAGCCATACATGACATGTACAGACAAACAGAGAATTAAATGATGGGGTCACATGAATATCTCCAAACCTTTTAGCTGCCTAAAACAACTTGACTTCAGATCAAGAAAAAGACCAAGGAAAACATTAATAGTCATTAATAGTAAGATCTGCTTTATTCAATGGGAGTTCGTGATCTCTTGGCCCAGGTTCTTAGTTCTTAGTTGACCTGTACTTCTACAGGAGCAGATTCCCCTATACAGGTCCCAGCTCAGGCATGAGCTGGATGTAGCTGGGAGAAGGATTTCCTGCCTAACGGGCTAGGCTCGAGCAGCTTAATACTCCGTTTCATTGGGATAATCGCTTATGGAGAGTGGTTAACCGAGTGTGAATCTATCTTAATAGACTCAAACACTAAAGCAAAGTAGACCCGCAGCCTGTTAGGTGCCATCTATGCTGCTCTAAACAAACAACCTAACTATGGCCGGTGTTATGCCATGTCACACAGTCGCCTCTTTCGACATGCTTTCTGTGAGACAGTGGTGCTATTCTTGTCCTTGTCATACACAGAGACCTCAACAGACCACTCAGGACTACTTGGCCCAAGTAGAAATACGAATTTACATTTTCGCGAGACTATCTCCAAAGCGCATGTCTCTTTTGGGCAAGAAGGTGTTGAGCATGAACTGGGTTTTATTTTTATTGATTTGTAGACCAACTGTAACACGGTATATTATTTATTTTGATCAAATTTAATTTTATTGTTTGATTTGATTAAATGTCATTGTTTATACTGTAGCTATACTGTCAGAATGATTATCTTGCGCTGCTCTCTCTACTCTAGCTGGGATGATGTTCACATCAAATCCAGGATGGCATCCACTGATTAAATGTGCCATGCTCTGCAACCGTGCAAGTTTTGTTGGAGGTCAAGACAAGGTTTCTGTTCTTAAAAGGCAAGTAGAAAGGAAACTTAAATTATGAGGTAGTTCTAAAAGAGCTCAAACTTTTCTCCATATTTTCAGCAATATGGATCTCAGTACACTTTTAGCTGAATTGATTTAATTCTGTTTCTCTGTTTCCATGAATGGTGGTTTAAATTTGTTTGTGTGTTTTTCATGATTGTTGGCACCATTGATATATTTGTGAACACTAAATGCAGCTTATGAACATTAACAATGACCAGAAATTTTATCTTTGTCTCTCCTAGAGAATGTACTGGAGATGCATCAGAAATTGCTCTGCTGAGGTGTGCTGAACTTACTTTAGGCAACGTTAGTTCACGTCAGAAGGAAATGCCTAAACTTGTAGAAATCCCGTTCAACTCTAGCAATAAATACCAGGTGAAATATCAGATTGATTATAATCATTGATCGATAAGAATGTCCAATGTTTGTGACATTTGCAGAGTTTTAAATGATAGACAAAAGCTCATTCAGTCACAGGCTAAGTCACTATCAGGAATTGTATTGCAAGGTATGAGGTTGCAGCAGTCAGTATGGTAACAAGATCATGTCAATACACGGAGAACAAATGGCACACAAACATTATTTGTCCACTAAATATCCAGAGTTGTCAAAGCATTTGTTCCATCTTGGTATTAAAACTATTATCACTGCAGGACTAAGTAGTGCCAAACCAATGAACAAGATGGTTGTGGTAGTTAATCATGGATACAATGTGTTATCTAGTTTTAATATGAATCGTGTCCATTCCTTGGCACAGTAGACTGCATTTTTGGTGAACGGTCTGTCACTAGCAGTCTAATGTGTAACAGTCGCACATTTAATTGATATTTATATATATTTAAAAAAAGGCATATCATTATGCTTCTAAAGCAGTCTTCCTTCTGGGGTTCACATCATGGTGATTCTCATGATGGTATCAGGTACTTCTTTTGGGACATGGCTGAACCAAATCCAGCATTACAGGTTATGATGGTATCTGGAGCCGAAGATACAACACAGTGAATTGCTGACATCAGGGTCAGCGAACCAGAGTTAACCGAGACCATATTTAGTTTCCAAGCAGTGCTCTGGAAAAAGGCTGTACTAGTGTGGTCTGGCTAAGAGAATAGGGATCACAGTGAGAAGGCAAATTCAGTAGCTGAAATCATATGTGGGGCCGAAAGGCACAGATATTGCGGCCTTGCTGTAATCTATGACACACTGTCAGAGCATCCTTTTTAGGATGAACGGTTGTTGATCTCTTTGTTATATCATCTGACATAACTATGCTTCCTAAGATGGTTTATCATTGATAATGCCACTCATTCTTGAGTTAGATATTCCTGACGACTTTCTTTGGTGGTGGGTTGCAGTGGCTCTCCTCTCATCCAAAGACGTACTTGAGAAGGTGGACCGGAGTCCTCCTGTCTGTAGTGCAATGCGGGACTCCTTAGTAAGATCACTACTAGAGGTATAACAGAGTGAGGTGTGATCTTGATCAGTATGTTTCACCTGACCCTAACTAACATAGTCTGATCAGTATGTTTCACCTGACCCTAACTAACATAGTCTGATCAGTATGTTTCACCTGACCCTAACTAACATAGTCTGATCAGTATGTTTCACCTGACCCTAACAAACATAGTCTGATCAGTATGTTTCACCTGACCCTAACTAACATAGTCTGATCAGTATGTTTCACATGACCCTAACTAACATAGTCTGATCAATATGTTTCACCTGACCCTAACTAACATAGTCTGATCAGTATGTTTTGCCTGACTGAACATTAGTATCCTTCCCAAGATGGTAAATTTACCTTTATTCCATATTTTAATTGGTGTGAAATGGATTACATTTAGTTGTCTTCTTCACGTTAATGTTTATTCCCGCTTTTTGGATATAAGCAGTCAGTCTTTCAAGTTCTCTCTTGAATGTGTTGGTGTGCATGACATGACAGATAATGCGATTTTGTCTGTAGATTCTATAACTTTCAGTTTAGTGTGCAATGTCTAATTTGTGTTTCAATGGTGTCTTATAGGATTTGCTCTCTGGTTTCTGCATGTGTAGAATATGTGATCTTTTATTTCTTATGTGCTTGTCTTGCATAGTTGGCACATGGATCATGTGCTTAGGAGGTCATGTTGTATATTAGTTTATATATTACTTTTTTTAATTGTAGGGTAATATTTGGATTTGTGTAGGTTTGTGAAGTTATCAGTGTAGTCTGAACTGAAATATTTGTATCCTATTTTTAGGTCAAATCAATAAATGTGGTGTACAATGCCTGATTTTGATCCCAACACTTCTCTTGTACTTGGCGAGCGGTAAAAATCATGTCCACTGTTCCTCTTTCGGCTCTGAATCCACATTGGCTTTCTGGGAGGTGGTGGCTTTGTTCAAGATGTTTGTTGAGCCTGTTTAGCAGTAAGCGCGCTAGGATCTTGCCTGCTACGGAGAGTAGCGATATTCCACGATGATTGTCGCATTCCTGACGGTTGCCTTTTCTTTTGTACAGGTGAATGATTGAGGCGTCTTTTAGCTCCTGCGGAATTTTTCCTTCAGCCCACATGTAGCAGAAGAGTTCAGTGATCCTTCTGGTGAGGGATGGGCCAGCTGTCTTATATACCTCTGCTGGTATTGCATCAGCTCCTGGAGCTTTTCCTATAGATAATGAACTGATTGCCCTGTCGACTTCCTCCTCAGTGATGACTTCATCCGACGCCAGGTTCAGTTCTACCTGCGGCATTCGCCGGATGGCCTCTTCATTTATGGACGATGGGTGGTTTAGTATTTTGCAGAAGTGGTCTGCCCATCTGTCTAGAATCTGAACCTTATCTGTTAGCAGTGCCCCATCCGTATTGCGAACTGGAGTATTACTAGAGAGCTGCGGGCCGTAGAGAGCTTTCAGTGCCTCGTAAAACCATTTGGTGTCATGACGCTCTGCAAACATCTCAATCTCGTCAGCTCTTTTGGTGAGCCAGGAGTCTTGCATATCTCTAAGCCTGGTCTGGGCAGCTTTGCGAGCAGCATTGAAGGCAGCTTTTGCAGCCGGAGATGGTGTGTACCTCTGGTATTCCCTGTGCGCTTCATGTTTTGCATTGAGAAGGCCATGTATTTCCAGATCGTTCTCATCAAACCAGTCCTTATGCTTGCGCGTGAGTGGGCCAATGTGTTTAACAGCTGTATCGTAGAGTGTGTTTCTCAATGATGCCCAGTTCTCTTTGATGTCGTTCTTTTCAAAACGAAGCTCAGATAATCTGCCCTCAAGCTCTTCCTGGAAGCCTCCTCGTGGGTTCGTATTTCAGCATTTGATACAGTAAACAGAGGAGGGCTGTGGATGATAATGTCCAAGTTTGGCTGCCCCAACAAGTTCATAACCATGGTGAAACAGCTACACGATGGCGTGTGTGCTCGTGTACTGGACAGCGGTGCAATCTCTAAAACGTTTCTAGTATCAAACAGAGTAAAACAAGGATGTGTACTCGCCCCGACTTTGTTCAGCACGATGTTCGCGGCCACAATGACAGACGCCTTCAGTTCACTGGAGCTTGGAAAACCCATAAAGTACCTCACAGATGGCAAGTTACTCAATCCCAGAAGAATGAAGGCCAAAACCAAAGTGGCTGGCGACATAATCAGGGAACTTGTATTTGCTGACGACTGCGCTCTAATGAGTGCAACTCAGAACTAAACATGCAGGTTGGAATGGACCGGTTCTTTGCCGCATGCGACAATTTTGGCCTGACCATAAATGCCAAAAAAACAGAGGTCATGTACCAACCAGCACCAGGCATGCCGTACACAAAACCAAAGACTATAGTCAGCAGGCAGACGCTGAATGCTGTAGACTAATTCACATATCTGGGCAGCACGCTGTCGAAATCTGTCAGCATAGACGATGAGGTGGCAAGTAGAATAGCAAAGACCAGCACAGCCTTTGGTAGAATGCGCTCGATGGTCTGGGCATGTCGTGGCATCAGCGTCAAGACCAAACTTCCAAAGTCTACTGTGCAACCATCATTCCAACCCTACTATACGCTTGCGAAAGCTGGACTGTATACTCTGGACATGCAAGGAGGTTAAACCACTTCCACACAGGTTGTCTGAGGCGAATATTCCTCATCCGATGGCAAGATCGTGTAAATGACATCGATGCTCTCTCGAGGGCTAACATGCCCAGCATCCATGCACTGCTAGAAAAAGCACGACTAGGATGGGCCGGCACCTCGTCCGTACGTCAGACGAGCGGCTCCCAAAGAAGCTTCTCTACGGCGAGCTGAGAGAGGGATGGCGCTAGAGAGGGCGCCCAAAGAAACGTTTTAAAGATGGTCTGAAGGACTCACTGAAAAGTTGCCAGATAGACATCGACACCTGGGAATGTCTTGCACAAAACAGATCTGACTGGAGAAGCGCAGTCAAATCGGGTGTAGCTACCGGCGAAGACTACCGTGTTGTGAAAGCCCAGAGCAGACGCGAGACGCGGAAATCCCGAGCAGCGGGAACACCATCCCCTTCTACAAACCTCGTGTGCCCGATATGTAGCAGATGTTTTCGTGCCCGCATTGGCCTGTTCAGTCACATGCGCATCCACACCCAACAGGGAAATCTGTGACAAGGATGATGTCGGCGGTCCTCATCGACAACGATGGACAGCTATTATTATTTTTAGGTAATGTTTGGGTTTGTGTAGGTTTGTGAAGGTATCAGTGTAATCTGATCTGAAATATTTGTATCCTATTTTTAGGTAATGTTTGGGTTTGTGTAGGTTTGTGAAGGTGTCATTGTAGTCTGATTTAAAATATTTGTATCCTGTATTAATTGTAGGGTAATGTTTGGGTTTGTGAAGGTGTCAGTGTAGTCTGATCTGTGCTGCTGAAGATGGTTGTGTCGGACCGAAAGGTGCAAATATCGCAGCCTAGCTGTAAACTAGCGACACAACGCATTCCGTTCTCCGGACTACATCCTGCTACTTGCAAAGCCCTGATCAAGGCTTGGTAGGCGCAAATTGAGAACGAACGCAGAAGAAGAAGAATAAGAAGAAGTCTGATCTGAAATATTTGTGTCCTATTTTCAGGTAATGTTTGGGCTTGTGTAGGTTTGTGAAGGTATCAGTGTAGTCTGATCTGAAATATTTGTATTCACTTTTAATTCTGAGGTGTAATGGGGGAGTGTCTAGCTTGGCTAGGTGTTTGTAGATTTCATTTGTTTTCTGGTATATTTTTATATAGCCTATGTCATGTAAAAAAAAGCTGTATTAGTGCCTGAAAGTGGCGTGGTGTTGTGTTGTTTATTCAGTTCAGTTTGGATATTTTGACACCAATGTAGTAGTGTGCCACTGCATGTTTGACGATTCACCCAACATGGATTATTTGCAGTGCTTATATTTTTGTCTATATCTTGGAGTGAGACGCCACTTTGTTTCTTGTCTTGTGCCAAGTATGCTGCATATGGTGTTTCTGAAGGTGAACTGTCTAATTTGTCTTTGATTGTCTGTTGTGAGGGGTGAATAAACTAGATAAATGAGTAGGGGAAAAGGGGGGGGGGATGTTTGTGTACACTATTATACTTCTGCCAAAAGTGCTTGTTTTGCATTTGAATCTTTGTAGTATGTCTCCTATTTGTATGACAATGTATTGTCATGTGATGCTGTGTATGTGGTTGGTAAAATTATGCAATATAGTTTCATTGTGTCTGTTTTTAGTTTTAAAAAAAAATATATATAGATATGGTTCAGATACTAAACTATATAATTCATGAAAAGACTTTCTGGAACAACTTGATGAGCAGATGAAAGTTTATTAAAGAAGCTGAACACTGAATGTCTGAGACTGGTCCTAGAATATGGCATAGCAGTATGGACAACTGCAGCCAAAATCAAACTGACAAAATAATAGTCCAAAACCAAGCAATGTGAATAACAGTGGGCATGAGAAACAGGCAATTGGAGAACTGGAAAAAATGACCAACTTGCAAGCAATGGAAAACAGTAGGGACAGCAGGGTCAACAACAAGGGAGAAATTCAGAAGGCTGATAGCCCAGAGGTACCAAAGAATAAATGGGTTTGAAAGGGGAAATGTCAAGCAAGACAACTTTGTAGGATCAATGAAAGCAAAGTTCAGAACAGATCCTATAAATGGCACTCTACACACCACTATCCCTGCACATGTGCTTCCTACATGAAAAAAACAGCGCTTGTTAGAGCTGATAGAGGCAGTGAAAACTGCATTGGAAATTCTAATAACATGAAAACACATCGACAAGTGCTACACTTCACAGACACTCTATACATTATTTCAGCACTGGGGAGCCATAAAAGTACAGATCTAAAGGAACTCAAGAGTGATAGGTAATAAACTATGTCACTGTTTCAAGAGAGTTGTGATACAGTTGATTCCATCTCATTGCAATATTCTTGACAATGAAAAAGATGACAAACTGTTGAGAGAAGGTGGAAAGCTACTTTATCCTGATATAGGTATAACTTATGAAGAGGTCAAGAGGTTTACCAGATGTAGGTAAAAAACAAGTTGGAAGCAGAACACATAGGTCATTAACCAAATGACACATATTACCAACTCAACAGGTGAGCAGGTAGTAATCTTTAGACTCTTCACAGGCCACTACAGACTGAGATACCATCTGTTCTACATACTAAGAATAGGATACACAGATGTAGTGTCTGTGGCACTGACAAGATGACTGAGCTTCTGCTACAAAGGTGTTCAGTATGCAAGGAGCAAAGGAAACACATATGACCATCACCAATACCACTTGGACAAGCTTTATGGAGATAACAATAGCATTGGACTAACCACTGCTTTCTTTAGATTGTTCAAGTTGATGTCTGAAAGCGTACAAAGAAGAAGAAGGTACTACACCGAGATAAAAGCACTAATGAAACCTACGTTATGGCCAAAGGGCTTTCTTCAGGGACAATGAACAATACAAATATAAGGCAACACATCATGGAAGAAAATATGAAATCATCAAAAGTACATGGGAGCGCATAAAAGGCATATGGTTTGGCTTGGTTTTGTTCGTTCTCAATCTCCCGCTACCAAACCCTAAATGGGCTTAAGTAGCAGAATGTAGTCCAGAGAACGGAATGCGTTGTGTCGCAGTTTACAGCTTGACTGTGATATTTGCACTTTTCGGTCCAACACAACCGACTTCAGCAAGCATTTTGTGAGTATCGGGTTAGCATTCCCTCTTTAATCCCTTCTCCTTAGCCAGTCTGCCCTGCTACAACCTGTTATCCAGGATCACCGCGTGGAGGTGTAGAAGGGTCTTGGCAGCTCTGTTTCGCTGGCCCTGATGCTAGCAGTCAGCTATGGGTCACTGACCGCTACAGCTCATGCGCTCTAAAAGGCATGGAAACGAAAAAAAACTGGCAATGGAAGTATACAAGGTGAGAGAACGGCTGGATAAACAGATAGTGGCCAAACGGAAAAAGATAGGATGTTGGCAAACTATTGAGTATATTAGCTTGCAGAACTTGCTGGTGAATTAATCCTTCTTTGATATGAACACTGCTTTGAGAAAGGCCACCAAACATGTCTGGCCACCAATGCAGCATGACATACATTGGGGAGGCTGGGTTGGAATTCTGTGCGCGCTTCCAGCAACACTTTTCGGACATCTCCAATAGCTCTTGTTCACTGCTCTCCAACCACATCCTGGGCTTGGGGGAAGGCTGATGTCAAAGTGACAGACATCGTCTCCATCTCCTTGGATGAGCGTCATTGTTTCAAACTGGAAAAAAAGCTGATCTCTCACATGGGTTGCATTCAGCCTGGGACAATCATTATTGTTTGAAACTGGAAAATAGTCTGATCTCACATGGGCTACATTCAGCCTGTGACGATCATCATTGTTTTAACTGGAAAATACACTGATCTCTCACATGGACTGCATTCAGCAGCATGGCATCAATATTTCCCATACCTTTTCCTGGGCTCTATCACATATCCTCCCTCTCCACCAATCCCAATATTTGCCTGTGTCCCATTCCTTTAGTTTATTTATTTATTTCACCACCATCCAGTCTCTTCCTGTTTGTCCGCTTTCTTTGCCAGTTTTTTCACTTCCTATTTTTCACTTCCCATAGTAACACTAAATGGGACCCTTCGATAAGTATAATCTTATATCAATTGATATGGTATCCATTTGATGTGTTTCCATATCTATTCAATATATTGTTATTTTTTTCAATGATGTGTTAGCTTATATTTGTAATGGTCTAGTGTCCCTGAAGAGGGCCTTTTGATAGTAATGTAGGTTTGGTTTTGGTTTTTGTCTCAGTGCAAGTATCTGAACCAAATTTATACATGTTAGAGCTACATGAATTGGCGATTCAAGTGAAGAACAAAATTTAGATATTCTGGACATTAACACTGAAAAACAAAAACTATGAAAAGGCTGGACAACACACAAATTACCTTTGAAATGAAAAACTTAAATCTTTACTAATTCCTGAATGGCAATAAAAGTTGGCGTTTTGGAGAAAAATGATTTTTATGTATAAATGACTCAGTTCGCATTAAGTACATAGGCAACCATTTTGTAATACTGTATTTCTATTTCCATATTGTATCCTATTGCATCAGCCGCTGACAGAATTGCACCATTTTAGGATATTTTGTAGTTGATTCAGGATATTGTGTGGAGATAGAATGGCTGGCGACAGTGATTGGTTGTAGGTGAGGTCTTGTCGGGTTAGCAAATCATTCGAGCGACTCCTATTTACCCTTCGTTATAAGTGCAACACAAGTGATCCCTGCACTTTAATGTCAGCAGCATTGATGCATCGTAACTGTGTTAATAGTGCAGATAACTTTTTATTACATTTATAAGCTAGATGATGATGATATTATTGAATGCCCACAATATTTGTTACTGTTTTATGTGCTCTGAAAAGTACGTTAAGGGGTGGGTTGCAGTTGCTTTCCTTGCATCCCGAGCGTGCTGATGAAGCTGGACCAAGGAAATAAGAAGGAAGACAAAAATAAGGATTTTAAATTCAAGTGTGAAGCCAGTCCTGGTGAATTGAGCAGAAACCTGGAGAATGACCAAAAACAATGACAAGAGATTGCAGGGTTTTGTCTACAGATGCCTGAGAAAGATTCTTGGTATAAAATGGTTAGATAGTTACAAACGAAGGACTGTGGGAGCAGAACAAGGTAAATTTGAACAGGAAATCTTAGGAAGAAAGTGGGGAGGGATGGGTCATACATTAAGAAAGCCCCAGGCCAGTATCACTAGACAATCCCTGTCATGGAACCCCCAGGGAAGGAGAGGTATAGGCAGACCAAGGAATACACTAAGTAAAGAAAACAGGAAAAATCTAGAATGAAGTGGAAATATTTGCACAGGACCGAGCTGCTTGACGAGGGTTGGTTGATGGCCTATGCACCGTTGGGTGATAGAAAGCGAAAGAGAGTGTGTGCCTGAATATGCAATCTGTTCCCTGCCCAGCCTCACACGGTGATAGACTTCTTGTTCCCGAACCTACAAATGATTCGTCCATGAGATTCG
This sequence comes from Ariolimax columbianus, assembly GCA_036924085.1. NCBI lineage: Eukaryota > Metazoa > Mollusca > Gastropoda > Stylommatophora > Arionidae > Ariolimax > Ariolimax columbianus. The sequence continues at coordinate 53,657,140 of JAVGWX010000021.1, forward strand.
AAATGAACCAATGTCAGGTTATTAGCAGGTCTTGGTATCTGTAATAGAACTATCTATTCTTATTCAATTCTTTCCTTTATTCTCAGTGGTGGCACCAAATAAGGTTTTTTGGTAAAAGACTTCACTTTTTTAATACACTGATAACCATAACCTTGCGCTGAACATAAACATATGTTTATTACTTCATGAAAATCCACACAATCACAATATAAATAAATCAGCTGCTTTTATGCTACAAATGAACCTCTCTTGTCTCATCTAATGTTAACTTCTATTGATGAGTTGGTGTATTTGCGCTGATGGAACTCATCTAACAAATTTGTCCCAGGCACTATTGTTAGGTCAATAAATCAGAATTCCTGTCACTTCTTCTCTATCTGCATATCTCTCACCTGCCTAGCTTCAACTGGTGAGCAAGTATCTCCTCTGCTCTAACTGCTCCTGCCTAACTGCAACTATTCCTGAACTAAGTGAGCGAGTATCTTCACGACTCTGAATACTCTTATCTAGCTATAACTACTTCCTGAGATTGATGAGCGAGTATCTTCTTTGCTTCCAATGTTCTTGTCCAGCTAAGACTATTTCCTAAACTTAATGAGGGAGTATCTTCTTTGCTTCAAATGCTTTTGTCCAGCTAAGACTATTTCCTGAACTTAATGAGGGAGTATCTCCTTTGCTTCAAATGCTTTTGTCCAGCTAAGACTATTTCCTGAACTTAATGAGGGAGTATCTTCTTTGCTTTGAATGCTCTTGCCTGGCTTTGACTGTTTCCTGAACTTAATGAGGGAGTATCTTCTTTGCTTCAAATGCTTTTGTCCAGCTAAGACTATTTCCTGAACTTAATGAGGGAGTATCTTCTTTGCTTTGAATGCTCTTGCCTGGCTTTGACTGTTTCCTGAACTTGATGAGAGAGTACCTTCTTTGCTTCGAATGCTCTTGTCTAGCTATGACTATTTTCTTAACTAGGTGAGCGAGTATCTGCTCTGCTCTGGCTGTAAACTTCGACGATGTGACTCTTAGCAAGTATCTACTCTTGCTTTTCTTGTTACCCATGTCTCGTTAAGACTGTCAAATGTTGATTGAGTCTGTCCTGTCCACCTATGCTCGAGTCAATATAATCTCTCTGTTTCTGCAGTTATATCTATCTTTAGTAACAAAGATCCCTACTTATGGTATGTCCTGTCTTGGAATACATCTTTCCAGACTCCTCATCGTTTATTGATGCCTCTGTGTCAGTTTGAATGTAACCAAGTTGGACAGAATTAACTACTCATCTATGTCTACTCGCTTATCACTCTTCCTGTAGGAGTCAGTGGCTGGACATCTTACATAATCACCTGGATTAAGCATCAAAAGGTGGGAAATCTCGGTCTCAGTATCTTCTGAAGTAGACTCTTGGCACCACTCAGTCTGGCCACATGGCCTTCAAGACTGGACCAGCGTCTGATGTGCGAACTGTGCATTGAGTGTCTCACAAAATAAACAAAATGACCACCTGGTCATCATCATCATCATATAGCAGAACCTTTGCAGAACGTCACTCTCCTGACAGCTTGTCTTCCGTCAGTCTTCCGGCCTGCTCCAAGGTCAAATCCAGCATCTCCTTGATGTCCTGCGTCCATTGTCTTCTCAGCCGACCCCTGCCTTGCTTTCCAGTGACCATGCCCTCCAAAACCACTCGCTTCAGTTTGTTGTGTCATTTGATGTCCAAAAAACCTCCGTTTTCTGCCATTACATCATTTATGAGCCAATTCTCCTCTACATTCAGGTCTTGTGGGATGGATTTGTTTATTTCTTTCTTTGTCCATGGGATTTTCAGGACTCTTCTGCAACACTGTGTCTCAAAAGCACTGATCGTAGCTCTAGTGCTTTTATAATTGTCCATGTTTCACATCCATAGGTTGCCATAGGAAAAATGCATGTTTAGTATCTTTAGTTTTTGTTCCTTGTTTCAATTATGCCATATATTCTGCATACTCCTTAGCTTTTGCATTGCCATAGTCAGTTGTCTTCTTACTTCCTTTGTACAGTCTCTATTGTTGTTTAGTATTGATCCCAGATATTCAAAATGTGCAACATTTTTTATTTCTTCGCCAGCGATCTCCATTTTAGATTGGAGTTTTGTCTTGTCAATTGCCATTATCTTAGTTTTCTGTATATTTAGATAGAGATTCTGTGATTTGTGGTGCTTCTGGACTGATGTCATTATTAGTTCTAGGCCCTTGGCGCTGTTTCAGAGCAAAACTGTGTTATCGGCAGATCATATTTCCGTTATCTCCGTTCCTTCTATTTTAAAATGATCGAAGTCTGTAAAAATAGGATCTGCCTCTACATTCCTGATGATGTTTTCCGCATATATGTTGAACAGGTATGGGGGGAAAATGCAGCCCTGTCTGACCCCATTGTATATTTTGAACTAATCTGAGGTTTCACCATGTATTCTGACGGCTGCTTGTTGCCCCCTATAGAGGGTTTCTATTAGTTGAACCAGATGTGTTGGGAACCCCATATCTTTCTTCTTCTTCTTCGTACGCAGTCAGACAGTAACCATTATTTTTTCGAAAAAAGCGGCGGTCATCCTGAGGCTGTCGCCACTGCCATAGAGCTTGTCTTGCAGTTCCACTGGTGATGGCCACATCTGCTCTCTCTGATCCTCGTATGTCGGGCAGTTCTGCAGCAGATGTTCAGCGGTCATTTTACCGGTACCGCAGGGGCATTCGTCGGTACCACCTATCTTCAATTTGTTGAATAGGTGGTACCTCAGTCTATTGTGGCCAGTGCGAAGTCTGAAGACAACGACCTGCTCTCTTCGGTTCAACTGGTAATAGGCATCGTTTTTGGTGTAACCAGTATGTTCGGTTTCCCATTTGGTCATGTATCTGGCTTTGATAAGCCGTTTTGACTCTTCGTACGTCCATATCTTTCATAATGTTCTACATTTGCTGATGTTTTATACAGTCAAAGGCTTCGCTGTAGTCTATAAAACAGGCAAATCCAGCCATGTTACAACCTTCCCTTTTTTCAACCGAAGCGTTAATTATAAACGTGCGTGCTCAGAGTGGGGCTGATCAGTTAAAAAATGAAATAACAAGAATGCTAAAATGTGTATTAAACAAGTGATGGACTGGCTGCTGTGCTCCACCCATTGCCTTGTGGGGTAGCACGGGAGTAAGGCTAAGGCAGAAAACCCAGACAGAAAATCCTCACTACCTCGTGGTTAGCAGGAGTGTGCAAAGATAGGGGAGTAAACCTCGACAGAAAATCAGGATGGAGGGTCCCTAAGGCAGGAGACGACGCATTAGAGCCATTATTTTGCATCCCCTGCAACCCTACTGTTTCCAAGCGTATCAACTGTCCTACTTTGGATGTCATCAGCTGGGACAAGAGGGGGAAAGTGCAAAATGGGCAAGGCACTTTCTCTATATCGGTTGTTAAACAACTACCCAGGCAAGCTAGATCAAAATACAATGGGAAAGGACACCTCACCTTTGTGTACAGATCAAGCATAGTTCAAAAGGTGAAAATGCATCTTAAAACTTGGAACATGGAATGTTAGTACCATGTGTCCTAGAATTTACATGCACAAAGTGATTCAGGACACTGCTATTGTCCCTGTCAATCAAGAATCAGCCACGAAAGTTGAGGTCCCTCCAGGACAGATGCAGCCTCCGCCGTCTCTACATCAGACCAGCTTACTGACCGTCTGTCAAGACGCAAAAGGCCATAACTATAAAACAGGCATCTGGGTCCAAATTGAATTCTCTGTTTTTCTCAATGAACCACCTGGTTTATTGTGCAATTTTAAGCGTGGGACAGTATGTAAAGAAAGAATCCTTCATACTCATTTGAAGGTTCTAAATACTGTGTTGGAAGAAATGCCCCTTTGACTTCATTTGAGGTTCTGAAACTGATGAAAGAAACCACGAAGCCTTCTTTGAGTCTGTCACTCATCTATTGAAATCCATATGTCTGCCACATTGCTTTATCTGTGTCATACATTCTAACCAAAGAAGATCTGAACTATCTTGTTTTGGTGTCACTCAAGGTCAAAGCGGAGTTACTTGGATCAAGACTTGAAAAACCACCTGGAGCTACCCAAGGTTAAAATAGAGTTACTTAGATCAAGACTTGAAAAACCACCTGGAGCTACCCAAGGTTAAAATAGAGTTACTTAGATCAAGACTTGAACAATCACCTGGAGCTATCCAAGGTTAAAATAGAGTTACTTGGATCAAGACTTGAACAACCACCTGGAGCTACCCAAGGTCAAAGCGGAGTTACTTAGATCAAGACTTGAAAAACCACCTGGAGCTACCCAAGGTTAAAATAGAGTTACTTGGATCAAGACTTGAACAACCACCTGGAGCTACCCAAGGTGGAAGTGGAGTTACTTGGATCAAGACTTAGGAGAGATACTACCCTAAGGTTCATAACGAAAAGCTCCCCAAGCATGGACTGGACCCATGCATACACCGACGGTTCTGTAACAAACACAACACAGTACGGAGGGGCAGGAGCATTCCTGAACCTACCAAATGGCAGAAAAATAACACTGTCATTCGCTACTGGTAAGTACACAAGCAATTTCAGAGCGGAGGCAGAGGCACTGAGGGCGGCAGTGGAAGAAATGGTGACACACAGTGAAAATGAAAGCCATATAGTCCTTCTTACAGATGCTCTCGCCGTAGTCACAGCGCTAAAAAGCCAGAAAAACACTGAGCTTAATGACTTAAGAGCAGCACTCTGCAAACTGTGCCAGCAGTCCGCACCAAAAAGGGTAGTGGTACAGTGGGTCCCATCACACTACAACATCCAAGGCAATGAGGAGGCAGACAGACTGGCAAAAGAAGGTGCAAGACTACCACAAACAGATACTAGTGTGACATACGAAGAGTCAAAACGGCTTATCAAAGCCAGATACATGACCAAATGGGAAACCGAACATACTGGTTACACCAAAAACGATGCCTATTACCAGTTGAACCGAAGAGAGCAGGTCGTTGTCTTCAGACTTCGCACTGGCCACAATAGACTGAGGTACCACCTATTCAACAAATTGAAGATAGGGTGTACCGACGAATGCCCGTGCGGTACTGGTAAAATGACCGCTGAACATCTGCTGCAGAACTGCCCGATATACGAGGATCAGAGAGAGCAGATGTGGCCATCACCAGTGGAACTGCAAGACAAGCTCTATGGCAGTGGCGACAGCCTCAGGATGACCGCCGCTTTTTTCGAAAAAATAATGGTTACTGTCTGACTGCGTACGCAGAAGAAGAAGGATCAAGACTTGAACAACCACCTGGAGCTACCCAAGGCGGAAGTGGAGTTACTTGGATCAAGACTTCCCTAACACATCACCTGCATGAAGGTAAGATTGACGTGGCATGTATCCAGGAAAAGCACCTCAACAAAAACCATAAATTCTCAATCAGAGGATACCAGACCTTCCGTCTCGATAGAGAAGGTCACAAAGGAGGGGTCCTGATACTGACCCGAAACTGCATACCGAGTAGCGCGATATCTGTCAATCACACCGGACAAGCAGAAATTGTAGGAGTTGACATAATGGCTCAAGAGACGAAGCTCCGCATTTTCAATCTGTACGGACCACCAAATAAATCCCTATCACTCTCGAGTATGGACGTCAAAGACTCCAACTGCATAGTAGTTGGAGACTTCAACAGCCACTCTGAGAGATGGGGATACTCGGACACAGACAGCAGAGGTGACGAAGTGGAAGATTGGGAGATAGACACAAATCTCTCCCTAATCAATAGGCCGGAGGATAGCCCTAGTTTCTATTCTAGAACATGGCATACCACCTCGACTCCAGATTTGGCCTTCTCCACACAGGACATACACCATAAAATAGACCGCCAGGTGCTACACCAACTGGCAGGTAGCGACCACAGGCCGATCAGGCTAGACATTGATATGGAAGTAGGCCCACAGGAAACAAAACCGCTCCCACGTTGGAATTACAAACGAGCCGACTGGGACAGATTTGCAATCCTGACAGACGGGCTGTGTGAAACAATCAACACACGAAACAACAAAATGAAGCCCATGGTGGAAAGCCTAAGCAAGGCAATAATGCAAGCCGCCACTGAAACCATCCCAAGAGGGGCTAGGATTTACTATAAGCCCTATTGGAATGATGAGTTGCAGAAAGCGGAAGATGCAATCACAAATGCTAGGAACATGGCAGAGCGAGAACAATCTATGGAGGCAAATATCGCCCTCAAAGCCGCCACGGCGAAATACAAATACACTCAACCAAACAGCAAGAAAGAGCTGGAAAAACAAAACCGAAAGTCTCAACCTGGACAACGAAGGGAACAAGCTATGGAAGCTAGTCAGAGCCATGAACGACGAAACCCCTTCAAACAAACAAATTACCATCAAGCAGGGCGAAAACCTCACAGGGAAGAAAGCCGCAAACGCTTTTGTAGAACACTATGCCAAAGCAAACCACATCGAGGTCCCTGCAGATAGGCATACAGACATTAGCGAAGAGCAAAAGGGGCACGACAACATCAATACGGCACCAGAAGAGCATATGATGGCCAAATTAACAATGAGCGAAATGGAAGAGGCTATGAGAACATTAAAGAAAAGGAAATCTATCGGAAAAGACGGGATAACAAACGAAATGCTGATGGGGCTGGGCCAAACAGCGAAGAGGAAACTGCTATCGGTCCTGAACCAAAGCTGGAAAAGGGGAATTGTACCCCAGGCATGGAAAGACGCAGTACTTGTACCAGTACCAAAGAATGGAAAGGACAAAACAGATCCGAATGGATACAGGCCTATCAGCCTACTGAGCTGTGTCAGCAAACTGATGGAACGTATGATAAACACCAGACTGATGTGGCATCTGGAAGAAAAACGAATACTAATTCCACAGCAAGCCGGCTTTAGACAGCACAGATCCACTGAGGACCAGGTCATCCTCATAGCACAGGAAATAGAAGATGCCTACCAGGCACAGAAACACACAGTAGCGGTTTGGGTGGACCTGGAGAAGGCATTTGACAAAGTCTGGAAAGACGGACTTAGAGTCAAGCTAAGGAGAAGTGAAGTTTGTGGGAGAATGTACAAGTGGATCAACCACTACCTCAAACAAAGAACGGCCAGAGTCCAAGTACAAGGGCAGATGAGCAAAAAGGTGACACTCGAGCAGGGAGTACCCCAAGGGGGAGTACTGTCACCCACACTCTTCCTGGTGTATATAAACGACATTACAGAGAATATACCAAGAAGAGTCCATAGTTCAATGTTTGCAGACGATCTGGCTATGTGAACCTCTGAAAAGAATCTCACCATAGCAAGAAATCGGATGCAGCAGGCCCTAACATCGCTGGAAGAGTGGGCGAACTCATGGCTGGTCAGAATAAACGAGGAGAAAACCACATGCACAATATTCTCGCTTTCAATCAAACCACAAAACACCAAATTAAGCCTAAATGGCAAATTCCTGCAGCAAAACGACAACCCAAACTATCTGGGAGTCACATTTGATCGGCGCATGACATGGAAAAGTCAGATCGAGAGAAACCGAATAAGAGCCAGAGAAAGAATGGCAATCATGAGGAAACTAGCTGGCACAAGCTGGGGAGCAGACGAAAGTATACTAAAGAAACTACACTGGAAGAGTGAGACCAGTTCTCGAGTATGGCATTTCGGCATGGACAACAGCAGCAAAGGCGAACTTCGATAAAGTTAACAAACTTCAAAACCAAGCCATGAGAGTTATAACAGGAGGCATGAAGTCAACGCCAATTGTAGAACTTGAAAAGATTACAAAGCTGCAACCCATGACCGATAGAAGAGACTGCAGAGCCCAGCTGCAGTCAGAGAAACTCCGAAGACTGATTGACCACCCAATGCACCAGAGACTAAACAATTTGGGAAATGGGAAACTAAAGCGAAGAAACTTTGCAGAAATAGCCAAAGCAAAGATGCACGAAGATCCCATAAACGCACTAACAACACCAAAGCCCATCACTACTGTACGAAAACCTACCTGGAGGCAAGATATATTTCCAGAGGTGGTAGAAAATATACCAGGTATTAGAAACAAAAACTGCCAGACTGAAAAAGAAAGGAGAGATACTACCCTAAGCTTTATATCGAAAAACTACCCAAGCATGGACTGGACCGATGCATACACCGACGGTTCTGTAACAGACACTACACAGAACGGAGGGGCAGGAGCATTCCTGAACCTACCAAATGGCAGAAGAATAACACTGTCATTCGCCACTGGTAAGTACACAAGCAATTTCAGAGCGGAGGCAGAGGCACTGAGGGCGGCAGTGGAAGAAATGGTGACACATAAAGAAAATGAAAGCCATATAGTCCTTCTTACAGATGCTCTGGCTGTAGTCACAGCGCTAAAAAGCAGGCTTTTTAAATTGAGCTTAATGACTTAAGAGCAGCACTCTGTCAACTATGCCAGCAGTCCGCACCAAAAAGGGTAGTGGTACAGTGGGTCCCATGACACTGCAACATCCAAGGCAACGAGGAGGCAGACAGACTGGCAAAAGAAGGTGCAAGACTACCACAAACAGATACTAGTGTGACGTACGAAGAGTCAAAACGGCTTATTAAAGCCAGATACATGACCAAGTGGGAAACCGAACATACTGGTTACACCAAAAACGATGCATATTACCAGTTGAACAGAAGAGAGCAGGTCGTTGTCTTCAGACTTCGCACTGGCCACAATAGACTGAGGTACCATCTATTCAACAAATTGAAGATAGGTGGAACCGACGAATGCCCGTGTGGTACCGGGAAAATGACCGCTGAACATCTGCTGCAGAACTGCCCGACATACGAGGATCAGAGAGAGCAGATGTGGCCATCACCAGTGGAACCACAAGACAAGCTCTATGGCAGTGTCGACAGCCTCAGGATGACCGCCGCTTTTTTCGAAAAAATAATGGTTACTGTCTGACTGCGTACGAAGAAGAAGAAGAAGGATCAAGACTTGAACAACCACCTGGAGCTACCCAAGGTCAAAGTGGAGTTACTTGGATCAAGACTTGAACAACCACCTGGAGCTACCCAAGGTCAAAGTAGAGTAACTTAGATCAAGACTTGAACAACCACCTGGAGCTACCCAAGGTCAAAGTAGAGTTACTTGGATCAAGACTTGAACAACCACCTGGAGCTACCCAAGGTCAAAGTAGAGTAACTTAGATCAAGACTTGAACAACCACCTGGAGCTACCCAAGGTCAAAGTAGAGTTACTTAGATCAAGACTTGAACAACCACCTGGAGCTACCCAAAGTCAAAGTAGAGTTACTTGGATCAAGACTTGAACAACCACCTGGAGCTACCCAAGACCAAAGCAAAGTTACTTGGATCAAGACTTAAATCTGGAGCTACCCAAGACCAAAGCAAAGTTACTTGGATCAAGACTTGAACAACCACCTGGAGCTACCCAAGACCAAAGCAAAGTTACTTGGATCAAGACTTAAATCTGGAGCTACCCAAGACCAAAGCAAAGTTACTTGGATCAAGACTTGAACAACCACCTGGAGCTACCCAAGACCAAAGCAAAGTTACTTGGATCAAGACTTAAATCTGGAGCTACCCAAGGTCAAAGTAGAGTTACTTGGATCAAGACTTGAACAACCACCTGGAGCTACCCAAGACCAAAGCAAAGTTACTTGGATCAAGACTTAAATCTGGAGCTACCCAAGACCAAAGCAAAGTTACTTGGATCAAGACTTGAGCAATAACATTTTCTCAAGGAAATCTTGTCAAGGACAAGAGTTACTTCATTTTGCAGTAGTCATGAGCAGTTGTTTTCCTTACTTCAGAAAGGAAGATGCAGGGTGAATGCACTAGAAATCAAACATGGCCCACAAGATTGGTGGTGTTGATGCATAATGGAAACCAACTTTCATCCATTCCAGTCAGATATGTAAATGAAAAGAAACCTAGGATGACATAAAAAACACTTTTGGACTGTCTTCAATACAGCAAATATGACTGGCATCTCTGTTGTGACCTGAATGTTGTGGCTCTGTTGATGGGGTCTACAGTTAGGATATATGAAGTACTGCTGTTTCTTATGTGAATGGGACAGCCGAGGAAAGGACTTTGCACTACGTGAAAAGAGACTGGCATTGGAGAAAATCTATGAAGGTCAGAGAGAAAAATGTGCAACATTCAGCACTGGCAGAAATGCACAAAATCCTTCCTTCAAACTCTATGCAATGAAAGACCTCGTTAACGCCATAAACCAAATTTGATCAGCTTTCAAGTACTTGATTGACAATTTCCCTCAACTCAGCGAATCGAAAATTAAAGAGGGAATAGCTTTCGGTTTTCAGGTCTATGAACTCTTTAGAGATGAGATGTTGGACCAACTGCTTGAAGGCAAAGAGAAAAAAGCTTGGGATATGTTTCGTCTGGTCTCAACTAACTTCCTTTGGGAATGTTAGGGCAACTCCAAGGGAATGTCTCTGTCTGATAAACTGCAAAATATAAAAGATCGACTTTCGTCATTCCAACTTGGATTTCTTCCTCTACTTCTGTGGCATGAGCATGGCAGATGTTTTCACTAAGGCAATGCCACAATGGAGAAACAATACCTAAGAGATAAGTTCATGTTAATTTTGAATGACTACTGTGGGACACTTGCCAGAGATGATGAACAGCTACACAGTTATGCTCTCTGTCCCAAAATGGCAGTTGTGATAAAAGATGCCAGCTTCTCCATTCTGGACAGCTCTTTTCACGATCTATCCATACAGACGTTTATCCATGATTGTGACCTTGATTCCTCAGCTCTATACATTTCTACAGTGGACCTCAATAATGAGACAAAACGTCAAAATGATAGTTTGTTCTTTTTACTGACAGGAGATTAAATTCTTTCCAGTTGTTGCAGTCTGTGAGATCACTTCTTTTACTGATAGGAGATTCATTTTTCTCCAGTTATTGCTGTCTGTGAGGTCACCCCTGTTATTGACAGGAGATTAATTTCTTTCCAGTTGTTGCAGTCGGTTAAATCACTCCTTTTACTGACAGGAGATTAATTTCTCTCCAATCGGTGCAGTCTGTGAGATCACTCCTTTTACTGACAGGAGATTAATTTATCTCCAGATGTTGTCTGTGAGGTCACTCCTTTTTTTTCTTCATAATTTAACAATTTTGTCTTTGCTCAGTTACTGTGGTGTTGCATGTATTGGCCAAATGTATGTGTCTCAGTCAGGTCAGGTCATCCCGTAACCAGTGAGGTCATTGGGGCATACATGAAGACATTCTCACAACCCCACATCATACCTCTCTGTTAGCGGTCGCTCCTTGTACCTCTTCTGGTCGGAGATTGGTCCATTGTTTTATGTTGTCCTCCCACCTCTTTTTGGGACGGCGTCTTTGTCATCTGCCTTGCACCTTTCCTTTGCAGCATCGTATTTGCAAGACCATTTGATCTCAATATGTGACCGTACCAAGCAAGTTTTCTTCCTTTAACAGTTGCCAAGAGGTCTTCAAAAGGCCCTATTGCTGTTGTAATTCTATCTCGTATTTCCTCATTTGTAACTCGATCTTTGTATGTGATGTTTAAAAGTCTTTGGAAACATCTTATCTCCAAGGACTGCATCCTCTGCTGCAGGTCAGCTGTAATTGTCCACGTCTCACAAGCATAGAGGAATATTGACAGGATCAATGTACGCATTAATCTGATTTTCGTGCATATTGCTGTAACAGTTCCAGCCTGAGCGTTTAGGGCAGGGGTGATGTGGTCGGCGACTCTGAGAACAAAGGTACCTGAATGTGTGCCAAGGTCACTCTCTGTCTGGACACTACGCCAAGGTCACTCACCGTCTCAACAAAGGAAAACGGGGTGGGGGAAAGAATGTGTACAGGTAGGAACTGACCACTGGTATTCCGATTTGTGTAGTGGGGGATGAGTGATAGACAAGGGGCAGCAGAGCTTGTTGCGAAATTTGAGTGACGGGTTCAGAGTAATTCGTTCCAATAACGACTGAGATCCATTGGATAGCACTGATACTGCTTGAGAGTATCAAATGCTAGACAAAGTTTAGCTCAAGCAGACTGGCCAGAGAATATGAGCGAGTGACACAGAATGTATATAGGAATCTGTTTAGCTCACCGATTTGATAGAGGAGCGATTGATAGACTGTTGTACGAATGTTAGAGATAGAACAGGATCGCTCAAACAGCATACGCCATTGAGTCCGAGTCAGTCGCTCAAATAGGTGTGTGTTGGGCGTTTTGTATCTAGAGGTAATCTGAATGTGTGTTGTACGCAGGACACCTTGTGAACGAGGTATGCCCTGACGAGTTAAGCGAGTGTGTAGATTGACTAGGTAATATCTAGATGTGTGTGTGGTGTGTGTAGACACCAAGGGAATGAGGTATGTTCTAGAGTTGTGCAAGTGTACAGCTGTGTGTAGGAGAGATCTAGATGTGTGTGTGGTGTATGTAGACACAGAGGGAACGATGTATGTTTCAGAGCGTGTTTCTCCGCAGATCGACTGAGTTGAGAGAATATATGTGAATATACGTTGGATATATTGAATGTATTAGGTCCAGATCACCCGCCTGAGGGGATCTGAGAGGGGTGTGTGATGTGTGTACGGCAATAGAACTGGGTTTTGATAGTTGGGAATTCCATCAATCGCTAATGCTTAAAATTTCCGCTTTAGTTTAATATTTATATTTACATATATATACTTATGATATGTATTGTATTGTGTTGTAATTTCATTGCACTCACTTTAATAGTGTTGTAAGATTATGTTATAATAAATATGCCACCTGCTGTGTGCTATGTCATTTGCTGTGTGAGGTCATGAATGTTGTGGTTGAGTGTGGTAACGTTTTAGTTAGAATACCCTAGTGCAAACAGTGGGATCTGCTACATTGCTAACCGTTTATCTTGCCAGGTTGTGTTAAGCTGTGCAAGCGCCGCTATTGTTTGTGCTACTCTGGCCAACATCCCACATTTTGATCCTTCATCACTGACAATCAAACCCAGATATTTAAAACGGTTGACGACTTCGAGTTCCTGGCCATTAGCTTTTGTCCTTCTGTTGAAGCCATCGGTTTATGTGACTAGTGGTTCTAATACCTTTGCTGTTAATTCAAGATTTGGTTTGATAAGTTCTGCATTTTAGTTGTCATGGCCTCGGGCTTTTCAATTCTTCAGCCCTTTGATAGCTACAGATAATTTCTTCCTTTCTAGGAATTATGTTTATATCTGTATATATTTTGGCCTCTGAAATGTTTATAAATGCATCCTAAGTGGATTCTTTTGGAGAGTTCTCTGAAAAGTTCTTTTCGCTTTACTTTTTGCTCATAATCTTTAGTTATAAGGAAAGGAACTCAGTAACAGTTCACAATTCAGGCAATTAATTTTCCATGTGTGCTCAGTAAGAGTGTAAGGAATATCAAGAAGAGTATTCTATTTATTTTCCTATTATCAGTTATCATGAACCTCTCACTAAACAGCGTTTTAGATTTCAATGCAATTGTCTAAAAATATTTCCATAACAATCTTCTAGAAATGTTTCTGAAATGAACATACAATAAATCTTTCAATAACTCATTTTTTCTAGAAATCTGTACTTGATAACTTGGATTGGATGTCTGTGCATGTGTTGACGTCTAGAAAATTATATGCATTTTTGTCTGCCTCCTGAGGAGAAAAAAAAGTGTATGCCACATTTAAATAATTTTTTAAAAGTTAAAAAAAAAACCCTTATATACAGAAATTCGTGTAACTACAGGATCAACGTCAAATAGCAAAAAGAACAAAATCATTTACAAATTTATCTAAATTTCCTATTACAGATTTGTGTATAAAATAATACTTCAAATAAAGAAACAATTGATTACGTGATATATTCATTTCAGTTCAGCCCGTAACCCATCAGGTCCTTGGGGCACACTTGAAGACACTTCCACAATCCCACACCATTTCTCTCTGCTGCCTCCAGTTGTACCTCACTGACGAAGATTTGACCACTCGGTGATGCTGTCTTCCTTGGATGTCCTTTCCCTCTCTTTTCTGGTACGGAACCGTGCACTATCGAATTTGTAATTCAGCTGGTCCTCGTGACGTCCTCATACCAAGCAATCTTTAGCCTTTTGATAACTGTGAACAGATCATCAAAAGGCCCAATTGCGTTTTCCACTCTCCGTCGTATTTCTACATTGATGACACGATCTTTAAATGTAACATTTAGGAGTCTTGTAAAGCACCTTATTTCCATTGCATATATTCTAGACTGGATATCCGTAGTAATGGTCCAAGTATCATAGCATACAAATATATTGAGAGCAACAATGAGCACAGTCCAACTTTTATGCTGAGGGTGAGCCGCTTAACGTGCCATATAGGTTACAAATGCGTAAGCGCCGCTGTTGTCTGTGCTATTCTGGCAATCATCTCAGGCTGCGAGCCCTCATCATTGATCAGTGATCCAAGATACTTGAACCGGTGTACAACTTTGAGTTCCTGACCATTTGCTTTTATCACAGTTGTAAACCCTTCCATGTTATTAGTCATCAGCTTTGTTTTCTCTGCATTTATCTCCATGCCATAGCTCTACGCCGCTCTGTCCAATCTACCAATCAGCACCCGGAGTTCCATTTCCGTGCCTGCGAGACCATCTATATCATCTGCAAATTGTAGATTTGTAATTGTCTTGTCACCTATTCTGACCATACCAACATGTCCCTCCAGGGCCGCCTCCATTATTCTTTCCAAGAATACATCGAAGAGTGTTGGAGAGAGTATACAACCCTGTCTCACCCCAGCAGATGTGCTGAACCATTCGCCTAGTATTCCATTTACAGAAACTGCACTTGACACTTTATCATAAAGGTTCTCAATTGCCTTCACAATATTACTATAGATCTTGTAATGCTTCACTGTTGTCCATAGCGCCGTATGCCATACTCTGTTGATTGCCTTTTTAAAATCGATGAATACATGATATATGTGTTGTTGATACTCTCTAAGTATTTCTCATTTAATATCCGTAGATTAAATATCTGCTCAGTGGTGCTTCTTCCCGCTCGAAACCCTGCTTGCTCTTCGGCAATGATATTCTCTGCCTGTGGTTTTAATCTGTTTGAGGATTATTCTTAAGAAAACTGCTAGGATGATTAATGAGACTAATTGTTCTATAGTTCTGACACATCTTTTGGTTCTCTGATTTAGGCAAGGGTAAAATAACTGAATTTGTCTAGATGGTTGGCCACTCTCCTATCCGCCAAATTCTGTTACAGATGTAGGCCAGGGTCTCAATTATTATATTACACCTCCCAGTTGTAGGAGCTCTGCTAGGATATTATACACACCGATAACTTTCCCCTTCTTTAGCATCTTCGCCGCTTCAGTTATTTCCTTTCTTGTTATCGGTTGATTCTCCTCTAACAGATTTTTCTCTGATAGATACTGTAGCTAACCCCACTGGTTGCCCTGGCCGTTATTCTAACTTAGAACATTCTCACACTCATCCACATCATCATGACCATACTCAGTAAATGACATATCACACAGCAGGTGGCATATTTATTATATCATACTCATATCATAGAATGAGTAGAGAAATTACAAACACAATATAATACATATCTTAACTAAACATTCTACTAAAACGGGAATTGTAAGCATTAGCTATTGATGGAATTCCCAACTATCTAAAAACCCAGTTCTATTGCCTTGCAATTGCATCACACACACATCGCCTTAACTGCGTCTTCAACACACCTTATCAAATACTCTTCCTCACTGAAATCCCCTCAGGCGGGCGATCTCGACATAACTCGTTCACAATGTGTCCTTGCTTACAAACACACTTTCAGATTATCTATTAATGCAAAACTCATTCACCTATTTGAGCGATCCTGTTCTATCACTAAACATTCGTCCAACCGTCTATCAATCGCTCCTCTATCTAAGTCGGTGAGTTAAACATACTATCTACATTCAGTCTCTCTCTCTCTCTCTCTCACTCTCCTCCATACAGCCTCTCTTTCCAGCCTCTCTCCATCCCTCTATCCAGCCTCTCGAGCTAAACTTTGTCTCGAGTTATATATCCTCAAGCAAGGCCAGAGCTTGACCAATCGATCTCAGGTGATGGCCATCTTCAGTCCCATTGGACGAAACACTTTGCACACCTGTCACTCATTCTCTCGCAGCAAGCCCTGCTGCCAATTTCGTCTGTCAATCAATCTCCCCCTACCAAAATCGGAAGGCCAGTGGTCAGTTTCTACCTGTCCACATTCCTTAACCCAACTCTGTTCTCCTTTGCTGAGACGGTGAGTGACCTTGACATGCATTCAGGTAGCTTTAAGATTTAACATGTTCAGGCATCCTAAACTCCCCTTGCTCCGGCGGGAACTGTTACAATACTGAGTTGAAATAGAGAAACATTAAGTGAGGAGCTGCAAGAAATATGAGTCGGACCCAATGAAACTATAACTTACTAAATCACGTTCTGGAACGTTCCATTTTTAAAATAATTTTTTCTTCAATTAAATCATATAAAGTATAACATTTTTGTTTGCAAGTGTGATGTTTGTCCATCATGTGTGATGAGGATCACTCTCTTTGTTCAGCCATGTGGACAATCTTTTAATTTTGCTCTGTTCGCTGAAATGGGCGACGTGCACGGTGGTTTGGATTAAAGTGAGAACGATTAGTGCAATATGTCAACCTCACTCTCTCGTCCTGAGCTACCTTTGACCAGTGGCAAGACATTATCAAGACTATTGGAGATAGCACAGGATGCAGATGTTTCTACAGGGTTTACTCTCAAAGCTTTCCCATAAACAGGAATCTCGCAAGACATTTAATAGGTTAGGAAAGTAGCGTGACTAGGACCAAATCTCTATGTTCATAACGAATGGCACAGAAATAATGTTCCAGACATTCACAAAGTGTTGTGAAAGTCAAAGTCACCCACATTGTGACAAAGGCACTTAGATTAATCTGGTGTGCCTGTAGAAGGTAGCAAAGGTAGTCCAGCCAAATTGTGATGCCGTGTGCGAACCACAAATACAAGCCGCAACAATTTCACCAATGGCACCAACAAATAAAGAACAAGTTGATTGTTGCTGGTAAATCTTTGCACACTATGAGACGTCACATGATGTAAGAATGACAAGTACCAGGAGAGATTGGGTCCTACCCGGTTAGCAAGATACCCAACATACAACACTCACATGCAGAGTGATGTCCCTATGACCTATTGTTATGGGAAAGGCAACACACACAACGAAAAACGGATGATATTCAACTTTTAAATAGAGACTCTAGTCAAATGCTACTTTTGTGTAGGATGGCTGGACATGTGCTATTACCAGTTGTTGTATATTTCGTCATCTAGAGGCAAGTCGGAAAATGCGTGTGTCATTATTTTCCTGTGACATTTGATATGAACTAAGTGATTGTGTAGATTTGAGGACTGTTTGCAAGTATATAGATGAGTATATGGTTTATGATAGTAGCTGTGTAATATTTATTTCAACAAGGTTTCTATTCACAAAACAAGTGATCCAAATGATGATTTCCTGTTGCTGGTCATGAAAGGAGCACCTGAACGTATACTTGAACGTTGCCGTTCCTTTTATTCTCATTCTGAAGAGATAGAAATTAATGCTATGTTTCTAGACAAGTTTGACAAAGCATACGTAGATCTGGGGGGCCGTGGAGAAAGAGTACTAGGTGAGTAGGAAGGGAAAGATCATCTCTAAAACCATCCATGAAGTGGTTACAAATATTCATGTAAACAATACAACACATTCTTTTATAATTGCCTTAGATTTTGAGACTCTCTAAGATAACAAAATCTGAGAAGATACAACTTCGGTAAAATAACTTATGAAATGGATTGTGTTGATTTGATACTTTGATCTTCTCATTTACTGCATACACATATATATACTTAAAACACACGCCGCCATACATATATATTCACATCTGTGTCCATATTTAAACAAATATATAGTTACACACACCACCATACCTGTATATTGACACCTGTGCCCATATATAAACATACATATAGTTACACACACCACCATACCTGTATATTGACATCTGTGCCCATATATAAACATACATATAGTTATACACACCACCATACCTTTATATTGACATCTGTGCCCATATATAAACATACATATAGTTACACACACCACCATACCTTTATATTGACATTTGTGCCCATATATAAACATACATATAGTTACACACACCACCATACCCATATAATCACATCTGTGCCCATATATAAACATGCATATAGTTACGCACACCATCATACCTATACACATTTGTGCCCATACTTTACTCTCCGTGTCCTAGGTACCACGTCGGACATCATGTTTCTAATGTTCGACCACATGGATTTCTTTATCATTGCCCCTCATGTCGTCCAAATTGCATGTTTCCAGAAGGTTTTGCAAATCAGGTGATCTAGGTCTTGTGTTGCTCCCCACTAACATGTTTCATCATCCCTGTATCCCCATCCCTTTAAGTTGTTCCTGCATCGGGTTACACCAATAATTAACTATTTTGGGACTTATTGCATAGGGCAAGTGGTGTCCAAGTGCAAGTTCCTCCCACAGCTCGATCCATGGGACCTGCGTCAGTTCATTCCATTTTTTGATACATCATTCTCCAAGACTAGCCTGTAGGGGCTATGTTGACTAAGAAACTTCGTCTAGATTTCAATTTTGTGCACTGCACCTGGTGTCCAAACATAGGGTGTTGAGTTGTTTACCTGTTAACCTCTTTTAATTTCTGATGTGACACTTCTTCGTTTCTCAGGCAGTACAGCGCCTATTATAGGGTATATTTCCTGCTGAAGACGAATGTGTCAGACCAAAAGGTGCAAATATTGCAGTCAAACTGTAAACTAGCGACACAAACGCAAATCCGTTCTCCGGACTACATCCTGCTACTTGCAAAGGAAAAGGAAAATGACAATTGCAGAGATATCTAGATCAGCAAAACTGAATGAAAGTTTTTAGAATTTTACACAGCAGACTGAACATGAGAAAAGTGTTGATATGTGAACAGAAACAAACGAGCATTGATTGATGTGGCCAGTTTCTCAGAATGTGTAGGTTGAAAAATATGTTGCCAACCATGGTGACAGTAGATGATACTTGGGTTCATTTACCATTATAACCCAGAATAAAAAATTTCCAGCATGCAGTGGAAAACCCCAGGCTCACCAACATATGTCAAGCCAATAGCACAGAAATCTGCAAGAAAAGTGATGCTGACTGTTTTTTTGGGACGTCAAATGTGTCATATTGAAAGATTACCTGCCTCATGGCAACACGGTTAATGGGCAATATTATGCAGATCTCCTTACCAAACTAAGAAAGACTGACCAGAAAACGAGGGATAGTGCGCACTCAAATTCTGCCTTTGCTTCAAGACAACACGCCCTCTCATAATGCAAGGCTTGAGCTGCAAACAGTCAACGATTTGAATATTGAACTTCTTCCACACCCACCATATTCTCCAGATTTAGCTCTAACAGACTTTTTTCTTTTCCAAAAACTTAAAAAACAGTTGAAAGGAAATCATTTTGACAGTGACGAAGATGTCACACTGGCTTGCAATTTTGTTGTTGTTGTGTTCGCCTTATTTCTCTAATCCCCATGGCTGTGTGCATTGCATTGTGGTTTTTATTTTGCGCCTGTTGGCCCAGTGCATCCGACTTCAGCATGCATTTTATGTAAGGGTCTGCTTCCTCCTGTATTTTCTAAGGGTTTGCTGCCCTGGGGTAACGGTCGATCATTGAGATTGAACCCAGCACCTTAGGATTGTGAGCCGTGTTACTTAACCACTAGCCCACGTTGTCCCATTGGCTTGTGATAACTGGTTTAGTTAGAAAAATAGGTTACTTTATTCTGAAGATCTTTTCAAGGTCATGCAGAGATGGCAGAAATGTATAAATTCTGGTGGTGGCTACATTTAGAAGGAATAAGCCTTGTGCCAAATTTCAACTTTCTCCTCCTCCTTCATGGTCAGGGTAAAGACTTATGACAAGCCCCTTGTATTTCTTTCATATATCTTCTGTTTTGTTTTCTGTTAGTGTATCGCGTAGGATAGTGTGCGACTCAATTTTTACACTCAGGTAATTAAGAGCAGTATTGTGTGTGTTTCAGCTCATGTTTTTGCCATTTGATGAGTAGTTTTCCTTTTGCCTGTATTTCTGAGGTAGAAAGCACATACTTGGCAGGGTTTGGTTTGAGGTGATTTTGTGTAAATATATGGCAAGGACGTCAAAGGCATTTGTCAGTTTGTATTAAACCTCTTCAAAACCATTTTCTTGGGCAGCAGCTGCTGTGTTGTTGACATAAATGAATTTCATTACCTTTGTATCTATTAGTTGGTCATTGTCATTGGTATACTAGGTCTGTTCAAAAAGTATCCAACCTTTGTTCCAGAAAAATACAATTACTCACCTGGAGGTTTGAAACCCTAATCCCCTTCAAAGTACTCTCCTTGGGACTCTACGTCTCCCAGCAGTCCTGCCATTGTTTGAAGCATTTCAGGAAGACCTCTTTGAGAATGGAGTACAGCTGGGTCGTCACATTCCGTATAATGTCTTCTCATGACTCAAATTGGGTTCTTTCAGTGAAATTTTCAGCTTGGGGAACAACCAAAAATTGCAAGGTGCCATGTCAGGAGCCTGGCAAACCAGAGGAATGTTGTGTTTGACCAAAAAAGTCTGAATCAGATGCAAAGAATGGACGGGTGCGATGTCGTGATGAAGCTGCCAAGTCCCCGTTGTCCACAAGTCTGGTCGTTTGTGTCGAACAGCATCACAAAGATGATGAATGACTTCTAGGCAGTACTCTTTGATAATGTTTTGATCTTTTGGTGTGCACTTGTGATGCATGGGAGTCAAAGAAAGCAGTCAACATGACTTTGACATTGCTGCACGCCTGTCTTGCTTTTTTTTGTCTCGATAATGATGAATGTCTTCACTGTGACGACTGCAGCTTGGTTTCTGGGTCGTACCCATTGTTCAGGAATTTTCATCACCAGTGTTCAGGAAATCGTGGTCACCGTTTGCACAGTCCAGCATGTCCTGTGAGATTATCAGGTGAAGTTGATTTTGTTCCGTCGTTAGCAGCTTCGGCCCGAGTTTCGCGGAAACTATGCATAGCCAAATCCTAACTAAAAATGGAGTGTACTGAGCCAATGCTTATCCCCACTTCATCTGCAAGTTCTTGGGTGGTTACATGGCACTTCTGTAAGGTTAAGGTTTGTCCTTGGTCAATGACTTCATCATTTTGGCTTGTTGAGGGCCTACTGGAACGTGATCCATTCTCCACCGATGTGCGGCCATCTTTTAAGCCATTGTACCACACCTTAACATGTGGGATGCTCATGGCATCGTCACCGAAAGCCTGTTGAATCTTCTGAATGGTTTCCACTTGGGTATAGTCTAGCTTTTGGCAAAATTTGATGCAACACCACTGTTCAATTGTTTCCATCATTTCGTTGTGCATGAAAACCTGAAGGGTGCTCACTACACTCAACACTGAAAGGATGACTGCCAACGACTGTGAGTGGGAAAAAATGTGCGCATGACGTTCCCATATACCACCCTGTTCTGCCAAAGGATCACACCCATGCTTCATTTGTTTCTGCTGAAAAACATTTAAGTCTGATACTATTTTGAACACATCTTGCATATATTAAACAATTTAGATGCTAGGAAACTTCCTTGTGCCAGGCTGTTTTTTTTTTGGTATCACATTTTATATCATTCTGTGCAAGAGACAACAGAGACATTCTTTTGTACTGAGCTCTAATGTTTGGGAGCCAAGTAGCACAGTGGTTAGCTTGCTGGCATCGCATCTGAGTGGTCCTGGGTTCATTCCCCAGTTCAGTGGAAATGATTTTTCAGACCGTAACGGCCCGCGGGTTGATCCAGCCTTAAATGGGTACCGGTTCAGTCCAGGAAATTAAAGCGGCGAGGGAGAGAAGACGGCTTATATCATCATTCTTTCTGTGCAAAACACAACTGAGACATTGTTTTACATAATTCTTTCTGTGCAAAACACAACTGAGACAATGCTTTATATAATTCTTTCTGTGCAAAACACAACTGAGACAATGCTTTATATAATTCTTTCTGTGCAAAACACAACTGAGACAATGCTTTATATAATTCTTTCTGTGCAAAACACAACTGAGACAATGCTTTATATAATTCTTTCTGTGCAAAACACAACTGAGACAATGCTTTATATAATTCTTTCTGTGCAAAACACAACTGAGACAATGCTTTATATAAATCTTTCTGTGCAAAACACAACTGAGACATTGTTTTATATAATTCTTTCTGTGCAAAACACAACTGAGACAATGCTTTATATAATTCTTTCTGTGCAAAACACAACTGAGACAATGCTTTATATAATTCTTTCTGTGCAAAACACAACTGAGACAGTGCTTTATATCGTCATTCTTTCTGTGCAAAACACAATTGAGACAATGCTTTATATAATTCTTTCTGTGCAAAACACAACTGAGACAATGCTTTATATAATTCTTTCTGTGCAAAACACAACTGAGACAATGCTTTATATAATTCTTTCTGTGCAAAACACAACTGAGACAATGCTTTATATAATTCTTTCTGTGCAAAACACAACTGAGACAATGCTTTATATCGTCATTCTTTCTGTGCAAAACACAATTGAGACAATGCTTTATATAATTCTTTCTGTGCAAAACACAACTGAGACAATGCTTTATATAATTCTTTCTGTGCAAAACACAACTGAGACAATGCTTTATATAATTCTTTCTGTGCAAAACACAACTGAGACAGTGCTTTATATCGTCATTCTTTCTGTGCAAAACACAACTGAGACAATGCTTTATATAATTCTTTCTGTGCAAAACACAACTGAGACAATGCTTTATATAATTCTTTCTGTGCAAAACACAACTGAGACAATGCTTTATATAATTCTTTCTGTGCAAAACACAACTGAGACAATGCTTTATATAATTATTTCTGTGCAAAACACAACTGAGACAATGCTTTATATAATTCTTCCTGTACAAGTCACAACTGAGACAATGCTTTATATAATTCTTCCTGTACAAGACACAACTGAGACAAAGCTTTATATCATTCTTCCTGTGCAGAAAACAACCGGGACAATGCTTTATATCATTCTTCCTGTCGAAACTCAGCTGAAACATTGTGTTATATCATTCTTCACATGGGGAATTGAGACGCTAGTCCAGTCAGGCAAAACATACTGACCAGAATGTCGCATCAGGGTCAATACACTGATGTGGCAGAGTCCAGGTTTTCACTGGGGTTTTTCTGTCTAGAATATTACCCCATGCATCCACATCATTCACGACCACACACAGAAAATAACATATCAAGCGGCGGGTAATAGATTTATTACATGAATATCAACAAAACCATTGAAGTGAGTGCAATGAGATTACAAACAACACAAGAAATACATCTTAACTAAATACATTATATCTCATAATTTATCTGAATATCTAATAATTACGCGGAGGTTATCAACATAAGCTATTGAATATTGCCCCGAACGACCCCAACTCAGTTCTAGCCACACACTCCTCCCTTATATGCACCCTCAACACACTAAAAAAAAACAACTCGTCTTCACGATCGCATTCTGTGCATTCACTGACACTCAGATCCCCTCAGGCGGGTGATCTTGACATTATACATTCAATCTATTCAACGAATACTCACATGTGACCACACACTCAATCGATCTGCGTATACACACTCCGGAACATACATCATTCCCTCGGTGTCCTTCACACACCACACACACATCCAGATCTTGTCCTTAGACGATCTGTACACTCGTGTAACCATTCAGAACATATATTGTTCACAAGCTGTCCCACACGTACAACACACATTCAGATCTCTTCTAGTCACAGGGTGCCCAACACACACCTTATAGTGTGCTTGGCCAAGACTTAAAGACGTATGCTGGTTCAGCCACCCTGAAATTTATTCTATCTTTCTAACATTCGTAAAACAGTCTATCAATCACTCTTTTATAAAGTCGGCGAGTTAAATAGACCCCTAGCTAAATTCTGTCTCTCTCTCTCTATCTCTCTCTCCATGGCCAGTCTGCTTGAGTTAAACTTTGTTTATTATTATATAGTCTCAAGCAGTATCAGAGCTGTCCAATGAACTTCTGTGGGATGTCTGACCCAGCCATCCTCTAGTTTGAATCTACCTCCATTTAGTTGTTATTGGCACGAATCACTCTGAATTCCTGTCACTCAAAATGTCGCAGCAAGACCTGCTGGCCTCTGTCTGTCACTAACCCTCCACTCTCAAATCAGAACGCTAGAGTGGTCAGCTCCTACCCCTTCCCTGTTTTCCTTTGTCAACTTGGTGTTGAGACGGTGTGTGACCTTGGCAAATATTTAGGTACCTTTGTTCTCAGAGTTGCCGACCACATCACCCCTGCTCTAAACGCTCATGCTCTGGCTGGACCAAGACCACAATTTTTCTTCCATGCATCGTTCCTTGGAAAAGGCTGTTTTCAAGGCATACTGGCTGACAAGATGTGGATCGATGTGATTCCCGTAATAGTGAACGCCACACAGGTGAAACCAAGCATAGCACAACCGCCTAGAGGACCGTAGTACACCTTCATCAGCATGCTCGGGATGTGAGGAAAGCTTCTACAACCCGCCACTTAACGTACTTTTGAGGGCGCACAAAAGAGTAAAATTAGTCATTGTAGGCATTACAACAACAACAACAATGTCATTCTATACAAGACACAACTGAGACAATGCTTTATATCATTCTGCCTACATAAGACACAACTGAGACAATGCTTTATATCATTCTGCCTACATAAGACACAACTGAGACAATGCTTTATATCATTCTGCCTACATAAGACACAACTGAGACAATGCTTTATATCATTCTGCCTACATAAGACACAACTGAGACAATGCTTTATATCATTCTGCCTACATAAGACACAACTGAGACAATGCTTTATATAATTCTGCCTACATAAGACACAGCTGAGACAATGCTTTATATCATTCTGCCTATATAAGACACAACTGAGACAATGCTTTATATAATTCTGCCTACATAAGACACAACTGAGACAATGCTTTATATAATTCTGCCTACATAAGACACAACTGAGACTGCTTTATATCATTCTGCCTATATAAGACACAACTGAGACAATGCTTTATATCATTCTGCCTATATAAGACACAACTGAGACAATGATTGTATCATTCTTTCTGTATAGGGCACAACTGAGACAATGGTTTGTATCATTCTTTATGTATAGAACACAACTGAGACAATGTTTTGTATCATTCTGCCTATATAAGACACAACTGAGACAATGCTTTATATCATTCTGCCTATATAAGACACAACTGAGACAATGCTTTATATCATTCTGCCTATATAAGACACAACAGAGACAATGTTTGTATCATTCTTTCTGTATAGAGCACAACAGAGACAATGTTTGTATCATTCTTTCTGTATAGAGCACAACAGAGACAATGTTTGTATCATTCTTTCTGTATAGAGCACAACAGAGACAATGTTTGTATCATTCTTTCTGTATAGAGCACAACAGAGACAATGTTTGTATCATTCTTTCTGTATAGAGCACAACAGAGACAATGTTTTGTATCATTCTTTCTGTATAGAGCACAACAGAGACAATGTTTTTGTATCATTCTTTCTGTATAGAGCACAACAGAGACAATGTTTGTATCATTCTTTCTGTATAGAGCACAACAGAGACAATATTTGTATCATTCTTTCTGTATAGAGCACAACAGAGACAATGTTTGTATCATTCTTTCTGTATAGAGCACAACAGAGACAATGTTTTGTATCATTCTTTCTGTATAGAGCACAACAGAGACAATGTTTTGTATCATTCTTTCTGTATAGAGCACAACAGAGACAATGTTTGTATCATTCTTTCTGTATAGAGCACAACAGAGACAATGTTTTGTATCATTCTTTCTGTATAGAGCACAACAGAGACAATGTTTGTATCATTCTTTCTGTATAGAGCACAACAGAGACAATGTTTGTATCATTCTTTCTGTATAGAGCACAACAGAGACAATGTTTGTATCATTCTTTCTGTATAGAGCACAACAGAGACAATGTTTGTATCATTCTTTCTGTATAGAGCACAACAGAGACAATGTTTGTATCATTCTTTCTGCATAGGGCACAACAGAGACAATGTGTAATACCATTTAATACAAGACAACCGAGACAATGTTTTGTACCATTCTTTCTGTAAAAGACACAACCGAGACACCCAGACATTGTTAAATGGCATTCGTTAAGAACAGTGTTTTACTTGTAATGATAAACTTTTGACATTTTTCCTTTTTCTTTGTTAGGATTTGCAGATTTAAAGCTAAAAAAAACACAGTTTCCAGAGAAATTTGTTTTTGATGCTGAGAATGTAAATTTCCCAGTAACTGGTTTAAGATTTCTGGGGCTCATGTCCATGATTGACCCTCCACGTGCAGCAGTGCCTGACGCTGTGGCAAAGTGTAGAAGTGCAGGGATTAAGGTAGTGACGTGTTAATTAATAAAACATATTTGCTACATGCTAACTATATAACTAATGTTTTTCTTATGTGGGCTATATTTTGTAATGGAGAATCAATCAATCAAAACTTTTTCAGGTCCCTGTGTCGCACAAGTCTTCAAAAAGCACATGCCAAGTTAGCAACCATAGCTTCTGTCTATATCTGTTGAAGTTTTGCATTGTCTAAAATGTCTATGGCATGGAGTATACAGCTCCATGCTCAACCCTCCTTAGTTGCCTGACAGGTGATAGTGTTACTATTCTTTGCTCCCTGCTTTAGGCCCTAATAACACTTGGCAATGCTTTCATTGATCCATGAAATTTTACAGTGTCTGCCATATGCTCTTGGCAGGTTCAGCCGTTGTGAACCGGTCACCAGGGAAGAGACTATACTAAAGATTTGCGTATGTCCCCATGTTAATGCGTTGGGTTGGATTAGGGCCAGCAACCCAATCCTAGAGGAAACAGCTGCTATAGAAACTATCATTAGAGAAACCACCAGTAAACTCTAGGAGAGACTTCTGATATGACCTAATCTGACAATTTGTATGATGATACAGGTCAATGCTTGAATAGAGATATTGAACATAAGGAATATGTATGAAATCAGCAAGACAACACAAATACCAATGAGAATTAGATGCTACAGCTCTGCCAAAGACGGATGTGTCAGACCGAAAGGTGCAAATATCGCAGTCAAGCTGTAAACTAGCGACACAACGCAATCCATTCTCCGGACTTCGTCCTGCTATTTGCAAAGCCCTGTTCATGGCTTGGTAGCGAAAGATTGAGAATGAACAAAGAAGAAGAAGAGGAGGAGGAGATGCTACAGCATGTCTACTGTGAGTTTCTGAATTAAGGTCAAATTTAGCTGGAAATAAAGTGAAGAAAGTCTAATCAATTCTGAGCCTGAATATCAAGATAATGTGCATACTGATGCCATGTAACCAGAGGTATATTTATAGAATGAAAACAAATTCACCAAGAGTTAATACATCAAACAACCAAGAAGGAGGTAATAAGAAGACTCAAAATCTTTGATTGCTGTGTCAAACAGTCAAAGCATACAGTGCTACTGCAAAGAATTACATGATTTTTGTGCTCAGTTTTAGGTGATTTGTATGCTAATTTACAGGGAACAGTAAACAAATACACATAGTGAGATATAAGGCTAGAGATGATAAATACAAATGTTTAAACAGAAATTTAAATGCAAAATTTGAAATAAACAGCAGGAACATGAAGAATGGAACGAGAAAAAACAACAAATTAGATCTTTGTTAGCATTTGTGATTTCAATACTTTGTTCATTGGAAGAGCCATATATCCAAACTAATTTCTATGTAAGGCAATATAGTGATAACATTTCACTCTAGTTAAATAGTGCAGATACTGTCTAATTTAATGATGTAAAGAAGGGCAAATGGAGGATCAGATCACCATTTTTCTTCTTGTCCCTTTCCCTCACTTATTTTAAAGCATGTTATCCACCCCAGTAAATAAACACACAAATCTAGTTTAGTTTCCAGTAATTTATACGGTTTAGTGAAGCTTTCACCAATGTATGACTTTACATTATTTCTGTATGCTTTTTAAAAAGATTTTGATAAAAAATAAGCTGTATTTTCTACTTTACTCATTAATTTCCTGATGTCCTACGCCAAATTCTGACTTGTGCTTCATGTTATAAATAAATCTTTGTCCTGTGAGTATAGACTATTGTAAACTATTGTGATAAAATAGTATCCAGTTTAGCATAATAATTCCAGAACCGTGGGATCCAGCCGAATGTTGCTAGGCATAGGTTGATCTCTAAACCTAATGAGCCTGTAGCCTGAGTAACGTCTACCCTGCTCATATGGTTTTTTTAATAGCAGTGCTTTTCCCTTAAGTGTGTGAACCTTGATGAATGGCCTGGGACATAGCTACAGCAATACCAAGACGATGCTGACTTTTCATTGTTGATGATAGCAGAATTGTACATCATGAATATGCTCCATCAGGTCAGACAATTAACAACAGTAAAGTACTTTAAAGTTTTGTGGCATTTAAGGGATGCACTTCGTTGCAAAAGTCTGGCATTGCAACAGAGTGGCGAACGCAACTCCATCATGACAATGCACTTGTCCATGCATTGCAACTTTTGCAGCAGTTCCTTGCTAAGCACTAACTTAACTTACCTTAGCGTCTTTATACTGGTTTAGAAGACTCTGCAGAGTCTGTATACAACCAGTTTTATTTACATTACCTTGCTCTAAAAGCTATGCACACCCAATCATATTAGGAAATACTTTGTTAGTCAGAATAGTGAATGCTTGGAATGCATTTCCCCAGGAGGTGGTGGAGGCAGAGACAGTTAATGCATTTAAGAATACATTGGATGTGCATAGCTTTTAAAGCAAATGTGACTAGTTGTCTGCAGACTCTGATGAGTCTTCTAAACCAGTATAAAAACGTTAAGTTAAGTTAAGGTTGTTTGACCATGTCTCTTCATTTAAACCTATCTGGTTAATCAGTCCTAAGATTGGTTGTAAGGTTGTCTGAGCATATCTCTCCATTTAACCCTATCCTCTGGTTGATCAGTCAAGTGAACTGGTTGTAAGCTTGACCGAGCATGCCTCTCCATTTAACCCTATCCTCTGGTTGATCAATCCTAAAACTAGTTCTAAGGTTGTCTGAGCATGTCTCTCAATTTGACCCTATCCTTTTTTAACTTAACATTTAACTTAACATCTTTATACTGGTTTAGAAGACCCTGCAGAGTCTGTATACAACCAGTTACATTTACATCACCTTGCTCTAAAATCTATGCGCATCCAGTTTATTCATAAATGCATTAACTGTCCCTGCCTCCACTACCTCCCCTGGCAATGCATTCCAAGCAAACACCACTCTCTGACTAAAAAAATATTTCCTAATATCTAATCTGGACCTCTCTTTAGTCAGCTTGTAGCTATGCCCTCGTGTTATTGTAGGTGGCTGTATTTTAAAAAACTTGTTATAGTCTAATTTATCGATTCCTCTGATCATCTTATAAACCTGTATTAAGTCACCACGATTTCTTCTCTCTTCGAGACACTGTAGGCCGGTTTTTCTGAGTCGTTCCTCATAACTGTAATTCTGGAATCCCACTATCATCTTTGTCGCTCTTTTTTTGTATTCTTTCTAGCATGATTATGTCCCCTCTATGATAAGGACTCCACACCTGTACACAGTACTCCAATCTAGGTCTAACTAAAGCTTTATATAGTTTGACGATCACTTCCTTGCTCCTATGTTTAATATTTCTTTTTATCATACCTAACATTGCATTTGCCTTTTTCACTGCTACCTTAACTTGCTCGCTCACCTTTCCTGTATGATCTATTATAACCCCTAGGTCCCTTTCCTTATCTATCTTTCTAATATTGTTTTCTCCCATTCTGTAATTATGTTCCATATTGGATCTACCCATGTGGATGACTGTACATTTATCTACATTAAACTCCATTTGCCAGCTTACAGACCATTCTCGAATTTTATCTAAATCCGACATCACTATATCCACTTCCGCTTTAGATGAGACACTACTGCATAGTTTTGTGTCATCAGCAAATTTTGCAATCATGGATCTCATATCAATGTCCAAATCATTTATATATATCAAGAACAAAATTGGTCCCAAAACCGAGCCCTGTGGCACACCACTTTTCACTTCACTCCACTCAGAGTACTCCTTATTTATGCCCACCCTCTGCCTTCTTCCCGTTAACCAATTTTCAATCCATTTGGCAACTTCGCCACCTATTCCATGTGATTTTAACTTTCGAAATAATCTTTGATGAGGTACTCTATCAAAGGCCTTTGCAAAGTCTAGATAAATAACATCCACTGGCTCCCCTTTATCTATGATTTTAGTAACCTCCTCCATGAATTCTAATAGATTTGTTAAGCATGATCTCCCTCTAGTAAACCCATGCTGACTATTTCTAATTAGATTAAATTTGTCTAAATGCATTACAATGTTTTCTTTGATTATTGACTCTAACAATCTTATGAAATTCTTCACTGGTTACAAGTAAGCTCTCTTCTACCAAAGTCATGTCATTTAATTAATGGTCTATTATCTAGATACAGGCCCTATTCTCATACAGGTTTGTAACATATTCTCTCCATCTGTTTTTTTTTTGCTCTCTTGTTCTGTTATTAGTTTCCCATTCTTATCACTAATCATCCGTGATTGTTTGTCCTTATTTTAACTAAAGCATTGTTGTACTTTCTTATGTACTTGATCAAAGTTTCCTGCTAATTCCAGGTCTTTAGTTTCCTAGTGTCGGTACCTCCGCCATTTTTCTTGTGCCATCATACATTTTTTATCTAATTCATTCTTGATATGTTTATACTTAGCAACGCCATTATCTGTATTACTGTTCTTCCATTTGTGTCTTTCCTCCATTTTGTTTAGAATTTGGCTTCATTCGTTCTCAATCTCCCGCTATCAAACCCTGAAAATGGCTTGAGTAGCAGAATGCAGTCCAGAGAATGGAATGCGTTGTGTCGTAGTTTACAGCTTGACTGCGATATTTGCACCTTTCGGTTTAACACATCTTACTTCAGCAAGCATTTTTTAAATACCGGGATAGCATTCCCTCTTCGATCCCTTTTCTTTAGCCAGTCTGCCCTGGCCCTGTTGCAGCCTGTTATCTAGGAGGTGTAGAAGGGGTTGGCAGCTCTGGTTTGCTGGCCCCGACGACGCTAGCAGTCAGCTTTGGGTCGCTGACCTCATGCGCTGCTCAGCATCTTAATCCCTTTAGCATTTAAATTTTCACCTTTGGTTTTTTTGTATACTGCTGTCTTCTTACCTAATATTATCTCTGCTGCCTCTAATGCGTCCTCTATTATATACCGCTACTTGATTTATATCCTCAATTACATGTTTTTTTTCCCCCTAAAGCATCTTTCACTGAGTTTTGACAGTTAACTTTTTTTCAACTCGTTC
The DNA here is from genome assembly GCA_036924085.1 of Ariolimax columbianus. Lineage (NCBI taxonomy): Eukaryota > Metazoa > Mollusca > Gastropoda > Stylommatophora > Arionidae > Ariolimax > Ariolimax columbianus. The sequence goes on from JAVGWX010000021.1 coordinate 53,688,791, forward strand.
AAAGCAATGAAATTCTTCTTTGCTAGTTTTTGTGATTGCCCATTGTAGTTGACATTTCATAATAAGTAAATTATGATCAGTTTCAGCTTCCGCACCAGGTTAGGCAATTGATCTTTTTTTCTCAGTTTCTATATCTTGTTTTCACTATGATGTAATCTATTTGATATCTCCCCAGATTTCCTGGACTTTTCCATGTGTATTGCTATCTATTTGGGACTTGATTTCAGGTGTTGGTTATTATGTAATTTTCCTGGTGGCAAAAGTCTTATGTCTGTTTCATTTCTAGTACCCAACTCAACTATGTCGAGCGAGCCCATGTCAACAATTGCATTCCAATCTCCGATTATCACGACATTTTTTGTGGCCTTTGTTGTCTTCATTGTTTGATCTAAAGTACTATACAACTCCACTACCTCATCATCGTGTGCTGATGTGGGCATATAAATAAACCAAAAGGGAGTTATTAAAGAAGTTAGCTACGCTAAGGGCAGCACCTGATAAACATTTTCATGACATAAACTCAGGATTCCTCAGCAAAAGAGAAGTAAGAAAACTTAGATGGCCAAATCTGTTTTCACTAACATGAATCATTTATTGCCATCTGTTTGTGAACCTCTGAAGAAAATCTCACTGTAGCAAACAATCGGATGCAGCAGGCTTTAACATCGCTGGAGGAGTAAACGAAAACATGGCAGGTCAAAATAAATGAAGAAAAAACATGTACGATATTCTCTCTTTCAAATAAACAACAGAACACCAAAATAAGTCTTAATGGTAAATGTTTGCGGCCGGACGACAATCAAAACTACTTGGGCATCACATTTCATCGGCGCATGACAAAACTCAGATTGAGAGAAACCGAATGATAGCAAGACAAAGAATGGTGATCAGGAGGAAACTTGCTGGCACAATCTGGGGAACAGATGAGAGAATACTGAAGAAACTGTGCACTGGAAGAGTGAGACCAGTTTTCGAGTATAGAATTGCGGCATGGGCAACAGCAGCAAAGGCGAACTTTGATAAAACCAGCAAACTTCAAAACTAAGCCATGAGAGTTATAACAAGAGACATGAAGTCAATTGTAGAACTTGAAAAGATTACAAATCTGCAATCAATGACCGAAAGAAGAGACAGCAGAGCCCAGCAGCGAGCAGAGAAAATAAGAAGACTGACAGACCATCCAATGCTTCAGAGACTAAATGGATTTGGAAAAGGGAGACTAAAGTGGAGAAACTTTGTAGAAATAGCCAAAACAAAGATGAGCGAAGACCCTATGAACACCATGACAACACCAAAGCCCATCCCCACTGTACGCAAACCCACCTGGAAGCAGCATATCTTTCCAGAGGTGGAAGAAAATATACCAGGTATCGAATACAAGAATAGCCAGACTGAAAAGGAAAGAAGAGACATAACGCTGAGGTACATAGCGCAGTGGTTAGCGCACTGGCTTCGCATCTGAGTGGTCCTGGGTTCATTCCCCAGTTGAGGCGGTAATGTTTTTTTCAGACTGCAATGGCTCCCGGGTCGACCCAGCCTTAAATGGGTACCTGTTCAGTCCGGGAAGTAAATGCGGCGAGGGAGAGGAGATGGCTACCGCCCTCATATAGCCGAGCCTTTGAAATGTGAGATCGCTAACACCTCACGCCCCTACGGCAGTAATGCTATGGGATACTTTACTTTACTTTTTTTTTTTACATAGATAAAAACTACCCAAGCACAGACTGGACCCATGCATGCACTGGCGGTTCTGCAACAAACACAACACAGAATTGAGGGAGAGGGGTATTCCTGAGCCTAACAAACGGTAGAAAAATAACACTGTCAGTCGCAACTGGAAAATTCTTAAGCAATTTCAGAGCCGATGCAGAGGTATTGAAGACTGCAGTAGAAGCAATGCTGACAGGCGAAAGCAATGAAAGCCAAATAGTCTTGTTTACAGTTGCTCTGTCCGTGGTTACAGCACTAAAAAGCCAGAAAAATACAGAACTTAATGACTTAAGAGCAGTACTCTGTCAACTATGCCAGCAGTCCACACCCAAAAGAGTAGTGGTACAGTGGGTTCCATCCCACTGTAACATTCAAGGCAACGAGGAGGCAGACAGACTGGCACTTTCCTCACTGCTTTGGTTTACCTAAATCTAACATAGCAAGGTACCCATTTACATCTTGGTGCCACAACCTGTATATGCCACCTTCACCTTTGAGAGGCAATTGTTCTAACTGCTCTGACACTTTTACACTGTATAGTAAAGTTATGTTGCTTGATGATGGATAGAATTGGACATGCAAAACTTTTTTCCAAACTATAATATGACACATTTGTTTGGGTAGGCATATAACTTATGTTTTAAAAAAACAAAGAAAGTTGTAGTATTATATTTTGCTGTTAATGATTTAATATGTAAGACTGTTTAGAAGGTTTTTATATCCTCTAGGTGATAATGGTAACAGGAGATCACCCAATAACAGCTCATGCTATTGCTAAAGGAGTAGGCATTATCACAAGTGACTGTTTGACCGTGGAAGAAGTAGCAGCTTTAAAAGGAATATCCATTAACCAAGTGGATCCAGAGTGAGTACATAATTGTCATGCTGTTGCTGGTGCTGTATTTTTGTCAATGTTGATGTTGGCTGTTATTTAATCCAACAATAATTTTTTTATTTTTAATATGGCAATTTGGCAGTAGGCTATATTGTCCTGAAATCAGATAGCTGTTGTCTCATCATTGCCTCTAGCTACAATAAGCATGTCAAAATTTTCAAATAGATACACATTATAAATTAAACTGACTACAGAAAGTTTTAAATAATTTAGCTTCCTGAATATGCGAATAAAGAATTAAAATACGAACATCTAAAACAAATAGATTATCAGCACCCACGAGATTCCCAAAACAGTGGGAGAGAAATAAAACTGTTTTCAGCACTCGCAATTAGAAGGTAAACACACTGAGCTGCTTGACTAAATACATTAGTTAGCATGGTGAGATGGGCAGCACAATTTAAAACAGTTTGAACTGCAACTAGTTATGCTGTTGTTTTTTTTGGCCTCATTTTGGCGAGACACTCTGCATTCAACCACAGGCCGGGTCTATTTGGTTAGTAGAAGCCCAAGGCATAATCATATGCAAACAAATAGTGATGGACCATGTGCTAAAGATGTTGTCACAAAGCATGCAGATCTTATAAAAGTATAAAATAAACTGCAAATCTTATGTCAGAACTTGCATGAACATTTATTTTCTTATTATTTAACAGTGATGCCAGAGCCATTGTTGTACAAGGTGACAAGCTCAAGGATTTTTCATCTGAACATCTTGATAAAGTATTGAGACACCATTACGAGATAGTCTTTGCTCGGACATCCCCTCAGCAGAAACTCATTATTGTGGAGGGGTGTCAGAGGACAGGTGCCATTGTAGCTGTGACAGGGGATGGGGTAAATGACTCACCTGCTCTCAAACAAGCAGATATAGGTATATTAATATGGCTTTCAACATTTGTGCATTTTGGTCTGTCATCAGTGGTTCAGTTCTTATAGTTAGAAAACTGGTTTATGTATTTGTGATTGTTTGTAACCCTACTTGATGAGTAGCTATTTTCTTGTTGTTCTGAGACAAATGGTGTTGTAATGCCAGTCATCAGTAGGCACAAAGGTTAAGAATGAGAAGATCATTTGAGGGGCATGGGGAGGTCTGTGTGAACTAGTGGTAAAGGGGCTAAAGATGCAGCAGTGATTGAGTTAACAGCACCATCAGGGTCAATGAACCAGAGCCGACCACCCTGTTCCGCCTCCAAACAGTGGTCCTGGAAACAGGTTGCACTATTGTAGTCTGGCTAAAGGATTTCAGTTGGGAAAACATACTTGGCACCCAAAAAAGCCTGCTAAATTCAGATGTGTTGCGCCAAAAGAGACAGATAATTCAACCTCACTGTGAACTACAACACTGTGTTACAATTTCCTTTTCTGGACTATCACTGAAAAAAGAACTAGTGATAATATCTTGTTGACAGTTCTCAGATTGTTTTGTACCAAACATGTTTTTTCTTGAAGGTGTGGCCATGGGTATTGCTGGCAGTGATGTCAGTAAACAGGCAGCTGATATGATTCTTCTGGATGACAACTTTGCTTCAATTGTGATGGGAGTTGAAGAAGGTAAAATAGATTGGAAAAGGCACATATCACCAGATAGTGTATGAATACTCCATTTTGCTAATTTTATATCTTCATTTCATCAATTCCATCAGGGGGGCTGCGTAGCGCAGTGGTTAGCGAGCTGGCTTCGCATCTGAGTTCATTCCCCAGTTGAGGCGGAAATGTTTTTTCAGACCGCAATGGCCCCCGGGTTGACCCATACTTGTTCAGTCCGGGAAGTAAAAGTGGCGAGAGAGAAGAGATGGCTACCATCACTTTTACATTGAAAGCATGATGGGAAGATTGTATCAAGTTGTGTTTGGGATTTAGGTGATTGATAGACTATTTGTTTGGGGTGTAGGTGATTGATAGACTATTTGACTGGTATACAAGCTGGCATACAAGCTACCATTACTAGAATATTTTTTTGGCCTTCTTCTTTCGTCTTTTTATGATCATTGCTCATTTAGACTGGGACTCCAGATACTTCAATAAAGTCTGCTTTCAGGGTCTCAATAGCGCTGTACAGTTTCTCCTCGAGGGGAGTGGGGGTGGACCAGATCTTTCTCCTCAGATCTGCATGCTGGGGGCACTTTTCAAGTATATATGTTGATGTCATGTCTACCAGGTTTCAGTAGGCTGGTGGTACTTATATTGAATTTGGTGTACAAGTGGTGTCTCATTCAATGAGCAGACTGGGGGGCTTTCAACTCAATTAAAACAGCAGCAGATGCAACAAAAGACACTAGATTATGTGCAGACCTTTTTGATTGACTAGTCCTACCAACATTCTGCTACGGGAGCAAAACCTGGTCCCTATGAGAGCAATAGGGAACCAGCTAAGAACAACGCATGCAGCACTCAAGTGATGCTTCATAGGTCTAACATTTGAACAACAAAGTCAGAGAGACAAACACAGTAGTGACATCCTAGAGATTTAGCATGTAAAATAAATCCAGCAACACCTAAACAATTTGAGACATCACTGGGCTGGGGACGGTGTTAAGTAACATGGCTCACGACCCGAAGGTGCTGGGTTCAATCCCCATCACAGCACCGACTGTTACCTGGGGAAGCAAACCCTTAGAAAATGCAGGACGCGGACCCTTACCATAAAATGCTGAAGTCAGATGCACTAGGCTGACAGGCGCAAAATAAAAACCACAGTGCAACACACACCACCTTGGGGAATAGAAAAATAAGGCGAATGCAAAAACAAAAAAATCACTGAGCTGAACGTGTAGTTAGAGTGAAAGACGGAAGTACTGCAACTAATCTACCCACATGACAAGAAGAGACCTGTTGGACAATCCCTCCACCCGATGTTGAGATTTACTACCTATGTGACCCAAATTCAAACAGACTATTAACCCACTAAACAATCTGTGCCAGTGAACAAAAAACAATTGAACCCGTGCAAGGCTAACCACCTTTTTTCGATAAACGGATCGATCTACGTTGCTTGAGAACTTACTTGGGGCTAAGGACTTGGATACCTTTTCTGAATTTGTTCCCTGATAACCTCTCCTCTTCCTCCATCCCAGGTGGTATTTATAACTGATCCGTCTGTATAGACATGTGTCCACCTGTCTGATGAATAATTTATGTATATATATATGTACTCTTCTGTATTGCGTCTTCTCTCCAGGCCTATCTGCACTTCTTTGTCTTTGACCCCTTCTATTTTTTCTTTCAGCTCTGCGAGTACCAAGAGAAGGGTAATGCTAACTGGCTGTATGGTTCTTGGTATGGTTCTTGGTATGGTTCTTGGTATGGTTTGTGACAGCAGTGGGTCCTTGAGTTCCAGTTTCTTTGGATTTGTCGCAAAGTTACTTCTCTTAAGCCTGTCCTTTTCTTGGCTGTTCATTTTTAAGTGTATTCAAGGTGGTTCAAGGCTTTTCTTTGCCTGCGGCAAAACTTTTATGTACCATCTATCCTCCATCAACTGCAGCTAAATCATTGTTTCTAGTGCCTCTATTGGTGTAAACTTGAGGGTCCCTGTGATGATGCATGTGGCTTGATTGTGAACTCTTACCAAAGTGTGTTCTCATTGCAGTGGCCCAAGCCATGATGCCAAACTCCATTACTGGTCTGACTCTTCCTGTGTATAGTCTTTTCATGATTGTTATCTCTTTGCCTTCTCTCTGACTGATGATATAGATTAGGTCAGCTCAGGTCAGGTCATCCCGTAACAGGTGAGGTCGTTGGGGCACACATGAAGACATCCTCACAATGCCACACCATCCCTCTCTGTCAGATGACGCTGCCTGTGACTCTTCTGGTCGGAGATTGGTCCATTCTTTTATGTTGTCCTCCCATCTCTGTTTGGGACTGCCTCTTCGTCGTCTGCCATGCACCTTTCCGGGGAGGATTGCATTTGCAAGACCATTTGATTTCAATATGTGACCGTACCAAGCGAGTTTCCTTCTTTTGACAGTTGCCAAGAGGTCTTCAAAAGACCCTATTGCTGTTGTAATTCTATCTCGTATTTCCTCATTTGTAACTCGATCTTTATACATGACGTTTAAAAGTCTTTGGAAACATCTCATCTCCAAGGCCTGTATCCTTCGTTGAAGGTCATCTGTAACTGTCCATGTCTCACAAGCATAGAGGAATATTGACAGGACCAGTGTACGCATTAATCTTATTTTCGTGCATAGTGCTAACCGTTTATCTTGCCAGATTTTGTTAAGCCGTGCAAGCGCCGCTATTGTCTGTGCTATTCTGGCCAACACCTCACGTTTTGATCCCTCATCACTGACAATCGACCCAAGATATTTAAAACGGTCAACCACTTCGAGTTCCTGACCATTAGCTTTTATCCTGCTGTTGAAGCCCTTGGCGTTGTTGGTCATTAATTTTGTCTTTCCAGTGTTTATCTCCATACCATAGTCAAGAGCTGTTTCATCGAGTCTTCTGACCCATTCTTGGAGTTCTACTTTTGAACCCGCCAACCCGTTGATATCATCTGCAAAATGAAGGTTGGTAATTGTTCGGCCCCCTATCTTGACAGTCCAAGTGCCTCACTTATAATTCCCTCAAGGAATATATTGAAAAGTGTTGGAGAGAGAGTACACCCCTGTCTCACACCAGCATATGTGCGAAACCAGTCCTCTCTCCTCCCATTCACAAGAACTGCGCTGGACACCTTGTCATACAGGTGTTCAAGGGCCGTTATAATATTTCCGTTGATTTTATACATCCTCATGGTTGCCCATAGCGCTTAATGCCATACCCTATCAAACGCCTTCTTAAAATCAACAAACACATGATCCAGTGTTTGCTGCTGTTCTAAATATTTCTCGCTTAGCAGCCTTAAATTAAATATCTGTTCTGTAGTGCTTCTTCCCTGTCTGAACCCTGCTTGCTCCTTAGCAATGATGTTCTCTGCTTGGGGTTTCAATCGGTCGAGGATTAATCTAAGCATGTCCTTGCTAGGGTGGCTGATGAGGCTTATTATTCTGTAATTTTGGCACAGCCATAGGTTTCCAGACTTATGTAACGGTATAACCATTGATTTCGTTCATAAGTCCGGCCAGTTTCCTGTCCCCCATATTTTGTTGCAGATGTGTGTCAGGCCTTCCACCACCCCTTCTTCACCTGCCTGTAATAGCTCTGCTGGTATATTGTCCACGCCGGCTGCCTTCCCTCTTCTCAATGTCTTTACCACTGCAGTTACCTCTTCTTTTGTTATCAGTTGGTTATCCTCTATATTTGTTGGTGTTAGGGGGATTGTTTTCTCAGGTTTGTTTCGTCCTTCATAGTTATATCACTTGGAACAGTACTCTGTCCATCGTGCCAGTACGTCATTTTCCTCAGTAAGGCACTTGCCGCTTTTATCCTGGATCATAAGGTTCCTGCCTTGTCTTGGTGTTACCAGTTCTTTGACAACCTTGTATACTCCTTTAGCATCATTTCTGTTTAATCTCTCTTCGATGTTAGTACATTGCTCACATATCCACGCTTCTTTCGCCTCTCTCATCTTTTGTTAAATCGCTTTCTTGACCTCTTTATATCTGCCGACCTCATCAGGTGGGTGATTGTGGTTTTTCAGTGACCTTCTTTTATCACAAAAGTATGGTATTAGATAGCCACCATAAAACCTGTCTCCCATACACAGTGCTAATGTTCTCTTGTGTGCATGATGTCACAGTTTATTAGTTTCCCATAACAGTTTGTTATTGTATACTCTGACTAGTTATGATTGACCAATAACTATACAAAGAATAACATGGTGGTTTCTCCATGCCTGCCAAATATGGTTGCTCTGTTGTCCAATGACTACAAAAATCGTACCTACAAGACACTGGGGAGGACAGAATTAAGTGTCATTGATTTCACAGGCATTGACATCATTGAGTTCCAAAATAATTTATACATGAAACTGCCCCACCATTCCCTCTTCTATATTGTCTCATTCCCTACCGCTCTCTTCCCCCTTCCTTGGCAACAACTTATTATGGCCATGGCTTCTCATTCATTGTTGTAGACACAAGGTGAAATTAAAAACATTTACAAAAAACACTAATCTCCTACAGGGCTCTTTGTAGACCTCTAGGGGTCTGTGGATTTCCAATTTGGAGCCACTGATCTATAAAATATGTATAGAGGATGTCAACGAGTACATCTATCTTGGGTGCCTTCTCAATATGGAGAATAACCTGGAACCTGAAATGACAAGACGTCACTACGTGGGTTGGGCAGCCTTCTCGTCTATTAACACGATCCTGTACTGTTGCCATGACCGGGACCTACGAGTCTCCCAATTCCATTGTACTCCCCGTGATGTGCTGCGGTGCTGAGACGTGAACACTAACAAAATCCCTAGAGGACAAATTAAGAGTGACTCAAGCCTCCCTTGAGAGACACTTGGGCAGAATCACTCTCTGGCACCAACGTATGCAAGGTCCCCACAAAATCTGATATAAGACGATTGCCCCTGGGGAAGGATGCAGTAATCCATGCAGACAAGGTAAAACATAGATGGGCAGGTTACATGTTACGACGAAACATGTTGATGGAGCCCAACAACAGAAGTTTGGTACCCCCGAAGTAAGAAGAGACTGCGGGTAAGACCTCTAATACGTTGGTCTGACTCCCTTGCTATACGCTGCAACACCAGAGATGTCTCTAGAGGAGCACTTACCATGCACTGGATCTGTGGCTCAAGACAGGGTCTGCTAGAAACGAAGTTGGGACTTGCAGCTACGCTGAGGAATGGGTCATCAAGATCAAAAAGATCTATATAATTTGTATTTCTTATTTTCTTTCTTCTTCATTTCACTTATCCTGTTTTGCCTCGCTTCGTCAGGCTATGAAGAGATCTAAAGAACGAGCAGTGGCATTTACAGCATTAGATATTTCCGTAAACCTAATTTTTGTAGTCTGCCTTTGGCCTTGAATCAGTTGTATCTAAATAGCATTTCTTGTTGGGGGGGTGCTGTGTGGTGGTAGTCTTGTTACATGGACAAACCATTTTAGTTGATGTTGTTCCCACCAGTCTCCTGATGTCATCGTTTCTGATCATGTCTCTCTTTGTTACACCCACTATTTTTCGCAGGCATTTAATTTCTGTTATGATTTTTCATTTGATGTTGGTATCCAGTTTTGACATTGGTAGCATAGTGTCGAAAGCTCTTATGGTAGTTATTGTCACATGCTTGAAGTTAATTGTGTTAATTGTCCAATGATCTGATTGCATCTTTATTGGATTTCCACTGTGATTCTTCTGTCTGCTTATATTGTGCTCACTAAGTATGTGAAATCTTTCACCTGTTTGATTTTCTGCTTTTCAAGGAAGATATTGATTTCTCCTTCTTTTCTAGATATTTTCATGAGATCAGATTTTACTAGGCTGATTTTCATGCTGTATTCTTTACATGTTGTATTTAGTTTGCCAATATGTTGATGCAATTGTATTTCTGCTTGATCGTCAGAGAAAATAAGTTTAAGAGTTCACCAATGTTCACTTCATTTTGTTTGACATATGTGGTTTACATATGTGATGAACAACAAAAGAGATAGCTGTCCTTGCTGTACTCCAGATTTAGTATGACATTTTTTGGAGAGTTCGGTTATTGTTCTAACATAGAACTAGCTAACAATGTAAAGACTTTTGTGTAGGTTGATTAAGTGATCGTTAACTCCATAGTGAGCCAATATTTTCCATTGATGTTGTCTATCTACCCGGTTTGAAGCTTTTTTTTGATCTACAAATGCAACATATAGTTTCTGATCATTTTCAATTGTTTTCTCCACCATTTGTCTGAGACTAAAAATTGCATCAGTACAACTTCTGTTCATTCTAAAGCCCATCTTGTGTATTGTTGAGTTATGGTTCGATGATATAGCATAATCTGTTTTCTATAATTTTACCAAATATTTTGCCAGTGTGATTCAAGAGCGATATTTCTGTGTATTTTGTAATCTCTTTTTGTAGTCAATCATCCTCTGCCTGTGTCATTCATGATCTACCTCTTTTATGCCCTGTTTCCTTGACATCTGCAGTATTTTCTCAGTATTGAAGGTACCAATTGGCTGCGGTGATTCATATATAGATGTCAGCGTGTGCCAGTCTATATCTTAATTAACGACTAAAACCCAATCATGTATCTTATCTTTACATTGGGGATATCCTTTGTGCAGTTACATTCTTTGATTCTGGATGAATTTCAACCTTTCACACTGTGACCTTCTTAATAGTGTGAGGATTCTAATCCCATAAGTGATGTGATGTACATTTCTGTGTTGAAAGATGGTGTCTCTGACATTGAAGTCACACAAGTTAACAATTACCTCCCCATATTTATTTCTCTTTCTCCATGGCCATTCTTGCCCATAATAATTAATAATTGATGTTGGATGTTCCAACTTTTGCATTTATTCCGATGATGATCTTGATGTCTCGCCGTGAAGCTTTTTTCAGTGTTCCTTGGAGTATATTGCAAAAGTCTTGTTTTATAGCTTCTTCTTCTTCAGCATTGTTTGTTGGCAGTAGCACTGTATGATTGTAATTATAATAATTTTGTAAATATTTTTTTTACATGTAATCTTGCTGTTGTTATTCTAGGTAATTTGCCATCAGACATTCATACAAAACCAGCGGCCAGCTCAAGGCTCCTGACACTTTCATACAGCTTCTCATGCAGTGAAACAAATTGCAGCAATATGCTTCTTTCTTCAGTGAATATTGGACAGGTCTGCAGCCATTCTGCAGCACTAATGAGACCGGTACCACAGATCCATTGTGCCAATTAGAAATGATCAAGATTGGACCTCCAATGTGTCCAGTGCATAACCTGAAAATGATCACTTGATCATGCAGAGAAAGAGCTGATGATTGGCGTCATTTATTAAAATGACTTTAGTGGTTTCTCTCCGATTGTGATATAAAGGCATCTTTTATAGCTATTCTGGCATCATCATATGTTGTTCCCATATCACTTTGTTGGAAAAATCCCTCTTGTCTGCACGCCTGTCTGTCTCCTCGTTGCCCAGAATACCGCAGTGAGCTATATTTAGTTGTGTTCTTGGGAAAGCACAGGGTGAGGTGTTGAAGTGTGCCTGATACATCTTCAAGTTCAGTTTACTGTTGACTCTTCAGTGCAGTCATCACCAAGAGGGCATAAATGAAGCTCATCACTTGTTTCTCTGCCTGTGCTGGCATTTGATGAATGCTACTGCTCAGTTCCGTGTCATCTTCTTAGCATGGGAGGTGTGTGTTTTGTCTGACATCTCCTCAGGTGATCAGTTAAACTTTGTTGAACCTACCAGGAGCACAAAAATCCTGCCAACATAGCTTACAGGATCATCGTCTTGCAAGCCATCTTACCACATCAAGATAGAGCACACACAGGACAAACTTACTAAAAACTAAATAAATAATGCAATGTATATACATCTATCATGTTTAACAGTGACAGTATTCTGAACAAAAAGATATTCATTCTGTTTTTCTCTCTCAGGTCGGCTGATATTTGACAACTTGAAGAAGTCAATCGCTTATACCCTGACATCCAATATTCCTGAGATTACTCCATTTCTTCTCTACATAGTACTTTCTATTCCATTACCGCTGGGTGTTGTGACTATCCTATTCATTGACTTAGGAACAGATATGTATCCTGCCATTTCTTTTGCTTATGAATCGTCAGAACTGGATATCATGAAAAGAAAACCACGTAATGCTCAGACAGATAAACTTGTTAACCGGAGGTCAGTTTGCCTGAAGAAAATTCTAATAACCTTGACATTTCTTGTGACTGTCACATGTAATATGTATGTCTTTAAGCTGCCACATTATTCTTCAGCACATCACATTTTACTATGGTTGTTGACTTTGAGAGCCTATAGGCTATTTAATTGTTGGAAAATAATTGTAAAACAAATGATTTTGTTGTGTGTAGAGAGATAAATTAATAAAGAACTTGTGTGTGTGTGTTAGTTTCTGAGATACAAGAAGATGAAGGCAAAAATGTTGAAAAGCAGCAGAAACTTATAAACTTGCCCATTTTTGGCGTCCCTTGCTTGGAGAGAGAAAAAAAATGTTACAGAAAACAAATTATCAATGTTCAAAAGGTAAAGGTGGGTCCCATGGCCACAATTTGCCTTCAGGGATGAAAATAAATTTTCATGCACTAAGCCACTGCCTATGTGAGGTGGGGTGGACAGTTCCCTTCCTTGCTGTTTATACCTTCCCCAACTTATATGTGAGGTACCCATTTACAGCTGGGTCGACTAGAGTGGTTGTACCAGAAAAGAACCACGGCTGGATTTTTTTTGTCTATCTGTCCCTGATTTCGATTCCTGGCACAGTGTAATATTTAATTTTATATAAACAAACTAAACAGATCTCAGAACTGTAAGCAATCTTTGGGAACACAACACCCATATTGATTTTACTGTTTCGTTGTTTGTTGTTACTTATAATATCTAGATAACACACATTCTAAAGACAAATGTTACAAATTTATCAAAAATATTTATCTCATAATTCAAAATAATAATTGTTTTAACAAAAGTAATTATTAAAATGGGTATCATTTACCACAATGGAGGTTGGGGAAGCACAGCTTGTTTCTTTGAGCTGACTTATCAAGAATACACAAAATATCTCATCTGATGTTGTCAGAGCTAGCAGTGGCGTAGCAGGCATTTAAACTGATGGACTTGATAGCATTTTTTTTTTTTTTTTACCTATACAACATTCAGGGGTTTCAATTTTAGCAGTTGAGTTCCATCACGAATGTAGTCCAGTTTTAGAAAGCTCAGATTGAGCAATTTGTACAACAAAGTCTAGAACTAAAAATGTTAGCCACATCCTACTTCTTGTATCTGGGGCTGGTCTCTCGGTGGCACGATTGACTCGCATCCAGTGTATGTACATCGATCTCAGTCCCGCTAGGCGGAGTGAAAGCGCGGGCTTGCACGCCTTTCCCCGGCACTGTAGCGGGACCAATTTTGTGGAGTCGTACCCCTGGAAAGGGTGCGTTACTGTGGTCCGTATCAAGAAGCTTTATCAGTCCGTGTGGTTCGTCGAAAGGCGTATAGTCAATTTGGTATCAGTTCTTTGAGCGATGATGCATCCAAGAGGTCCTGTTTTGTGTAGGAAGTTGGAAAACTGTGATATTGACCAGGAGGTCATGTTCTGCGCAGGTCTGAAGGAGTCCATTGCTATTGCAACTACCCAAGCCATATCTTCCTATAATACCATTCCAGGATATGTTATCTAGCCTACTCTTGTGTTGAAGTCCCCAAAAATTATGAGTTTGTCAGAGTTTGGAACTAAGTCTGTGTTATGACTGCATGCAGTTCTTCTTAGAACTTATACTTGACATTGACCTAGTTTGTCATGGTCAGTGATGATTATGACATGTTTCCAACCATAGAGCAGGGGAATCTTGACTGTCATCGAGTCTGTCATTTATACCTTTTGGGGGCCCTGCTAATTTGTTAATAAGTTTTGTTTTTAATAATAAAGTAGAATTGACATGACATTCAAGTTAAACATTTTTAGTTTGATGTTGTACTTGTGACAAACAGAAATGCTTCTTATGAAATTTTGCATGACAGACAGACTTATATTCTGTAAAATTTTGTGTGGCATAAATAATGATAGGGGCTCGAAGAAGTTTAAAAAAAATATGATTTCGTCAAATATAACAAATACAATAAATACATACACGTACTTAAAATACAGTACTAAAACTTTCTTTTTAGTGCCTTTGCAAAAACTAACCATTACCTGATAACATCTTCCTCAGATTGATCTCATTAACATATGGTATGATTGGAATGTATCAAGCTTTAGCAGGCTTCTATTCGTACATCATAATCATGGCTGAAAATGGATTTTGGGCAAGCGATCTTCTAGGAATACGACTTGCTTGGGATTCTAAGTCTTTCAATAGCTTAGAAGATTCCTATGGTCAGGAATGGGTAAGCGTTGTTTTCTTAATTTTGTATATTATTGTAAAATATAGTTGGAAACCAAAACAATCAGGAATCTGATCATTTCAAAAATATAGGACAGTAGGAAATATAAATAAAAGATAACTCATCATAATATTGGATTTGGTAGGAGCTAAATCTGGAAACAAGATTATGGGTGATCTAAATTCTATCCTTGGCAGTTTAAATTAAGTGCAGACAAAAATACTAACTACAGTACAATCACTTAACCTTGGTTTGAACCCTGGTCACATGGCCTGTAAAGCCCATTCCCCTGGGCTTCTGAAGTAAAAATGCGAAAAAAATGGATACCTGAACAAAACTAGTTACAATGACAAAACTAAGTGATCTGTTTCAATTATCTTATCTCAAATAGACTGACCTGATCATCTCCAATATTCCTGCTTATTATGCCAGTCCCCTGAGCATGTAGACCCACTGACCTGACCAATATTCCAGCTTATTATGCCAGTCCTCCCAGCATGTAGACCCACTGACCTGACCAATATTCCAGCTTATTATGCCAGTCCTCCCAGCATGTAGACCCACTGACCTGACCAATATTCCAGCTTATTATGCCAGTCCACCCAGCATGTAGACCCACTGACCTGACCAATATTCCAGCTTATTATGCCAGTCCTCCCAGCATGTAGACCCACTGACCTGACCAATATTCCAGCTTATTATGCCAGTCCTCCCAGCATGTAGACCCACTGACCTGACCAATATTCCAGCTTATTATGCCAGTCCTCCCAGCATGTAGACCCACTGACCTGACCAATATTCCAGCTTATTATGCCAGTCCTCCCAGCATGTAGACCCACTGACCTGACCAATATTCCAGCTTATTATGCCAGTCCTCCCAGCATGTAGACCCACTGACCTGACCAATATTCCAGCTTATTATGCCAGTCCTCCCAGCATGTAGACCCACTGACCTGATCAATATTCCTGCTTATTATGCCAGTCCTCCCAGCCTGTAGACCCATCCTTTAGGCACAGATAAGTTTCACAATGTTTACACCAACATTTTGTCTTGACTTGTTTGAATGGTCTGTCTTTGTAGTCCATGTTTGGGAAGCTCTTGACATGCTTGTTAAACTTAAATGAACATACTACACAAATGTTATTTCCTGTAGCTTTTGGAGACATTTGTGGATGATGGGAACCAACATTTTGCAGTGTCTGTTGTGCCTCGACACGGTTTTGAAGTTTCGCAGTCATCGTTCTATAATCCCCAATGAGGGATAAACTAACTTCGTTCATGAACATCCCAAATGTCCTGTAGGGTCTTCCTCTTGTATTGATGGAATTATAGTGACCCATAAGTATGTAGGCATTATTACATGCCCACATATAGAATTTTACAATTAGCCGCCTAATGCTGACGTGTCTTGTTGAGACGACAAATTTGGTAGTTGACATCTGTGCCCCCCATGAAAGCATTATAGTCAATTCAATACAAAGTTGAGGAGTTCAAAACATCTACAGCTGTTCCATCGTTTCTTCTCCTTCTAACAGTTCCAATTTCTGTTGGGTTGTGGTAGTTGGATATAAAATTTACAGGTCTTTGATCCACCCAGACAAGGCATACAATGTTATGATGGTAAATAAATTCTGAATGACCCCTGTCCATTTTCTTCTTTCCTGCCAGTACGTTAGGATAAAATTTCCTATTTGTCATTGCTGTACCTACAGCAGGTGTACCATAATCAGTGTACAACTTGTCAAAGAGAGTTACACTGTTGTAGAATCTGTCCATGACAACAATATTGTTTTTGTTTACAAAATTCCCCGAAGATAAAATTCTGATAACGACAATACCAACAACACCAAGTTCTAGAATAATATTGTCTGCTATTCCAGTGTATATTTCAGAATATAGCCAGAGCTTACTTCACAAGCCATGTAAGCCTTTATTCCCTTTTTTACAAGTCTGCTCTTAGAGGGGAACATACCTTCGTCTAAGCTGATGTGCTGTGAAGGTGAATAATAGTGCCGAAATCTTGGTAGCAACACATCCAACATAGGCCTCACTTTGTAAATTTTATCTGCTTTATCCAGAGCAGGGTCCTCCTCATCAACAAGATGAAGAAAAGTCCAGAGAACAAGGAAGCAATCACGGCCCATCACAGTGTGGAAAAACTGGGAGTATGAGACACAAAGTTAGCAGATGAGCTAGACCAGTACTCCTCGTAATGTGGTTTACTCACACTGTGTTCCATTTGAAGACATAGTTCAAAAAATGCTTTAATCTCTGGCACTGCTACACTTTTATAATTTTTGCCATAGTAGCTGGTTTGTTTCTCCTCACCTGCTCAGCACGTCGAGTTGTCTGCTCACACAAATTGTGCCAGAAATCGTTCTAAAGATTCACTGGCTTTACTCTCTGGATTAATAGATTCAGGAATGTTCTTGGGGCTTATCTGGTCCATAAATGTTGTGTCTACTGCAGACACAGGTTTGAATATATTTATTGGAGACCAACCCTGCATCAAATCTACTAGTAACACTATGCCCTTGTAAAACAACCTGGACACCAGAAAAATCAGGAACAGGGTAAGATATAGCTTCATAACAGTCTGATAAACACATGGTATCACTCAAATGATCACCTAATTCCATTTCTATATCAGTTTCAGAATAGTTGCCATCTAAATCTAATTCATCGTCCTCCGAATCATTGAGAACAATCTCGACAGCTTGTTCCATTGTTAGTCTTTTAGAACGGTCATTTACTGGTTTTTCTGCATGTCTTTTCATCGTGAAAATATTGTAAAAATTTGTCGCAATGTGATCAGTTGATGGGCTCTACCATTTTTAACCTTTATCACTCCCCAGGCCGTCTGATACACCCAGCTCGTCACACTTTAAATACAAAAATTTTTGACATTTTTTTTCTCTAAGTACGGAGACCCTACCGATAGCCATTTTTATACTGCTGGATTCGTCACGTTCATCTACACACGCTTTTTGCCGGTAAAAGTATCGAATGTTAGATTACAAATGGCTTTTGAACGATTTATTTTTTTTTCCCGCCGAATGGTGCAGGCCGACTTTTTGGGGAAAGGTGAAGTAGGTTGTTGGGAAAGATCTTTATCTTGTAAATATGTTTATTTTATTTGTTTAGATGAAAGAACTACACTTGAATTGGAAACTAACAGTTGTGTCGATATTGTAAACACAGTATCGATTCTTTGTTATGGTTTCCATGGTTTTCTATCGGAGCGACTAGGCCTAGTCGGGCGAGTCCAAATATTAAAATTTTTTCAAAAAATTTCACATTCATCTTCTTGTATCTCAGAAACTAACAAACACACAACAACAACAATAACATCAAGTTCTTTATTAAATTGTGTCTCTAAACACAAGAAAATCATATTTATTGACCAACAAACAGAACAGTTACAATTTTTGAAAGTTGCAAAATGGAAAAATATGAAAAATTTTCAAAAATTTAATGCGGACGGGTACAGGTTAAGTAACATTCTGGAAGTCGTGTGGAAATTCTGCTGTGTCTATCCATACTATGCCCGTTCTTAGAAGATATGTGGGCTATACCGCCGAAGTGGTGACTTGGGTGCGGGCTTGGTACACACATGCCATTTCATCGGGATCCCGGGTTCAAATGGTTAAACATACATGAAACGATACTGATATCCACAATGTGCTTGGAACTATATTTAGGAGCAGTTCTATCTAAAGTGGCATAAAGCATCATATCAGTTACGCTGCATCTTACACAAAAATTTACCAATGTCAAAGCTAGTGTAAATGATACATACTAACAATCCCCTGCTCATTTGGGTTCGGCAGACCTATTTGTGAATTTTAAGTATAATTTTGTATTTAGTACCTACAGTTTGGTAAATTTTACTATTGTCATTTCAGAGACATTTTAGCTGTTGTCATGTGTAACATTTACAATTGCATATGTTTTCTAGGGCTTCCACTTTAGATCAAGAATGGTGTTTGTGTCCTTTGGCCTAGAAGATGCATATAACAAAGTGGACACATTTAATAAAACAATACATACAGGTTTCAGATTATTAAATGTGCAATCAACCAATAGTTGGTCAGGTTTGTTAGCAGACGCTCTGAAGAACACAACAATTGTACTCTGGAATCATCGACCTTAGAACTTATGTGTATCACCATCATCTGGTTGATCAATCCTAAGACTGGTTATAAGGTTGCCTGAACATGTGTCTCCATTGGACCCTATTCTCTGCAGCTCTCTTCATTTCAGTATAGTTTTGTACTTTAATGTCTCCGCATGCTTGAGATGTAAAGTTGAATCTTGCCCTCTAGTATCTTCTGTAGAAGACTTTCATGTCGCATATTGTGTCCCAGCCAACTAATTTTTTGTTTCTGCATCATTTTCAGAATACATCTTTGTGCACCTGCTTCAGTAAGGACATTGTCATTGGATCATCTTTCTGTCCAACTCTCTCATTCCATTCTACGATAACACATTTCAAATGCTTTCAGGCTTTTTCATCCTTCTTTACTAGAGCCAATGTTTCAGTCCCATACAGTGTAATACATGAGTAGTGATTATTCTTTTCCTCAGTTCTATCCCGATATTCTTTGAGGTTAGCAATTTCTGTTTTTCTCTGCAGGCCTTTTTTGCCAATGCAATCCTTGTCCTAATTTCCATCTCATAGTGGGCATCTTAACTTAACTTAACTTAACTTTACTTAACTTAACGTCTTTATACTGGTTTAGAAGACCCTGCAGAGTCTGTATACAACCAGTTTCATTTACATCACCTTGCTCTAAAAGCTATGCGCATCAAATTTATTCTTAATTGCATTAACTGTCCATGCTTCCACTACCTCCTGTGGCAATGCATTCCAAGCATTCACCACTCTCTGACTACAAAAATATTTCCCAATATCTAATCTGGACCTCTCTTTAGTCAACTTGTAGCTATGCCCTCTTGTTATTGTGGGTGGCTGTATTTAAAAAAAACTTGTTATAGTCTAATTTATCCATTCCACTGATCATCTTATGTAATAGCTGTCCATCATTGTCGATGAGGACCGCTGACATCATCCTTGTCACAGATTTCCCTGTTGGGTGTGGGTGCGCATGTGGTTGAACAGGCCAATGCGGGCACGATAACATCTGCTACATAGCGGGCACACGAGGTTTGTAGAAGGTGATGGTGTTCCCGCATTTCGGGATTTCTGAGTCTCGCGTCTGCTCTGGGCTTTCACAACACGGTCGTCTTCGCTGGTAGCTACACCCGATTTGACTGCGCTTCTCCAGTCAGATCTGTTTTGCGCAAGACATTCCCAGGTGTCGATGTCTATGACAACCTTTCAGTGAGTCCTTCAGACCGTCTTTAAAATGTTTCTTTGGGCGCCCTCTCTCGCGCCATCCCTCTCTCAGCTCACCGTAGAGAAGCTTCTTTGGGAGCCGCTCGTCTGACATACAGACGAGGTGTCCGGCCCATCCTAGTCGTGCTTTTTCTAGCAGTGCATGGATGCTGGGCATGTTAGCCCTCGAGAGAACCTCGATGTCAGTGACACGATCTTGCCATCGGATGTGGAATATTCGCCTCAGGCAACCTGTGTGGAAGTGGTTTAACCTCCTTGCATGTCCAGCGTATACAGTCCAGCTTTCACAAGCGTATAGTAGGGTTGGAATGATGGTTGCACGGTAGACTTTGAGTTTGGTCTTGACGCTGATACCACGACGTGCACACACCATCGAGCGCATTCTACCAAAGGCTGTGCTGGCCTTTGCTATTCTGCTTGCCACCTCATCGTCTAGGCTGACAGATCTCGACAGCGTGCTGCCCAGATATGTGAATTAGTCTACGACATTTAGCGTCTGCCTGCTGACTGTAGTCTCTGGTTTTGTGTACGGCATGCCTGGTGCTGGTTGGTACATGACCTCTGCTTTTTTGGCATTTATGGTCAGACCAAAATTTTTGCATGCGGCAGAGAACCAGTCCATTCCAACTTGCATGTTCAGTTCTGAGTTGCTCATTAGAGCGCAGTCGTCAGCAAATACAAGTTCCCTGATTATGTCGCCACCCACTTTGGTTTTGGCCTTCATTCTTCTGGGATTGAGTAACTTGCCATCTGTGCGGTACTTTATGAGTATTCCAAGCTCCATTGATCTGAAGGCGTCTGTCATCGTGGCCGCGAACATCATGCTGAACAAGGTCGGGGTGAGTACACATCCTTGTTTTACTCCGTTTGATACTAGAAACGTTTTAGAGATTGCACCGCTGTCCAGTACACGAGCACACATGCCTTTGTGTAGCTGTTTCACCATAGTTATGAACTTGTTGGGGCAGCCAAACTTGGACATTATCATCCACAGCCCTCCTCTGTTTACTGTATCAAATGCCTTTGTCAAATCAATAAATGTGGTGTACAAGGCCTGATTTGGTTCTCGACACTTCTCTTGTACTTGGCGAGCGGCAAAAATCATGTCCACTGTTCCTCTTCCGGCTCTGAATCTACATTGGCTTTCTGGGAGGTGGTGGCTTTGTTCAAGGTGTTTGTTGAGCCTGTTTAGCAGTAAGCGAGCTAGGATCTTGCCTGCTACGGAGAGTAGCGATATTCCATGATGATTGTCGCATTCCTGACGGTTGCCTTTTCTCTTGTACAGGTGAACGATTGAGGTGTCCTTTAGTTCTTGCGGAATTTTTTTTTCAGCCCACATGGGGCAGAAGAGTTCAGTGAGCCTTCTGGGGAGGGATGGGCCAGCTGTCTTATATACCTCTGCTGGTATTGCACCCGCTCCTGGAGCTTTTCCTATAGATAGTGAACTGGTTGCCCTGTCGACTTCCTCCTCAGTGATGATTTCATCCAACACCAGGTTCAGTTCAACCTGCGGCATTCGCCGGATGGCCTCTTCATTTATGGACAATGGGTGGTTTAGTATTTTGCAGAAGTGGTCTGCCCATCTGTCTAGAATCTGAACCTTATCTGTTAGCAGTGCCCCATCCGCACTACGAACTGGGGTATTACTAGAGAGCTGCGGGCCGTAGAGAGCTTTCAGTGCCTCGTAAAACCATTTGGTGTCATGACGCTCTGCGAACATCTCAATTTCGTCCGCTGTTTTGGTGAACCAGGAGTCTTGCATATCTCTAAGCCTGGTCTGGACAGCTTTGTGAGCAGTATTGAAGGCAGCTTTTGCTGCCGGAGAGGGTGTGTCCCTCTGGTATTCCCTGTGCGCTTCATGTTTTGCATTGAGAAAGCCATGTATTTCCAGATCGTTCTCATCAAACCAGTCCTCATGCTTGCGCGTGAGTGGGCCAATGTGTTTAACAGCTGTATCGTAGAGTGTGTTTCTCAATGATGCCCTGTTCTCTTCGATGTCGTTCTTTTCAAAACGAAGCTCAGATAATCTGCCCTCAAGCTCTTCCTGGAAGCCTCCTCTCGTGGGTTCGTATTTCAGCATTTGATAGAGTAAACAGAGGAGGGCTGTGGATGATAATGTCCAAGTTTGGCTGCCCCAACAAGTTCATAACTATGGTGAAATAGCTACACGAAGGCATGTGTGCTCGTGTACTGGACAGCGGTGCAATCTCTAAAACGTTTCAAGTATCAAATGGAGTAAAACAAGGATGTGTACTCGCCCCGACTTTGTTCAACATGATGTTCGCGGCCATGATGACAGACGCCTTCGGTTCACTGGAGCTTGGAAAACCCATAAAGTACCTCACAGATGGCAAGTTACTCAATCCCAGAAGAATGAAGGCCAAAACCAAAGTGGCTGGCGACATAATCAGTCTGCCCTCAAGCTCTTCCTGGAAGCCTCCTCTCGTGGGTTCGTATTTCAGCTGAGAGACATTTAGCCTCCTCTGTAGTTTCTTTCCCTGGGAGCGCATTTTGGGCTGGATCTTGAAGTTTAGCTTGGCAAATACAATGGTCGGTACAACATTCTGCACCACACATGCTCTTCGTTACCATAGCATCCGCTTGATCCCTACGTCTGATGATAATGTAGTCAAAGGCGGGAGCTTGAGTGCATCCATGTGGTTCTATTCCGGACCGGAAGTCGGAAAGCTGTGTTTGTAATGAGCAGTTCATTTGCGGCACATGTCCTCAGAAGGAGCAGTCCGTTACTATTGTATTTTGCGATACCATGTCTGCCAATGGCCCCCTCCCAGGCTGTATGGTCTATGCCAACCCTAGCGTTAAAATCGCTGAGGATGACCAATTTGTCAGATTTGGGGACTGCAGCGATGAGCGCCTCAAGGTCCTCATAAAACTTATCTTTTGTTTCCTGAGGATTTGTCATTGTGGGTGCGTATGCACTGATGAGTGTTGCATGGCGCCCTCCTATTAGGGGGAGACGCAGTGTAATCAGGTGGTCATTAATTCCTCTGGGCATGCTTGTGAGCTTGTCGACCATGTTGGTCTTGATGGCAAAGCTAACTCCAGCTTCACAGCATTCTTCTTTGCTGCGGCCGCTCCAGAAGAAAGTAGAACCAGCACCTTCCTCTGTGATCTGCCCTTCCTCTGCTAGTCGTGTCTCACTCAGGGCAGCTATGCAGATGTTGTATCTAGCCAGTTCCCTGGCGATCAGTGCTGTCCGTCGTTCGGGTCTTTTTGCTTTGGCGTTGTCCAGTAGCGTGCGGATATTCCATGTTGCAAGCATGATAGGTAGTTTTCGTGATCGTTTTTCTGCCTGTTCCGCCGCTGCAGTTTAGGGGCCCTGCCAGTTGCGAGTTGCTAGTCAGGGTGTGATCTGTAGGGTGATGTCGTGAGTTGCGCAATGTGTTTATAGTGAGGGAGATGTGCGCAGGATCTTCCTCACTCTCTCGTACGGACTCAACATGTTTTAGAGGCAAGACATTGTCAAGACTTCTAGTGAAGGGTTCGGATGCAGACAGTTTGGTGTCAGCGTGTGCCTCATTTTCTTGGTAGCCCTTCCCTTCTCTTTTATCGCTGGGGTGGAGCTTTGAGGTATCTGTTTCTGAGTGCATTTGTTTGTGTATTCTTCTTCCACCTCTCTTTCCTTGGTCTTTCGAGTTGATTGTATACTTGTGAGTTCTGTTGCCTCCTCGGTTAAGTGTATTTTCATCACACGAAACAGATGTAGGTCTGAGCTAGAAGGGACGTAGTGTGCTGATCGAAGCGCTATGAGCTTCTTTCTGAAGTACCGTCTATTTGACCGGGTCAGGATGACCTCCTTCGTTTCAGTGTTTATGCTTCGTTATCTGTGTCACGATACAGCACGGAGCGACACTAGCATTTGACCGGGTCAAGTTTCGGCCACGCTTTGTCCCATCGAAGCTGTACACATTAAGTCTACCTTTCACGACTAAAAATACACTGTTATATACTTCGTTGCATCACTTTTGTCACATTAGTATGCTTAATTCACAAGTCGGCACATTTATATGCAGGAATCACGTTAACAGTCTGAGAGTTATCATAGAAAATACAAACAAAACACCGTTTCATCAAGAGGGAAATCGACTGCGGCCATGCCCGGCGCCAGATTGACCCACTCTCATTCTTATCATCTTATAAACCTGTATTAAGTCACCACGAATTCTTCTGCAATGCTTTGCACCAAATGTGTAAAATTCACAAATAGCTCTACCTTGTCCTTTCCTTCACATTTTGTACTCCCTACATGCATAATAGTATGACTTCAAATCTGTTTCTAGCAAACATTTCACTGTACCAAGGTGTATAACAATGTTGTGTATGGTCCCAATAATCTTTTATTGATGGCTTTTTATCTAAACCCGTTGCTGTGGCTACTGTGAGAAATTTGAGAAGTTCATAGTGAATGAGTGGGTACCAATCAGAAAATGCAGTTGTGTTTGTGTGGTTTGCAATCTTATTTGCAGCATAGTCATTAATTTTTGTGACTTCTATTCAGAATGGATAATTCTATGAGCCGCTCCCAGCGGCTTGTTGTAGCGAATGTGTGAACTGTAATTATGCAGAGATATGTATGTAATAACATTTTGTTAAACTAAACATGTGACATTTGATTTCCTATTTTATATTGAGTTTGTTCAACCGTCAGGTTCAGGTGTAAAATTACAATAATATCAGTTGACATCTATTTACTTTCATAATTTAACAACAGAGAATGCCAAAGCTATGGAAATGCACATTTTCTTTTGCTGTGCTATGTACTTCTATAATATGCAGAAAATATAAATGTCTGATGCTGAGTTTTAACAAATTTTTTACAAATAATAATAAAATATTGCTGCAAAGTGCATTGCACGTGTCATCAGAGAAATCACCAATGTATCATTTATCTGGCTGTTTCCGGCCGACCCTCACATTGAAGTCTCCAATTACCACTTTTTTTATACACTGGTTGACATAGCTGCTCTTCTATCAATTCATATAATTGTTTGATATCATCATCAGCATATCCGCTGTGGGATGCATAGAACTGTACGATGAGGAGAGGCTTACTTTGTCCATGTACCTACAGACAGAGTGTAGCAATTCGGGAACTGATAATCTCAACTGAATGAACATTTAGTGCATAGAGTTTGGCAATAATAAAGCCAACTCCCTTAATGTAGTAAGGTCCTTCCACTACACCAATGTGGATCTCATCTCCGTTGTCGTACCAAGTACAGTGCGAGTCGGGATGGGCACTAGTTTCGGATGACGTCATACCTAAAATTTTTCAAATTGACCATGAGATGGTTTTGCTTGGGCATTCCAATACCACTTTGTAGGTTGCAGTAGATGACATGAAAATTGTG
This sequence comes from Ariolimax columbianus, assembly GCA_036924085.1. Lineage (NCBI taxonomy): Eukaryota > Metazoa > Mollusca > Gastropoda > Stylommatophora > Arionidae > Ariolimax > Ariolimax columbianus. Next base: position 53,714,095 of record JAVGWX010000021.1, read on the forward strand.
TTTCATAAGCATGTTGGAGGTCAGTGCGATGTACTTCTTGGTGCGAATCGCAGTTGGTCGTAATGGAGATAAAGCATTTTATTGTTTTGGCTATAAGTAGCGCATTAGGTCGATTCCTCCATGCAGTTCACTAGGAATGGGGGAGGTGTTAATGACAACACTCAGAATCGACCTGATACTTGACTTAACTTCACATTCTCTCTGATTTGGGGGGCATGTATCTTAGTTAGCCTTTATTGTTTTGTTAAAGTGACTTGGTGTAAGCAATCAGATCTGACGTAAATGACGTTGATATTGTTACTATCGAACTTAACAAAAATATTTGGCTTGCCTCTAAATGATGAAATAGGCAGCAACTATTATAACATACTGCCAGCCATCCTACACACCAGTAGTGGTGAGCATATGGCTACCTTTGCTGCAATGAATAAGTTCCCAATCATGAACACGTTCCTTGACAAGCCATTGGAAAAAGATGGTCCTGGCACTCTCCAAACTGGGAAATTAGGGCTGAGATTGATTATGTGCTAAGCAACCATCTCAAATTTGTTACTAATGTTAAAGTTCTGCGTCAGCTGACTATTGACAGTGGTCATAGACCAATTCGAGCAACCATGAATCAGAAGACACCCCCTATGAATACCAGGCCCATACCACGCTTGATTCTGTTAGATTATCAGCGGAAGTTCAACAACAGTTTAACCTACCGAGTGGAACAGTTAAAGGGTCAGCTGAATAACTGCATCAATGTGGTGAAAATAAAACAAACGAGGATAAAATCCATCGAATCAAGGATACCACACTAAGACTCTTTGCAACCAGAAGACGACTCAAAGTCAATGTAAAATCAATACAATCAAACTGTATGAAATAAACAAGATGATTAGATGCAAACTCAAAGAAGATTATTAACAATATAGGCTACAGAAATTGATCAAAGTGGCTGAGACAAGACAGAGTACAATCAAATGTCGAAAAGACCTTGACCAGTCAAAAATGCTTCTGATGACTCTAAAAAGACCGGATGGTACAACCTTCATGGACAGAACAAAAATAGAAGAATGTCAGAGGTTCTACACTAACCTCTTCACATCCAAGGCAGTAATCCGTAACCGGCCGCTCACTTTAGGTTCTACATCAGCACCGGAGATCCTAACATCAGAGATGATTCATGCAATCACACATCTAGAAACAGGAAAAGCCCTAGGACTGGAACGAGTCCCTGTAGATGTTATTCGTGCGGGAGAGGAAAAACTGGCAAGCGAGCTGATGAAACTGTTTATTAATGTTTAAATGAAGGCCAAATCCCTAACCAGTAGAAAATTTCCCAAACAAAACTGTTTCATAAAAAAGGGGACACAAAAGAAATAGCCAACTACCGTCTGATATGTTTGCTATCATCCATGTACAAGCTTTTCACGAGAATATGAACAGACTTGAAAAGCAAATTGATGAGAATCAACCACGAGAGCAGGCGGGATTCATGAAGGGCTACTCTACCATTGACCACCTCCACACTCTCCACCAGCTAATGGAAAGTGTAAGGAAGTGCGTATGCCCCTATGCCTAGTGTTTGTGGACTATGAAAAAGCCTTCAATAGCATTGAAGTGAATGCAGTCACAAATGCCCTATGAAATCAAGGTGTTGAAGACAAAATATGAGCGGCTTATAGCAGATATAAACAAGGGCTGCTCAACAAATATCACCCTTTTTTACTGACCAATTAAAATACAAATTGAGCATGGTGTATGACAGTGTTATACAATCTATCCTTAACTTTTCACGGCAGCCTTTGAGGAAGTCTTCCGCACACTAAATTGGGATGATAGGAGTATTAACATAGACGGAGAAATACTCAACCACTTCCGGTTTGCAGAAGACATAGTCATCATCAGTAACAGTGTGGCAGAGTCCAGGTTTTGCTGAGGGTTGTTAGAATGTAACAACATGTATCCACATCACGACACAATTACACACAGTAGGTAACACAGTAAACACTCTCCATGTAAAATGGTGTATATTTAATAACAACAAAATTGACAGAAACAATATTGTTGAAATTCAACAGAAACAATATTATTAAAGTGAACAAAATATATCTGAACTAAATGATCATATATTATTTATATTAACTACAGCGGAGGTTTTAAGCACAAGCTTTTGAATATTTTTCCCAACTAATACAACCTAGTTCTAGCCGCTACATTCCCCTCCCCTTATCTGCACACTCAAAACACTCTCACAAACTCGTCTTCAAGATCGTATTCTGTACTCTGCCGTTCTGTGCACCCACCCACACACTCAGGTCCCTTCAGACAGGTGATCTGTACATTCACAAATACTTCCCATTCTTCTTCTTCTTCTTCTTCTTCTTCTTCTTCTTCGTTCTCAATCTCCCGCTACCAAACCCTGAAAGGGCTTAAGTAGCAGAATGTAGTCCAGAAAACAGAATGCATTGTGTTGTAGTTTACAGCTTGACTGCGATATTTGCACACATCCGATTTCAGCAAGCATTTATTGAGTATCGGGTTAGCATTCCCTCTTCGATCCCTTCTCCTTATCCTGTATTACAGCATAATAAAATATAAAAATAATCAATTTTTACCCAACCAATTCCCGAAGGCATAACGTATGTTCAAATTATATAATGTTTATGTTTTCACATTAATTTGGAGCAAGATCTTGTTTAGACTGCTCAATTGTCAATTACCTAATTATTAGGTGCATTCTTCAAGTGCATGTGTTTCTCAAGTGCATTTATATCCTTCTGTAAAGTAAAGTTTGACATGTTTTCCCCTTGCATCACAGCTAATTAGCAGACGTGATTGCTGCACCATTATTTGTTTGAAAGGTTTGGCTCATAAATCAGCAGTTATAAGCACCTTTGCATCAGAAAGAATCAGTTCACTCGTTTCCAGAGTAAATAATCATTCCCCCAGTTGTCAGTCTCATCTTTCCTCATTGTATCCATCTTGTTTCCCAGTCCTAGGACTTCCAGGTTGTAATTCTTTGTCTCTTTAGCTATGTGACATTTTTTTGTTTGGTATAATTTTCTAACATTCCATGTCATTTTTTTGGTTTTCTTCTTGGTAGTTAGAAGGGAAGTCGGCCATGGAGCTTCCTTGTGACTTTCATTTCATTGCATCATTATCCTCTTTTCCGGAGGCCCTGCCTTTTCCAAGGCTGTTTTGTTGTCAATGTTTCTGTGACCGCCTTAGTTGTTATCGATTTGGGTGGTTGGTCATAATCTAACCTATTATACACTGAGTGAGTTGTCTGTTTTTAGTCTCTTCTCTCCCCCATGACCTATCCAGTCTAGGTGGTAAACTTCGGCTGATTTAGCACCTGGGGTCATAGGGACATGCAAGCTGCTGAGGCACTTCAACGTAACGCACTCGAGAGAGACATAATTCTAAATGAACATGAATTGGAGACAGTAACATAGATTACATATCTAGGATGTATGACTGGAGATGATGGCACAAGAGCAGAACTAAGAACAAGCATCACACAATGAACTTCATTTCTCACAACACTAAGGCCAATATGAAAAGATAAGAACATCTCACTAAAACTAAGATAAAGTTAGACATTCTTTCTGTATGTGTGTGTGTAAGCCGTCAACATTAAATGTTCAATTGGAAGAAATAACCAAACCAATGGAGATGAGATGCTTCCTTCAGACAGATTCTTCTAATAAAGTACAAGAATGATATCTCAAATGTCAACATACATCAGAATCATAGAAACCCCAATGGTACGGTCGTGTCAAGATCAGTGTTCAGAAATGGATGGGAAGAGCTATGAAAGAGACGGCACCAGTGGTAATGGACAGACAGCAATCAAACCAGATAAATTCATAAATCAGTGAGATATGATGCCTGAAGAACCTCCTAGGTTATGGGAAAAGTGCTGGTGATGATGAAACAATATAAAATGTCAATAAACTCTTTGTATATCCGCTAACAAAAAAAAAACCAAGTTTTTGCAAGCATATTTTAAGGAGTTACTTTTTATGTTTGGCTGCTGTTACTGATTTTAGATTAGTTTATTTATATATAAAGTGTTATGAAAGACCTATTATATGAACATAGTTAAACATATAAACAGTTTCAAATATCTATGAAAGATACATAAAGATTGGAATAGAGTAATTACAAATTTGCAAAACGGAACAAAAAATATTGTACTTACAATAATATGTCAATCCATCAGCAACACAGAAACTTCTAAATTCAGGATCATTGTAGAGTATATCTATTTTCACAGATGTTAGCAAAGTTTTATGTGTGTCTTGTTATAAATAAACATTTTGCTTGCATTTCCACATTAGACAAAAATCATAATTTACAACCAAATATACACTTTCTATTTTAGTATTTGGATTTCATATTTTAAATATAAAATTATATTGCTTCAACATTATCAGGTGTACTTGATATTACATATCTATGTTCGGATCTATCTTGATCTTCTACTTGTTATTGAAACATGTTTTGTTCTTCTAGTAAGTAGTACTAGTAGCTTCTCTACTACACCTTGAACTAGTCACTAGGTCCAGCCAGGGAAGAATCCCCCCATGTCTTCAGAGTCTGACAACTTTGTCAACTGAAATAATTTTTGGAATGCTAGTCATATGAACTATCCCCACTCGATAATTCATCATTTTCGAATTCATTCCATGAATGTATAAGTGCTGATGCATGCTTGGCTGAGAATATTTGCTTGCGACCATTTGTGTTTCCATTTTGTTATTTCTCATAACGAAACTGTAATATTTACTTCAAATTGACGATATTCCTACACAAGATTTTCCAGAAATGTGATGCAAATGTCTAGTGTTCATATGATTGGACAAAAATATGGACAAACTGTCTGTAACTCCGTATAAAAATAGTGTTAAAGAGACAGTGGATGTCTGGTTTCTCAAAGGGAGCCCCGGAAAAAGGCGACAGAAGAAATGGTTTCTGGGATGGGGTGTAGGTGGGGGCTCGGATACTAAGAGTTAAAGACATACATTTCAAGAAGAACTTTGAGGAAAGTAACAGTTCAGGTTCAGTTCTTAAGCCTGCTAACACCATTTAGTAGCAAAATGCAGCTAGCTTTCTTCTAAACTAATAATTTCATAGCATTCTTAATTAGGAACCCTCTAATTTTTCACCATTGACGTCTGTCTCATTGTATCCCCAGTTGAAATCACCCATGATTATTTGGGTTTTCCGGGTTCTGAAATTGACAGGTTCTTGAAACTCGAAGTCGTCATTGAGTGGCTTGTATATTGACGTCACTGTGCAAGCCTTGGTTTGGATTGTAATAGTCTCTATGTTTCCTCCATGAGACTGATATACTGATTCGATGTTTAGGTCTGTTGAGGCGAACGTGACGCTTCCATATTTCTCGTGGGGTATCTCCGCAACAAGTTTCATTCCCTGTATATTCGGTCTTTGACTAGCGATTGCGCGATGGTCTCTTAGACCATTAGGACATCGCAATTGCGCTGTTTACATATCTCTTTTTCGCTGGATAGCCCCTTGATGTTGATTGAAATCAACACGAGGGCTGGTTTATGAATTGGTTTGTGATTCATAGTGGTTTGGTGCTGAAAGAATTAGCCAACTGATAGATGGGGATACAATGAGACAGACGTCAATGGTGAAAAATTATAAAAATTAGAGAGCTGGGCTGAAAACATCGGCCTACTACTCTTACATGACCCAAAGCTACCAGCATCTTTTCACAGTGGCAAATGGAAAAGGGGATATAATCCTGATAATATTTTTTGTCAGTTTTCAAATATTTAATCATGTGACAAAAGACATGGGAGAACCTATTCCAAGAACGCAACATAGACTCATTATATGTAGTATTAAAGTAATGGTCGAACCAGAGAATGTAGTCTTCAAAAGACGGTTCAATTTTAAAGGCGCCAACTGGGTCCCATTTGCATGTGATCTGGACATAGAGGTGGCCAAGTTAGAACCTAAGCCTGCAAACTATGACGCTTTTATAGAATTAACCAAATCAATCTACAGAAGACACATCCCACAAGGATGCTGATCACAGTACATACCTGGATTAAATGATGACTCAAAGGCACTGTACGAGCAATATAAACTGCTGTTTGAAACAGACCCCTTCGGCGAGGAAACCATCCAGGCTGGAGAAGATCTTCTTCATGCCATCTCAGAATTCAAAACACAAAAAGTGGCGTAGCCTGGTGGAAGACTTGGACATGAACCAAAACAGCAGACGAGCATGGAAACTCGTTAAGAACCTAAGCAATGACCCAACATGTGCTCCCCCTGGGTTAACGCAAGTTACTCCTGACCAAGTGGCCCACCAATTACTGATGAATGGTAAAACCAACTATAAAACGGGACAAACAAAGACCCAACGACAACGGGAGGTAGAGAGTGATATACTGGGTGCACCTTTCACAACTGAATAATTAAGTGCAGCAATAAACCAAACAAAGCCCAATAAAGCAGCCGGCCCCGACGACTTGAGAACAGAGCAAATAAAACAGTTTGGACCAATAACAATCAATTGGGTACTAAATCTCATGAACATATGCGTCGAATCCTTTAATGTTCCCAAAATCTGGAGGAAAGCACACGTCGTTGCCCTGTTAAAGTCTGGAGGAAAGCACACGTTGTTGCCCTGTTAAAGTCTGGGAAAACTCCAACAGACCCAAAGAATTTTCGACCAGTGTCGCTCTTATGCCACCTATACAGGGTATTTGAAAGGATGATCCTGAACCGCAGCTCTCCCAGGATATACTCGAGGTTGATCAAGGAAAAAGCTGGATTCAGACCTGGGAGATCTTGCAGTAGTCAAATCCTCAACTTGACACAACTAATAGAGGATGGTTTCGAGCACAACCAGGTGACTGGAGTGGTACATATAGACCTAAGCGCTGCCTACGACACAGTAAATCATCGTAGGTTGCAGGCAAAGGTATACAAGATGACGAAAGACTGGCGTCGGCGTCTGTCTAACATAATCAAATGCTTACTTCAAAACAGGCGTTTCTATGTAACCTTGGGGAATAAAAAGAGCAGATGGCGAAATCAAACCAACGGCCTGGCTCAAGGAAGTGTTCTTGCTCCCATGCTATACAACATATATACCAATGACCAGCCTATGGATACAGACACAAGGAAATTTATATACGCCGATGACACAGCAGTCGCTGCTCAGGCTAATGGCTTCGAGGAGGTAAACTAACACGCTCTCTGAATGACCTCGCAGAGTATTATTGGGAAAACCACCTATGACTCAACCCTAGCAAAACTCAGGTATGCACCTATCATCTCAAGAACAGAGAGGCAAACAGAGAACTGCGGATCAGATGGCAAGAACAAGATCTTGAACACTGACCGGCTCCCAAATACCTGGATGTAAGGTTGGATCACACATTATTCTATATGACACACTGTCAGGAGACAAAGTGTAAGGTACATTCGAGAAACAACATTATTTGAAAATTGACTGGCACAACATGGGGTGCTCAGCCATCAGTCTTACGCACATCAATGATTGCCTTGTGCTTTTCCGCAGCGGAATATGCAGCCCCAGTCTGGAAAAACTCCGTCCATACAAAACAAGTTGATACAGCAGTAAATGATATGGGCAGGATAGTGTCGGGGTGCCTTAAACCCACCCCCACAAACAAAATATATCCCTTAATTGGCATTGCACCACCTGATATAAGAAGAGGTGTAGCTGCGGAAATCGAATGAGGGAAACAGGAAAACGACCCTAGACACCCGATGTTTGGCCATCAGGAACTTCTTCTTCTTCTGCGTACACAGTCAGACAGTAACCATTATTTTTTCGAAAAAAACGGCGGTCATCCTGAGGCTGTCGCCACTGCCATAGAGCTTGTCTTGCAGTTCCACTGGTAATGGCCACATCTGCTCTCTCTGATCCTCGTATGTCGGGCAGTTCTGCAGCAGATGTTCAGCGGTCATTTTACCAGTACCGCACGGGCATTCGTCGGTACACCCTATCTTCAATTTGTTGAATAGGTGGTACCTCAGTCTATTGTGGCCAGTGCGAAGTCTGAAGACAACGACCTGCTCTCTTCTGTTCAACTGGTAATAGGCATCGTTTTTGGTGTAACCAGTATGTTCGGTTTCCCATTTGGTCATGTACCTGGCTTTGATAAGCCGTTTTGACTCTTCGTACGTCATACTAGTATCTGTTTGTGGTAGTCTTGCACCTTCTTTTGCCAGTCTGTCTGCCTCCTCGTTGCCTTGGATGTTGCAGTGTGATGGGACCCACTGTACCACTACCCTTTTTGGTGCGGACTGCTGGCACAGTTTGCAGAGTGCTGCTCTTAAGTCATTAAGCTCAGTGTTTTTCTGGCTTTTTAGCGCTGTGACTACGGCGAGAGCATCTGTCAGCAGGACTATATGGCTTTCATTTTCACTGTGTGTCACCATTTCTTCCACTGCCGCCCTCAGTGCCTCTGCCTCCGCTCTGAAATTGCTTGTGTACTTACCAGTAGCGAATGACAGTGTTATTTTTCTGCCATTTGGTAGGTTCAGGAATGCTCCTGCCCCTCCGTTCTGTGTTGTGTTTGTTACAGAACCGTCGGTGTATGCATGGGTCCAGTCCATGCTTGGGTAGCTTTTCGTTATGAAGCTTAGGGTAGTATCTCTCCTTTCTTTTTCAGTCTGGCAGTTTTTGTTTGCAATACCTGGTATATTTTCTACCACCTCTGGAAATATATCCTGCCTCCAGGTAGGTTTTCGTACAGTAGTGATGGGTTTTGGTGTTGTTAGTGCGTTTATAGGATCTTCGTGCATCTTTGCTTTGGCTATTTCTGCAAAGTTTCTCCGCTTTAGTTTCCCATTTCCCAAATTGTTTAGTCTCTGGTGCATTGGATGGTCGGTCAGTCTTCGGAGTTTCTCTGACTGCAGCTGGGCTCTGCAGTCTCTTCTATCGGTCATGGATTGCAGTTTTGTAATCTTTTCAAGTTCTACAATTGGCGTTGACTTTATGCCACCTGTTATAATTCTCATGGCTTGGTTTTGAAGTTTGTTAACTTTATCGAAGTTCGCCTTCGCTGCTGTTGTCCATGCCGCAATGCCATACTCGAGAACTGGTCTCACTCTTCCAGTGTACAGTTTCTTTAGTATGCCTTCGTCTGCTCCCCAGCTAGTGCCAGCAAGTTTCCTCATGATTGCCATTCTTTCTCTGGCTTTCATTCGGTTTCTCTCAATCTGACTTTTCCATGTCATGCGCCGATCAAATGTGACTCCCAGATAGGTTGGGTTGTCGTTTGGCTGCAGGAATTTGCCATTTAGACTCAATTTGGTACTTTGGGGTTTTAATGAAAGCGAGAATATTGTGCATGTGGTTTTCTCCTCGTTTATTTTGACCAGCCATGAGTTCGCCCACTCTTCCAGCGATGTTAGGGCCGTCTGCATCCGATTTCTTGCTATGGTGAGATTCTTTTCAGAGGTCCACATAGCCAGATCGTCTGCAAACATTGAGCTATGGACTCTTCTTGGTATATTCTCTGTAATATCGTTTATATATACCAGGAAGAGTGTGGGTGACAGTACTCCCCCTTGGGGTACTCCCTGCTCGAGTGTCACCTTTTTGCTCATCTGCCCTTGTACTTGGACTCTGGCCGTTCTTTGTTTGAGGTAGTGGTTGATCCACTTGTACATCTTCCCACAAACATCACTTCTTCTTAGCTTGACTCTAAGTCCATCTTTCCAGACCTTGTCAAATGCCTTTTCCAGATCCACCCAAACAGCTACTGTGTGTTTCTGTGCCTGGTAGGCATCTTCTATCTCCTGGGCTATGAGGATGACCTGGTCCTCAGTGGATCTGTGCTGTCTAAAGCCGGCTTGCTGTGGAATTAGTATTCGTTTTTCTTCCAGATGCCACATCAGTCTGGTGTTTATCATCCGTTCCATCAGCTTGCCGACACAGCTCAGTAGGCTTATGGGCCTGTATCCATTTGGATCTGTTTTGTCCTTTCCTGTTTTTGGTACTGGTACCAGTATTGCGTCTTTCCATGCCTGTGGTACAATTCCCCTTTTCCAGCTTTGGTTCAGGACCGATAGCAGTTTCCTCTTCGCTGTTTGGCCCAGCCCCATCAGCATTTCGTTTGTTATCCCGTCTTTTCCGGGAGATTTCCTTTTCTTTAGTGTTCTCATAGCCTCTTCCATTTCGCGCATTGTTAGTTTGGCCATCATGTGCTCTTGAGGTGCCGTATTCATGTTTTCGTGTCCCTTTAGCTCTTCGCTAATGTCTGTTTGCTTATATGCAGGGACCTCGATGTGGTTTGCTCTGGCATAGTGATCGACAAAGGCGTTTGCGGCTTTCTTACCTGTGATCAAGTTCTCGCCCTGCTTGATAGTAATTTGTTTATTTGACAGGGTTTCGTCGTTCATGGCTCTGGCTAGCTTCCATAGCTTGTTCCCGTCTTTGTCCAGGTTTAGACTTTCCGTTTTATTTTTCCAGCTTTCTCTTGCTGTTTGCTTGAGAGTGTGTTTGTACTTTGCCGCGGCGGCTTTGAGGGCGATGTTTGCCTCCATGGATTTTTCTCGCTCTGCCATGTTCCTAGCATTTGTTACTGCATCTTCCACTTTCTGCAACTCATCATTCCAGTAGGGCTTATAGTTTTTCCTAGCTCCTCTTGGGATGGTTTCAGTGGCGGCTTGCATTATTGCCTTGCTTAGGCTCTCTACCATGGGCTTCATTTTGGTGTTTCGTGTGTTGATGGTTTCACACAGCCCATCTGTCAGGATTGCAAATCTGTCCCAGTCGGCTCGTTTGTAATTCCAACGTGGGAGCGGTTTTTTTTCCTGTGGGCCTACTTCCATGTCAATGGTTAGCCTGATCGGCCTGTGGTCGCTACCTGCCAGTTAGTTTAGCACCTGGCGGTCTATTTTATGGTGTATGTCCTGTGTGGAGAAAGCCAAATCTGGAGTCGAGGTGGTATGCCATGTTCTTAACTTAACTTAACGTCTTTATACTGGTTTAGAAGACCCTGCAGAGTCTGTATACAACCAGTTACATTTACATCACCTTGCTCTAAAAGCTATGCGCATCCAGTTTATTCTTAAATGCATTAACTGTCCCTGCCTCCACTACCTCCCCTGGCAATGCATTCCAAGCAGACACCACTCTCTGACTAAAAAAATATTTCCTAATATCTAATCTGGACCTCTCTTTAGTCAGCTTGTAGCTATGCCCTCGTGTTATTGTGGGTGGCTGTATTTAAAAAAACTTGTTATAGTCTAATTTATCGATTCCTCTGATCATCTTATAAACCTGTATTAAGTCACCACGAATTCTTCTCTCTTCGAGACACTGTAGGCCGGTTTTTCTGTGTCGTTCCTCATAACTGTAATTCTGGAATCCCACTATCATCTTTGTCGCTCTTTTCTGTATTCTTTCTAGCATGTTTATGTCCCCTCTATGATAAGGACTCCACACCTGTACACAGTACCCCAATCTAGGTCTAACTAAAGCTTTATACAGTTTGACGATCACTTCCTTGCTCCTATGTTTAATATTTCTTTTTATCATACCTAACATTGCATTTGCCTTTTTCACTGCTACCTTAACTTGCTCACTCACCTTTCCTGTATGATCTATTATAACCCCTAGGTCCCTTTCCTTATCTATCTTTCTAATATTGTTTTCTCCCATTCTGTAATTATGTTCCATATTGGATCTACCCATGTGGATGACTGTACATTTATCTACATTAAACTCCATTTGCCAGCTTACAGACCATTCTCGAATTTTATCTAAATCCAACATCAATATATCCACTTCCGCTTTAGATGAGACACTACTGCATAGTTTTGTGTCATCAGCAAATTTTGCAATCATGGATCTCATATCAATGTCCAAATCATTTATATATATCAAGAACAAAATTGGTCCCAAAACCGAGCCCTGTGGCACACCACTTTTCACTTCACTCCACTCAGAGTACTCCTTATTTATGCCCACCCTTTGCCTTCTTCCCGTTAACCAATTTTCAATCCATTTGGCAACTTCCCCACCTATTCCATGTGATTTTAACTTTTGAAATAATCTTTGATGAGGTACTCTATCAAAGGCCTTTGCAAAGTCTAGATAAATAACATCCACTGGCTCCCCTTTATCTATGATTTTAGTAACCTCCTCCATGAATTCTAATAGATTTGTTAAGCATGATCTCCCTCTAGTAAATCCATGCTGACTATTTCTAATTAGATTAAATTTGTCTAAATGCATTACAATGTTTTCTTTGATTATTGACTCTAACAATTTACAGACTATGCTCGTTAAACTCACCGGTCTATAATTTGCCGGATCTGATTTTTTGCCTTTTTTGAATAAGGGGATCACTCCTGCATCTTTCCAATCCCGTGGAACAATCCCTTTTGTAAGTGATTGAGAACATAATATAGCCAATGGTTTTGCTAGTTGGTCTCTAATTTCATACAGCAATTTTGGGTGAATACCATCTCTATCTGGACATTTATTCACTTTCAACCCCTACAATTTTTTAAAAACCATTTCCTCTGTAATACAGATTGATCTTAATCCCGCTGTATCCATGTCTTGTATCTTGAATAGAAGCTAGGGCTATCCTCCGGCCTATTGATTAGGGAGAGATTTGCATCTATCTCCCAATCTTCCACTTCGTCACCTCTTCTGTCTGTGTCAGAGTATCCCCATCTCTCCGAGTGGCTGTTGAAATCTCCAACTACTACGCAGTTGGAGTCTCTGACCTCCATACTCGAGAGCGATAGGTCTCTATTTGGTGGTCCGTACAGATTGAAAATGCGGAGTTCCGTCTCTTGAGCCATTATGTCAACTCCTACAATTTCTGCTTGTCCGGTGTGATTGACAGATACCGCGCTACTCGGTATGCAGTTTCTGGTCAGTATCAGGACCCCTCCTTTGTGGCCTTCTCTATCTAGACGGAAGGTCTGGTATCCTCTGATTGAGAATTTATGATTATTGTTGAGGTGCGTTTCCTGGATACATGCCACGTCAATCTTACCTTCATGCAGGTGATGTGTTAGGGAAAGTTTTTTGTTAATGACTCCCTCCGCATTCCACTGTAGTATTTTGAGGGTCTTGAGGTTTTGGTCAATAGAAGTTGCCCCATAGCCATGTGCCTTGACTTCACGACACATGGGTGGGTGACCACCAGTAGTCAAGGGTGGGCCCCTTCGAGGCGTGAGGCCCGGCACTATCGCTGCCTGGCGGGACTCCGCAGGATGAGCGCCATGCGTTTTTCTAATAGGTTGTACTGTCATCATGCTGCGATTTACGTTGCACTGTTTTGTTAGGCTTGCGGCCCCGTGCATCCGATTTCAACAGGCGTTTCTGTAGGGATGCCCTCCTTAGCCTTTGGCTGTTCCCAGCCTATCTGCAAGGCAGCAGTTGTTTATGCTCAGAGTTGTCTCTCTTATGGAAGTTGTCTTACCAGACTATCGAGTCTTCACTACTCGTGTCTATAGGGTGCAATGATGATATGTAAGATGATATATGAGATGGGCTGGTTTACCCGGAAGAGAGGCAGTCCAGTGTGTCTGTATCCCAGGATCGTCACGTCCTGCCAGGAACGTAGCATTTGCATGTGAGTGGGGTACCTCTTTCTCCCTTTATTTTCTTGGCTTCTATGCAGGGATGGTACGCCTAGCATTCCCCGCCACCTGGGGTGTTGACACAGTGGGGCAGGTGTGCAATGTCCGCTGGTCTGCATCTCTTCTGCGTCCAGCATGATAGTTATATGGCTGATAACGTACAGAGGTAGATATCGTAGCCGAGGTGCATTTAGCCAGAGGACAAGCCTGGTAATGTCACAGAGATGTTGTTCGCCTGGTGTGCGGACAGCTCTCATGGTCATTGGTTGAGTCTCGACAGTTCACAGTGAGGTGGCTGCTCTACTGTTTTCGACACCCCGACCAGGTACTAAGTCTTTGGTTGGTGGTTTCGCACCCCATCGCCGTATAAGGTGAGTATCACGCAGTTGTCTGCCCGCTTTGATCGGCGGACGGCAAGGACCTCTTGCTGCGGCTCTACCAGATAGGGCTGGGGCGCAAGCCCCAGGTCCCGAGCATGTAGGAGCCTCCCATTGCAGTGGTGCTGAGATTTTGGGCGGGATTGCGGCTTACAAGGGTTCGGCCGTAATCCCCCACATGGAAGCCTCGCGCCATTGGCTTATCAGCCTGGTACGTGAACCAAAGTGTCTGCGGCTCCTCTCGATATGAGCTGGTTTTCCGTAGCAGCGCCCTGTCATTAGTAGGGTAAAACTGACCTGTCTTCAGATGGTCTATTTCCAGCACCCGTTCACTATTTGGTCAGACGAATTTATTGAGGGCTTTTGTTTGTCAATGACCAGGTATTTGAAATCTGCGGTTTCTGCGGAGTTAAACACGATTTCCGTAGCGTTCTTTCATTAGAGTGTTAGAGAGCTGACTTGTCTTCCGTGAGTCTAATACCAGCGTACGTTCATTATTAGACCCAAACGTTAGTGCTCTCGATTTGTCAGTCGTTCTACAGTATTGGCGTGTTCAGTCAAATTAAGCCGCAGGTTCCACTCCTGGTGGTGCCCTTCCGCCAATTCCTTTAGCGAGACAATCAAGTTACTTAGAGGGTAGCCCCAGATTGTCGAGGGTCTAATTCCAGCACATGTTCACTATTAGACCCCACGATGGTGTTCTCTTTTTGACAGACATTTTACAGTATTGGCTTGTAAAGTTAATTTAAGCCTCATGCTCCACTCCTGATAGTGCTCTTCCATCAATTCCTTTGTCAGAACACTCGATGCAGACCAACCGAGCCACAGGGGGCATAACCCCAGATTTCTGAGGGTCTAAATCCAGCACCAGTTTCATATTAGACCCCAGAAAAGTGGTCTCGGCATGTCGATCATTTCAGTGTTGGCCATTTTGAGTCAAATTAAGCCGCAGGCTCCACTCCTGGTGGTGCCCTTCCGTCAATTCCTTAAGTTTCAGCTTTGCAACCATACTTCCCCCGGAACCCAAACACTTTGGTTTCCCGGAAGCTGCCCGCAGAGTCATCGAAGCAACTCCTGCGGATCGCTAGTCGGCATCGTTTATGGTCAGAACTACGACGATATCTGATCGTCTTCGCGCCTCTGACTTTCGTTCTTGATTAATGAAAACATTCTTGACAAATGCTTTCGCAGTAGCTCGTCTTGCGGCGATCCAAGAATTTCACCTCTAACGCCGCAATACGAATGCCCCCGTTTGTCCCTGTTAATCATTACCTCCAGTTCCGAAAACCAACAAAATAGAACCGAGGTCCTATTCCATTATTCCATGCACCATTATTCAGGCAGCCGAGGCCTGCTTTGAACACTCTAATTTTTTCAAAGTAAACGCGCCGGCCACCCAGGACGCTCAGCGAAGAGCACAAGTGGGAGAGAGCAGGCAGACGGTAGGGCAGGAGACAACGGGCAGTGAACCGGCGCGAGCCGGACCGCCCGCCTGCGCCTGAGATCCAACTACGAGCTTTTTAACTGCAACAACTTTAATATACGCTATTGGAGCTGGAATTACCGCGGCTGCTGGCACCAGACTTGCCCTCCAATTATCCTATTATTTTCATGTCTACTTTGATTGGACTGCTCTGTGATAAGAAATTAATCAATATTAGTATAATCACTTGATCAATGACTTATAATAATCATCGCTCTTCATCATCATGTATCTTAGAGCACATAATCACTCTATTGATTTCATTACAATTGGGAGTTTGCCTCAATTGGTCTTTACATTATGGGCCTACCATCCCTCAGACCTCTTTTTAGCAATGATACAGTGTGTCTTCATGAGATTTTTCTTATTTTAGACCTATGCTCAGCGTAAAAAGTTGGAACAGACATGTCACACATCATTTTTTATCAGCATCGTGGTTGTACAGTGGGCTGATCTCATTCTCAGTAAAACTCGCAGAATTTCACTCTTTACACATGGAATGACGTGAGTAGATCTTCTAACTCACATTGATGGAGTGGGAATTGTGAAGGGAATTACCAGGTTGAGTGAATTGTCATCATTAATTATATGGTGTGAAATAATTTGAGAGAATGAGTTGAGTGGGAGTTAGTGACATTACATTTGGAGTGAGTTGAAACTTTCTTTGAGCATGTGCCACCTTTGGCTTGTATCAGTTTCTGTTACTAAGAGGGATATCAATAATCACTGGTACATGCACCAGAACAAATAATTTGGGGCTCCCATGTCACTTATAGCTTTCTGACAAAATTGTAAAACAGGTTTGGCTATCTATTATTAATCAGCAGACTCGTGCGAAACATCTGTCCATAAGTGGAACAGTATAATATGAAAGAAACAGCAGCAATTTAACTAATTCACTCCCAAATATTTTGGACCTCTGGACTTAATTTTTTTCTTTTCTAAAACTGAAACACAGCATCACTTAGTTGGGATCTATTTGTCTTCAATAAAAGTTCACTGAAACAATACATTTAAATACCAAACTGTTCACAGTTGAAGCTATAATACAATGGAATACACATATTTTACAAATGGTGGTGAAAATTTGTGTTTGATGGATTACAGTTGCATAATCGTTATTTATAAAAACTATGAATAAAACTGTTCCCCTCATCAACACATTATTCAGCTCTAACCAATACACGAATAACGTAATGACTTTCTATTAATGGTAATCCTCAAGGGAAGATGTTCTAAGAGTTACACCTAATTTGGTGTAGTTATTTTCACAGTATTTACATTTTACTGACGGCACGAGAAGTTGAAAACGTGCTCAAAAGTAAAAGTCCTGATCAACATTAGCGTGAGTGTTTACAATTTACACGCACACGGAAAGAATGTTTCTGCTGTATTTGAAATATAAATCATCATCATCATGTAGCATGTCCTTTGTAGAACGTCGATCTCATCACAGTCTGTCTGAAAGGAACTCGTTCCCTTGCCAAAACACCAGCCTCCGCCACTGTCATACTCAGCCATTCCTGGATATCTTGGTGCCATGGTCTTCTTGGTCTACCCCTACCTCTTTTGCCTGGCACTATACCTTCCATCACCGTTCTCTCAAGACCATTGTGTCTCTTGATGTGACCAAAGTACTTGCATTTTCTAGCCAAAATGGAATTGATAAACCAGTTCTCTTCTATGCTCAACTCTTGCCGAATGTGCATTTGTTTTTTTTCTCTGTCCAGGGTATTCTGAGGATCTTTCTGTAACATTTTGACTCGAAGGATTTGATTCTTTGTCTATAAGTTTTGGTAATCGTCCATGATTCACAGCCATAAGCTGCCACAGGAAAAACACAGGCTCTCAAGACTTTTACTTTTTTCATTTTGTTGGTGCCCTGCCATAATTTCTTCAGGCTGTTCAGTCTCTGCATTGCCATAGCTAGTCTTCTTCTGATTTCTTTCGAGCAGTCGCCATTTTTATCAATTCTGGATCCCAGATATTCAAAATGTGTGACCTGATCTATTTCCTCACCACCCACTGTAAATTTATGTTGACATTGAGTTTTGTCGGTGGTCATTATCTTTGTTTTATCTATGTTTATGAACAGGTTTTGATCTTTACTATGTCCATTAACGGCTGAAAGTAGTTGCTCTAGCCCTTCTGCACTTCTTGATAGTATCACTGTGTCATCTGCGTATCGTAACTCAGGAATCTCGTACCCCCCAATTGTAAATGGGTCAAAACTTTCAATGTTCACATCTTCTCAAACATTTCTCATTATACATTCCGCATATATGTTGTACAGATAAGGTGAGAGGATACACCCCTGTCGGACTCCTTTTTGTACTGCAAACCAATCCGATGTTTGCCCAGATACTCAGACAGCGGCTTGTTGATCTTGGTATAATGTTTCAATTAGATGGACTATGTGCAAAGGAAACCCCATTTCCTTCATGATTCTCCACAGATTTTGATGTTTTACCGTGTCGAAGGCTTTAGTGTAATCAATGAAACATGTGTACAGGTCTAACATTAAACTCTCTACGTTTTTCATAGATATTCCTTAAATTGAATATGTGGTCCTGGGTCCCTCTGTCTTTCCTAAAACCTGCCTGGACTACTTGAATTTCAGATTCAAACCTTTTCTCTATCCTTCTTAACAGGATTCGCAAGAGTATCTTGCTAGCGTGGCTGATCAGCGCGATAGTTCGGTAGTTCGCGCACAGTTTCAGGTTGCCTTTTTTGGGGTGGGGAATATAAATTGATTTCTTCCATGCTTCTGGCCACTCTGCACGGTACCATATCTGTTTACACAGCTTGTGATAGACTCGAGCACATGCCTTTCCTCCTGCTTGTATTAGCTCTGCTTGGATATCATCGCATCCTGGGGACTTTCCCTTTTTCAGACTTTTAATTGCAGAGCGTACTTCTTCTAATGTTTGTTCAGGTTCTTTCTCATCCTTTGGTAGGATTGTAACTGAGTACTTTGTGCTATCTCCATACATGGTTCTGCAGTACTCTCCATCTGTTCAGTATGTCTTTGGTTTCTGTTAATGTGTTATCCTCTTTGTCATTTATGACATGTGGAACCGGACGGAACTCCCTTGTCAGTGTTCTTATTGCTTTAAATGTATCTCTCTCTCTGCCTTGTTGCTGTAGGTTTTCTATATTCTTACACTTTTCTACTATGTATCTTCTTTTATCTTTTCTTATTTCTCTTCTAACTTTTCTTGCACAGTTTTTATATGCGCTGTGTTGGTACCCTTACTTCCCATTTGTTTTAATTGTTGCCTTTCTGCAATGAGTTTCTGTGTTTCCTCTGTTATATAGCTCTGTCTTGTGCGACATCTTGGGAATCATTTCTTTCGCTGTCAAGATCAAAATATCCCTTGCGTACGATGTCAACTCCTCAGATGTCATCTCTTCATGTACCGCAAGCAACACCTCAAATTTGTTTTCTACTTTGATTTTGTATTCAGTAGGTATTGCTGATACATCGAAGCGTATTGGTTGGCAACCTTTGTTGATGCTAAGTAGTCTTGTTTGGAAAACTGCAAACAGTAATTCATGGTCCGTATCGCAGTCTGCTCCTGGCAGCGTTTTTGTTGCCAGCACATTTAATCTCCATCTTTGTTGCCCTAGGATGTAGTCTATTTGGTTTCTGCTGTTGCCATCAGGGGAGGTCCACGTGTATAGTCTATGTGGATATTGTCAATGGAGAGGTTGTTTTCCGTGCAGAATTCAACTAGTTTTTCTTCTTGCTCATTTCTATGTCCCAAACCGAAAGGTCCTCGAACACTTCTCTCCTCTTCGGCTCTTTCCTCTGACCTTCGCATTGAAATCGCCAATGATGATCAAGATATCTCTTGTTTCAACTTTTTCCATTGTTTCTTGCAAGGTGTAATAGAAATCATCCATTTCGTAATTGTTTGCTGCTGATGTTAGTGCATACACTTGAATTATTGTTAAATTTCTAGTCTTTTTCTTTAGTCTGATTACAATTAATCGGCCGTTGACTGGATTGTAACCGAGTAGTAAAGGTGCCTTTTTTTTTGACAGAATAAAGCCGACCCAGCTTTTTCTACCCTTGTCCATCCCAGAGTATATAAATGTTTCTCCTGAGGAGCTGGTACAGTGCCCTTGACCGCCCATCTGTGCTCAGAGACTCCAAGAATCTCTATCTTGGTTCTCTCCATTTCTCTTCCAATCATGAACAACTTGCCCTGGTATAGGCTCCTGACGTTCCAGGTGCCCATTCTTAGTTTTGTTTTTAGTCCCATTTCAGAGTTGTCCACTGTAATGCAGTCAGGCTTTAGGCCGTCATCTCCATTACTTGTACTGACTCTGAAATCGGCCTCTTCCCCAGTTGGCGTCGATGATCTGCCTGGCCTGAGGGCCTCACCATCAGATCTTTGAGTTTCGTTTTTCTCGACTGTCATAAGTTTCTTGGCATTTTACATTCAGTAGTTTGCCATTGTTTCTGAATGTTGTTCTGGCTGCTTACAAACTATGGTCTCTGGTGCGCCCTTAGCCCGATACCAGGCGTTTCCAGCTCCTGCTTTTAGAGTCGTTGTCGCACAGGTCGATCTTCCGCCTCGTCCACCAGCAGCTGTGTGTACTTGTGAGTACACTTCTTGTCGTTTCACTCACATAGCTTAGCCGGCCAGCCAAAGCCATTGCCCGGGGGATGGCGCTGCCGTACACAGGCAGACTCTAGGAGTGTGTAAGGGATAGTACCTCATGGTGAGAGGCAGCCACATCCTTGATGGCCAAGATCCTATTTGGTTCCCCCACTTCTGTCTAGCTCACGAAATATATATACACACATTTATATTATACACACTAGAATGGCCGGGCAGGATCTTGAACTTTTACTGACTTTGTGAACTGTTATTACCATTGCTTGAGAAAAAAGAGGGCATCCGCCCCTTTGTCAGTAGATTTAGTTTCACTTTCATCGCTCAACTCAGAACTAAGACTAGATATAATAACAATCGATATCTTCATCATCCCTAACTTTAGTAATAATATAATCTATCTATTAACGAGCTTGTACTGAAAAAAACTCTATTTGGTGTGGCTGAAGGTGCATGGGATAGCTTCAAAGTTGCCCTCAGAAAAAAAATTGTGGATTCCAAGTTACAAAAATAAACATTTGTTCAACAAAACTCACGCTAACTCTTCTGGAAAGGAATAGTGCAAAATCTGGACTTCCGCCCATAACCAAAATAAAACATTTAGGAGAACTAGGAATGGGAAAATATGTGATTTTGTGAATACAGTAGCAAAAGCCAATATATCGGCTCCTGGGTTTTCTAGACAAAAACCAGAAGCCGATGTATCGGTTCGTGGGAGTGAATGAGTTAACAGAGTTAACAATTAAGCCCCTTCCTCCCCTGCATCACATCCCCATTGCACTCTTTCCCTATCCTCCTACCCGCCCGTCTCTTCCCTCCCTCACCTTGCTCTTCTCCTTGTTCAAATGGCCTATCGTGATTTTATTATCTCCTCCCCTAATCTGCTCATCCTCACACACCCAACCCCCCCCCCTCAAACTGCCCATCCCTTCAACGTAAACCGCCACATCTCTTCACTCTTCATTGTCTGTCCCTTCTCCCCAAAATCTCAACTTGTTTCAGATTCAGAACTATGTTAACGACTTTCAAAATTATCCCAGACATTTTAACCCAATTGAGATAACATCATGTGATATGATCAGCCAATCAACTCGCCGTAAAATCCATACTTGCTTCTGCTAACGAAACAGTATTTCTAATGACTTAGGCTCTCCAGTCACCAAACACTTTAATAGTCCTGTGTACCAACAGTAATGCAATGTTAGGCATGATAAAAAGAAATATTAAACATAGGAGCAAGGAAGTGATTGTCAAACTGTATAAAGCAATAGTTAGACCTAGATTGGAGTACTGTGTACAGGTGTGGAGTCCTTATTGTAGAGGAGATATTACAGTTATGAGGAAAGACTCAGAAAAACCGATCTACAGTGTCTAGAAAAGAGAAGAATTCAAGTTGACTTAATACATGTTTATAAGATAAAGGAAAGGATAAATTAGACAACAAGTTTTTCAAAATACAACCAAGAACAAGAGGGCATAGCTACAAATTAGCTACAGAAAGGTCCAGATTAGATATTAGGAAATTTTATTTTAGTCAAAATGTTTTGTCACAGATGGTAATAGAGGCAGGGACAATGAATGCATTCAAGAATAGATTGGATGCATATTGTTTTTAGAACAAGGAAAACTAAATGATACTGGTTGTATACAGACTCTGCAGAGTCTTCTAAACCAGTATAAAGACGTTAAGTAACAGGGTTACTGGCATCAGTTTCTTCTGATAATTGACACTGGAGTGAGCTAAATCATTGAATTTCCTTATGGGATGCCTTAAACCTTACGTTTAAATACACTCCATGCCCTTGCATAGGCTTCCATACTCATTTCTCTTTTTCTGTGGTCGTCTCCCCCCCCCCCCCCCCCCCACGCACGCACACCCCCACACACCATATAAATGCATTACTGAATTCTTGTTGTATGCATGTCTACACATGTGTTTTGTATTTTTTGTGTAAATGTATCTCTCTCTGTCTCTGTTTAGCCTACTCCATCATAGCTCCCATAACGTGATTATTATTTCTCACACATTCCTGGCTACTCTTTCCAACAAAATGACCATTGCCCAATTCGTATTGTGTTTTGTGCCAAGTTATCATCATTAAGTGTTTTGTTTTGTTCTTTTTCCCTGAAGAACGCCTTCATGGCCATAATGTTGGTTTACTTTTGTTTCTGTTTGTGTGCTATAAATGAGTCATACTTGTTTATGTTATAAATAAATGTGAACAGCTAATATTTATTAAGAATCATTCATACTAGAACTACTTCATTGCTTAACAATCTTTCAGGAATTGGATTCTCAATTCAGCTCTAGTCTTTGAGACAGTATTGGCTGCAGCAATTGCTTATTTGCCTTTCATGAGCCAGCTAAATGTCCAATATGTAAGGTAATTTGTATTTTTATCCTTTTTTTGATTGAGGTCAAATTTGACACATTTCTGAATTGATGTCATATATCTGCTAATTAAGATTATAATGGAAAATTAATCACAACTTAGTTCAACATAAAAAAAATCAAGTTAGTCAGTCCTGAGACCGGTGTTGAAGTCGTCTGATCAAGCTACACCACTGTCCTCTGTTAGTCAGTCCTGAGACCGGTGTTGAAGTTGTCTGATCAAGCTACACCACTGTCCTCTGTAAAGTCAGTCCTGAGACCGGTGTTGAAGTCGTCTGATCAAGTTACACCACTGTCCTCTGTAAGTCAGTCCTGAGACCGGTGTTGAATTCGCCTGATCAAGTTACACCACTTGTCCTCTGTTAGTCAGTCCTGAGACCGGTGTTGAAGTCGTCTGATCAAGTTACACCACTGTCCTCTGTAAGTCAGTCCTGAGACCGGTGTTGAAGTCGTCTGATCAAGTTACACCACTGTCCTCTGTAAGTCAGTCCTGAGACCGGTGTTGAATTCGTCTGATCAAGTTACACCACTTGTCCTCTGTTAGTCAGTCCTGAGACCGGTGTTGAAGTCGTCTGATCAAGTTACACCACTGTCCTCTGTAAGTCAGTCCTGAGACCGGTGTTGAAGTCGTCTGATCAAGTTACACCACTGTCCTCTGTAAGTCAGTCCTGAGACCGGTGTTGAATTCGTCTGATCAAGTTACACCACTTGTCCTCTGTTAGTCAGTCCTGAGACCGGTGTTGAACTCATCTGATCAAGTTACACCACTGTCCTCTGCAGATTTCTTCAGTTCAGCATAAGTCTGCACTCCAATGTTTTTGTATGCTTTTCTGATGTACCGGGACTTGTTTATTGGATGCCCTCTTTTTTCTTTTTCCCTCAGATTTGCCTTCCAGTATTTTCAATAGTAAGCCTCCATGTCTCATATTGTGGCCAAACCAAGACAATCTACCTTTTTGTATATTTTAAATTAATTATTTATGTGCCCCTATATCATTAAGTACATGCTCATTTGACCTTTTTTCTGTCCAGCTTCTCTTTGCATCCTGCCATAGCACCATATTTCAAAAGTTTCTAAGGTACTTTCATCCTTTTTATTTAGAGTCCATGTTTCAAAGCCATACAGGCCAGATATGTGGGGTGATAATTTTTTTACTTGACGATCTGTTGCTCAGCGGGGGTTGTACCGCTGTGTGGTCCAACTTCATCTCCAGCGGTCTTTATCCTGGGCCCAATGAGTAATAATCTTCTCTTTTAACGTATCTTGAATGTTGCAGTGGAGTGCCAGGGAGTTTTACCAATTCATTGGAGGCCTACCCTGTGGTCTTTCTCTGCCTTAAGGGTACTCGACTGCTTTTAGCCCTGTTTGTGTGAACAACTGCATTGCTCACCAATGATAATTGGTTGGATTGGGAGGTTCAGCATGCAGTGGTTGAGGAGAGTAAGGTCAACCATGTGTCTATCAAGAGAGGTTGGGTCACTCAAAATTGTTCTCCTTTGTTTTGCTTTTGTAAGTATCCATGTTTTAGCACATTGCAGGGAGCACTGTGGAGTTAAAGAAAGAAGTGCGTAGGATTTCATTTTGGCAACCTTCCAGCACTGTCTGGATGGACAAAAAGGATTCCAAGCCCGCTCAGTGCCTGGTTAGTTTTGGTTCAAAATTGTTATGCGTGTTGAGGAGGTGTCCAAGATAGCAGTATTCCTCTACGTCTTTTAAGTTTTCCCTATCGAGGATGACTGGTTCACAATGGACACATCAGTTTTGCTAGTCTTTGGTCTTGTCGATATTATTTGTCAGCCCTACTGTTTCCCTCTTTTTTTTTAAATCTCTAAGATGTGGTTGGCTTCTGCGGCTCACTCTGTGATCAGCACTATGTGTGATCAGCACTATGTTGTCCTCAAATCGAAGATGATTGAGGTGTCTGCCATGAATATGGATTCCAAAGTTCTCCCAGTCGCAACAACTGATGACCAATTCCAAGCACGAGGAGAAGAGGTTTGTTGAGATAGGATCTCCCTGGTGGATCACCGTCTATTGGAACCACATCTGGAAGCTGGAATGGATGGAAGTACAATTTGTGTAGAAGTTGGCAAGAACTTTGATTGTTCTATTAACGAATGTCCAGACAAATTACTGTTCTGTAGAATCAAATGTCTGAATCAATAAAGGTGAAGGGTTCTGCTATTCTCTGGCTGTCTCAATAAGAGAGATAGTCCAGTGTGCTGTAGGAATGTCAAAAGCCAACTTGCTCAATGGTTGTGCACTATTAAGGATGGGACGAGCTCTAGTAAGAATGTACGTCATCAACAGTTTGTAAATGGGAGAAGAGTAATTGGATCATAATTTGTTAGTTTCCCTTCTTGGAGCTGTAGTGTGTTTCCCTTCTTGGAGCTGTAGTGTTTTCCTGGTATGAAGATATCTAGTTGTTGTTATGAATGCCCACAATGAGTAAGTTGACTTTTTTGTGCGCCCTGAAAAAAACATTAACTGGTGGGTTACAGTAGCTTTCTCTTGCATCCTGAGGAAGGTGGACTGGGGTCCTCCAGGCGGTTGTGCTATGCTTGGTGGCTTCATCTGTGTGACGCTCACAACTAGAGATCACATCGATCCCCCACCTAGTTAGCCAGACTGCCAAGAAGGACAGCCCGTTTTCAGGGAGGACTACGAGAAAGTCAAGGTAGGAGGTCTTGGCCAGTATATTTTGCTTGACCCTGACAAAAATGTCTGATCAGTATATTTTGTCTGACCAGATGTTAGTATTCCTCCCCGAAGATATCATAGTAAAATTGTGATCTATAGCTAGAGTGGTGGTCCACAAGCATGGAGGTTATCTGTAGTGATCACCTTGCCTGGTGATTTTCCAGGCAGTATATGCTCAGTGGCATGAGAATTTTTGCAGGTAGAAGATCTGGATGAGGGGATAGTGAGAATGGGAGGGGGATTGAAGGAGAGACCAAAGATTAGAACATTCCGGTACAATAATCTTTCGTGATTGACAACATGCCCAGCCTTGATGTGATGTGGGATCCATCTTGAACTTTTAGACAAGGAATAACTGGTTGGTGTTCAGTAAGGCCTCGAAATACACAATTGATGTTGTGTCGAGAATCTGCATCTGCTAGGAGACTCTAGTGTGAAAAGTTCTGTAAGTTTTTGGTGGCAGATTTTGCTTAGGGTGTGCGACAAGTCATCCTGCACTTCTTCTCTAACAAAATTCATGTGGCAGGTGTTATTCGATTTGTGATGTGGGTTAGTGCTGGGAGTCTGGTCGCTTTTGAGATAGATGTAACCATTGCAATCAGGTTAACATAGTCAGCATCAAGGCCAGTGACGCTGAATGCTTTGAAGCCAATAGATCGGCTCCTGTGTTTTCTGAAAAATTCTGGAAGTCGATACATCAGCCTGTTGGAGTGAATGAGTTAATATGCTTGGAGCTTCTATCCAGAATCAAACATACATGAAAATCTTTAGCAGATAATTGTTTTGTTAGATCTGCTCAAGAATTGATAAATATGTCATAACTTTTCTTATCATTTATCCTTTTAGACCAGTGTACTGGCTTTATCCAATGTTCTATTCCGCTCTTATGTTGATCGCTGATGAGATGCGACGGTTCATTTTACGAATGCATCCAGAAGGTTTTGTGGAGAGGGAGACTTACTATTAAAATCATGCTGCAACTATGCTGCCAAAGTTAGTTATTCCAAGGTACCAGTTGGTTTATAGCATGCTTTATTTTGGTTATCATTTATAATTGAATAAAAATTTTCAATTTTGTTTAGAAATGCCTTTTTTTCACGACTGTTTTACTCTTTTGCCTGTATTTTTTAAATGTGAATTTCAGTGCACAACGAGCAATTGTTCATATTTTGTCTTAGAGCAGGGATGCTTTTCTTGAAAATTTGTTTGTCAAGAAATAAATCTGTTCAATCTTTTTAACATGTCTTTAATACAAGGCATGTGCAAATGAAACCCACACGTGCTGCGCCACGTGGACATACGCACGAGGAACATCATGACGTCACATCTGACTTAATAAGCACATTCTAATGTACAAGTCTGGATGTGTTCATTATCCTCGCTTTAATAGGTTCTGCTGCAGATCGTTGAGAAAATGGCATGTGTGATACGGAATCTGTTCAGGGTTGATCAGCGAATGGTGATTCAGTTCCTAACAGCTGAAGGATGTCAACCAGTTCATATTAATCGCAGAGTGCAAGTAGTGTATGGTGACAAAAATGTGTTGCAGACAAGAGGGACGGACTGGATGTTTCGGGAAGGACGTGAGTTAGCGAAAGATCGTCTGCGACCAGGTCAAGCATATATTGTTGCGACACAACAAGCCATCATCGATATTGATGCAGCAATACAGGTGGACCTTACGTTCACTAGCAGAGATGGTGGTTAGTTAGAAACTGAAGTATTGGAAAGTGTGTTCACATGCAAAGGAAGCATCCCAGGTCACTATAACTCCCAAAAATTCAAATATCAGATTTCTGTTAGTGAGGTTTCACTGACACGCATTTTTATTTTTACAATGAAGGACTTCTATTGACAGACTTCAAAGAGACTGGCGTGAACGCCATCTGCTACAAAAACACACTAGACATCCTGCATTCAGCCATCAAGAATAAATGACTTGGCATGCTTTCGTGTGGTGAGATTCTGTTGCGTGATAGTGCTTGTCCACATGTCACGAACATTGTGCAGGAAGTCTTTGTACAGAAAAGGTGGGAAGTTGTGCCACACTTAGCCTATAGCCTCGATTTGTCACTATGTAACTTTCATTTTTTCGGACGTCATGGCCTGCCTCAGTCACCAAATGGTTTAAATAGCAACCAAAGTCATTTTTCTTGAACGGTATCTGACATCCACTCAAACAATGGAATTTGTGTCTGAAAACCTGTGGCAACTTTTTCTAGCGAACCCATGCTTGCTACCTAACAATTACTTTGTTTAACTCTGCCGCACCTGCTGATTTTCCTTTCAGATGTTTGTAATAAATCCACTGGGGCAGATTTCATTTGAACACGGCTTGTACATATAAAGAAATTTTCACTTGCATTGCTCTAGCCACAGGTGTTTACCTAACTAACCAACATCTGGAAATCAAAATCACTGAGCGAGCACACCAAGCTCAGGCTGTTCAACTCCAACATATTACCAATACTCACCTATGGATATGAATGCTAGAAAATAACAAAGTCATAGGAAAAGAGACTAAATGCATTTAAGGATAAGTGTTGAGTATTGGCTGGTAGGAATTCATAACCAACAAAGCAATTAGAGAAGTCACCAAGCAACAATATTTTTCAGCACTTTCAGGAAAAAAAAAACTGGTCATACATCGGACATACTCTACAATGGACAGCAACAGACTCCCCCTACAGGTGTATATGTGGTCACCTTCTGACAGTAGGAAAAGAGGAAGACCAAAAGAAACTCTTCACAGAACAATCATCAGAGAGAGTTCCACTATGGGCTTGAACAACATACATGAACTGAAAAGAGTGGCATCACACAGATCAAACTGGAGAGCACTGGTTTCTGCCTTATGTGCCATGTTTAGCACTTAAAGAACATTGACAGATTGATTTCAACACTACTTTTGTTTTCCTTGTAGATCTTGTTAGTCTTGCATATTATTTTATTTAAAAAAATTATTTTTAAAGATCGGGCTATTGGAAAAATAATTTATACAAATTTGTCTGTGATAAAAAAAAACAATAAATAATACACAATACGCTGAGGAATATGGTAGGACTACATTGACTAACTATTATATTGACACACAGAAGATATAGTGGTTTGGACATTTGACAAAGATGCAGTATGATCAACTTGGAGCAAAATCATACTACATGAAGGTTTCAGTACCACAAGCAAGAGGTCGACAGTAATGATAGATAGAGGGGATCAAAGAAACACTCCAAATGTTTAACATGTCGGCAGCACAAGCCTCCTACCTGGCACAAATCATCAGTCTACAAATACCTTCTCTCTGTGAAGCTGCAAGGCAGTAGCAGTGGGACAAAAGAAGAAAAAACAAATTTTAAACAAAAAGTTTAAACTTAACATAATATTTCATGCTTTGTACAGGTCTGAACCTTCCTGATAGAATATCAGTTTATACACAAGCTAAACAAGTTTTATAATTTTTGGTCAGTAAATAAAGATTTGGTGTCCATTTGTATCTTTGAAGTCGAATTGTAAAAAAAAAATGTCAGCAAGGAAAACTATAGATAGTTTACAACGCAACTGCATAACAGTTATTTTCTCTCATGAAACTTGCCAAAACAGTCACTCAGATGGAGGTGGAGCTCCATTTGTACAGCCTTCATAATAACATGTTGTCCGCATCATTACTTGAGGGCAGCTACAGATGCCACAATTTCTTTGCTTGACTAAATTTATGACATAATTTCCATGTCTGATTCTAGGTGAGATTGAATGGAGATCTGCAACAGCAACAATTCATGTATCAGCTGTCTTCTAAAGTCAACTTTGTTTGTGTTTGGTAGTTGGAGACAAGGCTAAGGAAAGTGGTGTTTTATTATACTGTACAAATTCAGTTAATATACTATCAAAGAAGATTTATCACCTGGCAACAAAAATGAAAGTGTATGGGGAGAAATAGAAAGTGGAGGTGACAAAACTGGTTGGAGGAGTATGCTACAGATGTCCATGAAGTCACAAAATAGGGAGCTGATTAGTAGCATAGAAAAGGCAAGTACAAGGAAATTATTATTAATGGGGGATTTCAACTTTCCACAAATGAAATGGGATATGGTAGAAGCACTTGTAGAGTCAAAACTTTTTGTTAAGTGCATAACTGACAATTTTTTGATTCAACATGTAGAAGCAGCTACCAGAGGCAAAAACATAGTTGACCTAGTTTCTACTACAGAGGAAAATCTGATTGAAAACGTTAACATTGGGGAACTGTTTGACTCAAGTGACCATTAAATCATCCATTGGGATCTTATATCGGGGAAAGAAGTAAACAAACACGTGAACATACGACTACTGTAAGGCAGATGTTAAGAAGATGAAAGAGGCAGCGAGCCACATAATCTGGAAAGATATTGTCGGAGGAACAGATGTTGAACAAGAATTAAAGAGTTTCAAAACAGTTCTAGAAAAGCTAAAAAAGGAACGTGTTCCGTGAAGGGAAGTAAACCCCAAGCGTAAAAAGTGGATAACTAGATTTGTAGTTAAATGTAGAAGAGCTAAAAATAAAGTATGGAAGAAATATATAGAGGCAGGTACATCAGAAGAAATGTATTTAAAATATTTGGAAAAGCAAAACATAGCTCAGAAAGTGAATAAAGCAGCAAAAATAGACTTTGAAAAAGAACTTGCTCGTAGGATCAAAAATGATAGTAAAAGCTTATTGTCTTATGTTAAAGTAAAGTAAATTTTTTTTAGTCAGAGAGTGGTGAATGCTTGGAATGCATTGCCACAGGAAGTAGTGGAGGCAGGGACAATTAATGCATTTAAAAATAGATTGGATGCACATAGCTTTTAGAGAAAGGAAATGTAAAAGAAACTGGTTGTTTATATATACTGCAGTCTTCTAAATAAGTATAACATCTTTAAGTTTAAGATACCCTGGACATTGCAAACAATTTAAGCTGTGTCACTTCAAAAATACTAAAGAAAATTTGTTTCCACCCCTTTCTTGTCCGTCAACTAAATGTGTCAAATGTAATGCCAGATTGGTCCACTCTGTCACACATATTCATGCATTCATTGCTCTTAGTAGATTTATTTTTGTTTGACAAGAGTGATTGCTGATTTCTTTGGTCTCCAGTTGAAACAAGAATAAAGTTTCTTACCTTTTTTTGTCCCTAAACATTGCACACACAATGCTCTAGATTCATTTCTAGATGCTTCAGCTGTTTGATTTTGAATTCTTTACGAAACTGTTGCCTATTTATGTTGACAGTATCTGTGAAATACTGACTTTTGCCAGTTAGGCAGTGCCACACTCGTGTAGCAGCAATCAGCCCTGTTCTACACGGTTGTAACAATGTGTCAAATACTTTTATAGTTTGCTGGCTATTGACATCTACTTCTGGACTGTAAGGTGTATTAGCTCCAAAGTACGAGGGTAATTTGTAAAGTGTTACCTCCAGCGCCCAGAGCCGCATGACACCTATGTGAGAATAATCTCTAATGATGTGACTATAGGAGCATGTAGTGGCATGCGCCTGGCACGGGACACATGCACACAGCAAAATAGCGGACTACGTGGAAATATGTTTTAGGCAACTTGCTGTGATGGAATTCCTAATGGTGGAAGGGTGTGTGTCCATCGGCATGCATTGAAGAATAACTGTGGTATATGGTGACGCCTGTGTGAATGTCAGAAGGTGGACACGGATTGTAAAAGGCGACAATCCAGCCAAGATGAACCTGCATGACATGGCTCGCAGCGGACGACTGATCACAGTTGTGGATGCACAGTATCAAGCTCACGTGGACAAACTGATTCCTTGCAATTGCTGTGTCAAGCAGAAAGATATGGCCACAACGCTTATGATTTCGATTGATCGAGTCCATCACATTATCTATGTCCTGCTTGGGTATAGGAAAGTGGGTGCGAGATGGGTCCGTCACTTGCTGACACCGGATATGAAACAATACAGACAGCAGGTGTGTCAGGAACTTTTGCATGATATGAACAGGAAGGCGGTGCCTTTATATGCCGAATTGTCACTGATGATGAATCATGGGAACATCATTATGACCCAAAAAAACAAGCGCATGTATATGGAGTACAGGCATAAGAACTCACCTTCCCCAAACTCAAGGTCATTGCCTCAACGGCAAAAGTAATGATGACTAGCTGCTGAGACTGAGAGGGTGTAGTCCACATTGAATGTTTAGAGCACTGCAATACCGTCAACTATGATCAAAATGTGAAAACTTTGAGCACGATTGCTGCGTGTTCGTGTGGGCAAACATGCATAATTCTTCAGCATGACAATGCTCGCCCACACAAGTAGACAAACAGTGGCTGCATTGGAGTGTCTCAAGTTTAACAACATTTTACTGCACCCATCATACAGGATTAGGCACATTGTGACTTCTTCCTCTTTCCGAAGCTGAAGGAACACCTCAAGGGACACCATTGCACTTCTGACGAGGCGGTGCAAGCAGCTGTGCTTATCTGACTTCGGGAGAGGACATCTGATTTTTTTTGTCGACGGGAAGCAACAACTTGTCTGATGTTGGTGTTTGTGTGTTGGACTGGGATGGTGACTACATTGAAAAATAACACCACATCACCTAAATGGCATTCCAAGCTTTAAGAAATTTTTTAGTTCATGTGTAAATATTGCACATTAGATACCTCAAAGGCAAAACTTTTCAAACAGCTTTTGTATATCAACACATTGACAACAAAGCCAGTACTGATGTCACAAAGAATAAAAGTCTTCACATAGTATTGTTTAGGTCTAGAGACATTGAGCATTGTTTGTGCCTTTCCACCCAATGACTATTTAATCTAAAGACAGCATTTTGTAAGGATTTATGCTTCCTGCAGGAATGGTTTGATTTTTGCTTTTCATTGCTGATATGGAACATCATGTGCTATAACATTTTAAACCTTTCCTGAGTAAGCATTTGCCTGTATAGTGGAGACTGCATAAAGCCTTGACTGGACCAGTAATGGCTGGTTTAAAAAAAAATAATTCCTATAACTTACAAAGTTCTGCAGTGTCACTGGAATTCAATTTCATTCAGTATAATCACTGATTGAAGCAGTAAGCTCTTCAGTCATTTCACTTGTGAACAGAGCATTGAAAACAAAAATATGCTGATGAATTGTAAGGTATAATCTCTAAATTCACACCATTTATCCTACTTGATGGAGGGACTAAGCAAAACGCATTTTCAGTTGAGCCAGCATCAACTTCATTCCAGTGTACCTCATTGAGTTAATGATTGTCTCTCTTGGTTCTGTGCTGATCTAAATCTATCATCTCTATTTATAGGGGCTTTAGCTTTACTGTTCTTGTCTGCTTTTTCAAAGACCTGGGTATCATAGTACATAGCTTCCTAATACATAGCTTCCTAAAAATCAACAAAGCTGATACAGACATGCCCCCGCTGTATCAAGAGATGGCATAAATTGATGTAGGTACCAGAGATGGAACCTACCCCTGGACATCATCTACCATACACAACATGGAAGTCACTAAACAGACTCCAAACTGGTGTATCACGATGCAAGAAGAACTTGAAGAGATGGGGACAGATGATGACACATGTGACTGTGCTGCAATACAGGACCCAGACCACCTGATGACCTGCCCCAACCTCCAGAAAACATCCAATAGGTGCGACATGCTGGAGGCAAATGACAGGGCAAAACATGTCACTGGATACGTGCTGTATGATGTTGTGCTTGGACATGGAAAGTAAATAAGTATCATAGTACTGGTAGTTTAATTCAACAATGTCAATATCCATGTAACTGTTGTTAGTCAGTCATCGCTAATAACCCTGTAATCTGAATCATCCTCTTAGTTGCTTGATTGATCATCTTCAATCCATGAACAGATAAGCTATGGTGCTTGTTCTGCTGATAATCTTTGTTTGCAGTCACTGGAATTATTTTAATGTTGCTTGAGCTTATCGGTTGATCAATTAATTTCTGAAATTTCAACCTCTTTGTCCGGAAAAAATTTTGCCTTTAAATTGAATAGTTCATCCACAGGAAGTGACATTAAAAAATGTTGGATTAGACTAAGCTTCATAAATTGTTCTTTAAACTTTGCTGACATAAATTTACTTTAGTAAGCCTACTGGGTAGGCATGCCGGTATTTTGGATATGACAACTTGACTGACTAGATTGGTAAAGCACTGGTATAATCACTTTAGCACAACAAATTACTGTGTAAGTATTTATCTAGTATAAGCACTGTTGCATAATACTAAATACTGTATCACAAATATAATATATTTTTAATAATAACATTTAATAAGTACAAATAAGTAACAAATACAAGTTAATTAATATGAACAACTGAAAATACTTGTACACTGTGAATTACATTTTTTTTTTCAAAGACTGACTGAATAAAGAAATAAGATGGTGCACCGACCATCTATGTTGAATCTAGCACAATGTGTCAAAAGAGGAAAACAAATTATGAAACCTAAAACATTGTGATAATTGATGACTATCAAAGGAGCAAGGTGTTGAATTGTGCAAATATGACTGTAGTTAACCAGAGAATGCAAATAATTAAACAGTTATTACACACATGAAAGGTGTTGATTCCTTTTGTATTGCATAGTTAGTAATTCACAGAATCAAGGTGAATCTGAAACCAAATAGCTTGGGGAAGATACCACCACATTAAAGAATAACTTCTAGCAATATCTCTCACACAGACAGACACTCATGCATACTTGTTATCTTTGTTTTCATTAACAAATGGACTAAGGAGGTTCTGGTCATGTGAAGACCATTTATCATTCCATATTAGGAAGAATTGTAATTTCACTTGAACTTTCCACATGTGTCACGAAGCAATGTGAGGGGGAAACTGTTTTTGCTTCTGTGTTGCCTTGGCTGGCATATAAATGTATCATGTCAGTATTGTTCTGGTGCTCTGAATTCAGATCTTCCACATTTTTTGGTTATCTATTCCAGTTTTTCACACATGTTCGTATATTGTGGTTTTTTTGTTTGTTTTTAACAGTATAAAACTGATTTATTTGAAATGACATTATCTTTATGATGTTATTTATTGGCCTTTGCCTCTGTCTTCTGTAGCAGTACCATTCTTAGATGATGCATTTCAATATTAGTGACATTTATAATAACCAAAGTTCAGTTGAGAAAACTGACATCAGTGACCTCATGAACCAACAGTTCACCGACATGATAAATGTATCATAACCTGGTATTAAATGACTCATTTAACCCTTCTATTCTGTTTCTTTAGGCAGTAATGTTTAAATGTGAGAAAACTGATTGCATAGACTTGTTTATTCAAATACTATAAATGCTGATATGTATGTATAATACATGAATCATCAATTTGCTATTGCCTTGTCTGTTCTCATTGTTTGATTAGACCCATACGTTCTCAGTCTCATTCATTAAAAGGCTAGGTTACTTATACTGATAGTTCCTGTAGCTCACTGGTTGTACATATCTCTGCTGAACTTTCAGATATCCTTATCTGCTCGACCTTCACAGACATCCATCGCTGCTCAACCTCCTCCTCTACTACATCCTCTCAGCCATCCTCCTCTCCTACATTCTCTCAGCCATCCTCCTCTCCGACATACTTATCTACTCAACCCTCTCAGACATCCTTTTCTACTCAACCCTCTCAGTCATCCTTCTCTACTCATCTCTCTCAGTCATCCTTCTCTACTCAACCCTCTCAGTCATAATTCTCTACAACCTCTGTCATAATTCTCTACTACAACCTCTTTGACATAATTCTCTACTACAACCTCTCAGACATCATTCTACTCAACCCTTTCAGTCATCCTCCTCTACGCAACCCTCTCAGTCATCCTCCTCTACTCAACCCTCTCAGTCATCATTCTCTACTCAACCCTCTCAGTCATCATTCTCTACTCAACCCTCTCAGTCATCATTCTCTACTCAACCCTCTCAGACAACCTCCTCTACTCAACCCTCTCAGACATCATTCTCTACTCAACCCTCTCAGTCATTCTCTACTCAACGTTCTCAGTCATCATTCTCTACTCAACCCTCTCAAACATCATTCTACTCAACCCTCATATGCAACCTTCTCTACTCAACACTCTCAGACATCCTCCTCTACTCAACCCTCTCAGACAACCTCCTCTACTCAACCCTCTCAGACATCCTCCTCTACTCAACCCTCTCAGCCATCCTCCTCTACTCAACCCTCTCAGACATCCTCCTCTACTCAACCCTCTCAGACATCCTCCTCTACTCAACCCTCTCAGACATCCTTCTCTACTCAACCCTCATATGTAACCTCTACTCAACCCTCTCAGTCATCCTCCTCTACTCAACCCTCTCAGACATCCTCCTCTACTCAACCCTCTCAGACATCCTCCTCTACTCAACCCTCTCAGTCATCATTCTCTACTCAACCCTCTCAGTCATCATTCTCTACTCAACCCTCATACTCAACCCTCTCAGTCATCCTCCTCTACTCAACCCTCTCAGTCATCATTCTCTACTCAACCCTCTCAGTCATCCTCCTCTACTCAACCCTCTCAGTGATCATTCTCTACTCAACCCTCTCAGTCATCATTCTCTACTCAACCCTCTCAGTCATCATTCTCTACTCAACCCTCTCAGACATCATTCTCTACTCAACCCTCTCAGACATTCTCTACTCAACCCTCTCAGTCATTCTCTACTCAACCCTCTCAGTCATTCTCTACTCAACCCTCTCAGTCATCATTCTCTACTCAACCCTCTCAGTCATTCTCTACTCAACCTTCTCAGTCATCCTCCTCTACTCAACCTTCTCAGACATCCTTTTCTACTCAACCCTCTCAGACATCCTTTTCTACTCAACCCTCTCAGTCATCATTCTCTACTCAACTCTCTCACTCATCATTCTCTACTCAACTCTCTCAGTCATCATTCTCTACTCAACTCTCTCAGTCATCCTCCTCTACTCAACTCTCTCAGTCATTCTCTACTCAACCCTCTCAGTCATCCTTCTCTACTCAACTCTCTCAGTCATCATTCTACTCAACCCTCTCAGTCATCCTCCTCTACTCAACTCTCTCAGTCATCATTCTCTACTCAACCCTCTCAGTCATCATTCTCTACTCAACCCTCAGTCATCCTTTTCTACTCAACCCTCTCAGTCATCCTCCTCTACTCAACCCTCTGAGACATCCTCCTCTACTCAACCCTCTCAGACATCCTCCTCTACTCAACCCTCTCAGACATCCTCCTCTACTCAACCCTCTCAGACATCCTCCTCTACTCAACCCTCTCAGACATCCTTCTCTACTCAACTCTCTCAGTCATCATTCTACTCAACCCTCTCAGTCATCCTCCTCTACTCAACTCTCTGTCATCATTCTCTACTCAACTCTCTCAGTCATCATTCTCTAAACTCTCTCAGTCATCCTCTACTCAACCCTCTCAGTCATCATTCTCTACTCATCTCTCTCAGTCATCATTCTCTACTCAACCCTCTCAGTCATCATTCTCTACTCAACTCTCTCAGTCATCCTTCTCTACTCAACTCTCTCAGTCATCATTCTCTACTCAACTCTCTCAGTCATCATTCTCTACTCAACTCTCTCAGTCATCCTTCTCTACTCAACTCTCTCAGTCATCATTCTCTACTCATCTCTCTCAGTCATCATTCTCTACTCAACCCTCATACTCAACCCTCTCAGTCATCATTCTCTACTCAACCCTCTCAGTCATAATTCTACTCAACCCTCTCAGTCATCATTCTCTACTCAACCCTCTCAGTCATCATTCTCTACTCAACCCTCTCAGTCATCATTCTCTACTCAACCCTCTCAGTCATCATTCTACTCAACCCTCTCAGTCATCATTCTCTACTCAACCCTCTCAGTCATTCTCTACTCAACCCTCTCAGTCATCCTCCTCTACTCAACCCTCTCAGTCATTCTCTACTCAACCCTCTCAGTCATTTTCTACTCAACCCTCTCAGTCATTCTCTACTCAACCCTCTCAGTCATCATTCTCTACTCAACCCTCACAGTCATCCTCCTCTACTCAACACTCTCAGTCATCCTCCTCTACTCAACCCTCTCAGTCATCATTCTCTACTCAACCCTCTCAGTCATCCTCCTCTACTCAACCCTCTGTCATCCTCCTCTACTCAACCCTCTGTCATCATTCTCTACTCAACCCTCTGTCATCATTCTCTACTCAACCCTCTCAGTCATCCTCCTCTACTCAACCCTCTCAGTCATCATTCTCTACTCAACCCTCTCAGTCATTTTCTACTCAACCCTCTCAGTCATTCTCTACTCAACCCTCTCAGTCATCATTCTCTACTCAACCCTCTCAGTCATCCTCCTCTACTCAACCCTCTCAGTCATCCTCCTCTACTCAACCCTCTCAGTCATCCTCCTCTACTCAACCCTCTCAGTCATCATTCTCTACTCAACCCTCTCAGTCATCCTCCTCTACTCAACCCTCTCAGTCATCATTCTCTACTCAACCCTCTCAGTCATCCTCCTCTACTCAACCCTCTCAGTCATTCTCTACTCAACCCTCTCAGTCATCCTCCTCTACACAACCCTCTCAGTCATCATTCTCTACTCAACCCTCTCAGTCATTCTCTACTCAACCCTCTCAAACATCATTCTACTCAACCCTCATATGCAACCTTCTCTACTCAACACTCTCAGACATCCTCCTCTACTCAACCCTCTCAGACAACCTCCTCTACTCAACCTTCTCAGTCATCCTCCTCTACTCAACCCTCTCAGACAACCTCCTCTACTCAACCTTCTCAGTCATCCTCCTCTACTCAACCCTCTCAGTCATAATTATCTACTCAACCCTCTCAGACATCCTCCTCTACTCAACCCTCTCAGACATCCTCCTCTACTCAACCCTCTCAGACAACCTCCTCTACTCAACCCTCTCA
The DNA here is from genome assembly GCA_036924085.1 of Ariolimax columbianus. NCBI lineage: Eukaryota > Metazoa > Mollusca > Gastropoda > Stylommatophora > Arionidae > Ariolimax > Ariolimax columbianus. The sequence continues at coordinate 53,752,223 of JAVGWX010000021.1, forward strand.
GTCATCCTCCTCTACTCAACCCTCTCAGTCATCCTTCTCTACTCAACCCTCTCAGACATCCTCTACTCAACCCTCATATGCAACCTCTTCTATTCAACCCTCTCAGACAACCTCCTCTACTCAACCCTCTCAGACATCCTCCTCTACTCAACCCTCTCAGACATCATTCTCTACTCAACCCTCATATGCAACCTCCTCTACTCAACCCTCTCAGTCATCCTTCTCTACTCAACCCTCTCAGACATCCTCCTCTACTCAACCCTCATATGCAACCTCCTCTACTCAACCCTCTCAGTCATCCTTCTCTACTCAACCCTCTCAGTCATCCTTCTCTACTCAACCCTCATATGCAACCTCCTCTACTCAACCCTCTCAGACATCCTCCTCTACTCAACCCTCTCAGACATCATTCTCTACTCAACCCTCTCAGACCTGTCCAACCAACATTTGATTTCAATCTGTGCATTTCTGGTTCATTGATAACAATGGCATCATAATCTCTAACAGGTAATCATTGAAGAAATGTCATGATATTCTTTGACAGATAATCATTGAAGAAATGTCATCATAATCATTGATAGCAGACGTGTATTTATCGGTGTGAAATGTGTGTTTGCGAAGTAAAACAATGTACGTTCAGCTCTCTGAGCTTACCAGAAAAAATTTTAACAAAAGACTGGTCGCCGAGTGACTAAATTGAATATTGAACAAAAACAATCCACGTGTAAGAGTCAAGGTGCACTTACATGCAAGTTTGATACTTCTATGTATGACAGGATTTCGTGGTTGTGTGGCTGCAATGAGAAAAATACTCTGATCTGTTTGTATGTTTACTGTTTTTAGGTGATGATAATTGGACAAAGAAAGGAGTGTGTCACCTAAAACATCTTCAGAAAAAAAAAATGTGAAAAATCAACAAAACATAAATACTATGTCATTGATAAATGTCTTTTCAGAAAATATAACATCAGCGATAGTTTGAATAGTGCTTACAAAAGAATATGTTTGTGTTCACAAATGATTTAGTGAATTGGGGTAATCTGTGCAAAATAATTGATGGATTTAAATGATGCAATTCAAGCAACCTGCCTCTTCGAGGTCATGATGAATCAAGTAACAATGGCGTATTTTTAAAAGTAATAGAATACAGCAAAAATCTCGATCCATTTGAAAATGCAGAGGTTTTCAAAGGCACTTCTAACACCATACAAAAGGAACTCTTGATTTGTTTGCTTGCAGTTTGTCAAGATATTATAACTAATAAATCAAACAGTCATCTTTCCTAGCCTGCATGGTTGACGATACTACAGACATCTCAAATAGCATCTAAAAAGTGATAGTATTTTGATTCAAGTTGAAACTCTAAGTTTATTTTTCATTTTTTTCATTTCTATGGTCGAGCCCTTCCAGAAAGAAAAAAAATGCACCCCCCCAGTTATTAACCATCCAGCTGTCGACTGCATTTGTTCTATGGTGCCAAGGTATTTTTATGTTCCAATAAAATACCAGAATCACATAGAAAATGAAATCAGAAGTCCATGTAAGTATACATTTTCTAAAAGCATATTGGACAAGAAATCTTATGGTATAAATTTTGTATGTTTGACCATTATGTATTGTGACCTTGACCTGTACACGTAAGTAAAACTCTGTTATTTCAGAAAATGTATACTTATGTGGATTTATTTTGAAAAATATAATTTGTGTAATTCATGACCTAACAATAATATTCATTCAACCATATCAAGAAAGGGAAAACATTTTAAAATGACCTTAATCTGTGTTTTTATTCTGAGCAAAAATTCAATTAGCCCTTAAAATCCTATAGGCATTTTTCATTATGGTCCATAGAATCCTGAATTAAATCAACAAAATAAATGAGAAATGGGTCTTTGTTTTATTTTATCTGTAACTTATTTATTTGTTATGATATTGAAATAAATTTTGAGTATGTTATGTATGAATGGAAGAGTGTCTAAAATGTCATGCTAGTGTGCCAAAAAATAGCAATTTCTGTACATGTGCACCTGCTACAATAAAAGTTCCACCCATTGTGAGCAGTGCACACCGCAACGTACATCCCCTGCGTCGCTCACACTAGGCCTACAACCATCGTAAACTGACCCGACCATCAACGATATCATTGCTGTGGTATAGATCTAGCTCATTGTTATCACTCTCTATCTCAATATTTGATTGATTATCATCATAATTAATCTAGCTTGTCAAATTAATTGATACCATGGTTGCTCACTATCAGATAAATTACTCATTTTTGGGTGAAAATGCACTGGTTTAACTTCCAAGTTATTTTTGATACTTTATTGATACTTTCTCCTTGCATACAAATTCAAACTAGAAGGCAACGATCGGCGTAGTAACCGAGAAACATATGGAATGACAAGTGGTTTTCAGCGGTATAGGATATGAGAGTGTCAGTGGTTACCATCGGTATATGATATGAGCGTGTCAGCGGCATAGGATCTTAAGGGTTAAAAAGAAATCCAGAGCTAAGTACACCCTTATCTGACTGATTCATCTTCACCACTACTACTAGAATCATCACTGTCATGTGGAATGTCTTTAAAATCATCCCTGATATCACTTTTATTTATTTAAAAAAAACTACAAGAAAGATTTATTATCTAGTCCTGATGATCAAGCCTCGGATGCAGGCACAAAATGTGGAAAAACCTACTCAGTTCAAATGCAGAACTGCATGGGATCTTAGGATTAGATGAAATGAAAACTACAAACCGGAAGAAAAACCTATCATTTATTGTAATCTCCCCTTTTCTAATGAAAAAATCAGATTCGCAAATTTAAAGTGCATGAAAGAGTATGTACAACAAAATATCTTATTTCAGGACACAAAATGGTTCTTTAGCGATGCTCCATGTAGGGATTATGATCGAGCAGCATGCACAATATAGTGTACAACTTGGCCACCCCACTGTCAACTTGCACCGTGTAAGAACGAGGCGTTATTCGTTTTTTGTAGTCAGAGGGTGTAAAACCTTCTGAAATCTACAGAAGAATGAAAGTTTTGCATGAAGACAGTTGTTTGAGAGAGAGTATAGGAATCGGTAGAAAGATTTCAAAACGGAAGACAAAACGTCATTAATGGACCACAGCGCAGGAGACCAGCAAGCGTGGCAACTGACACAGTAAAACAGCAGATCACCCAGCTAGTCCGTGGCAACTGACATAGTAAAACAGCAGATCGCCCAGCTAGTCCGTGGCAACAGGCGAGTCACTATTGATGTAATAGTCGTAGATTTGAACATGGAGTTGCGCACAAAATTGTGCATGATGACCTCGGTTATAGGAAAGTGTGTGGCAGAAGGCAGTTGACAATAGGATAATGGAGGCGGTGCAAAATTTGTTAAAAGTCACATATATAACAAAAATGACGCAGTAACAAGATTTTTTATATCAACTTAAAAATATCACGGATACTGGAAGAAAGAGAGATATCACAACTTTAATGGGGGACCTCAATGATAATGTTGGTTTCAAGGAGATCAAAGGCACTCCTGGCATCAGTACAAAAAATGTCAATGCTGACTTCTTTCTACATTTTTGTGCTTTCAATAACATGATTTGTGGCAGAATGTTCACTCTTAATTGTAATGTCTTCTAACCACAACACTGAGTATCATATTGATTATATATGGTTTAGAAAGATTCAAATTGTCGCAATAAAGTGTTTGTGGGGAAGAAGGAATGTCATTGGCCCACCATCTTCTACTGGTGAAATTAAGAATGTAATATCAGAGGCTTACAATGCTGTATACCATGCTGTTGAAGACAAAACTTCAATGTGCATCGACTCAACCAAGACATGTAAGAACAGTATAAAGTCGCAATTGTGAATAGGTTTCAAGTGTTATAACACCTACAGGACTCTAAAGATGTAGCGAATGAAATAGATTTTGGACCTTCATGTGGAGTAAATCTCTTGGAAAGAGTTAATGTTATCATAAAGATTGAATCACAATCTGACAAAGATAGCAGAGCAAAAATAAGAACAGAAATTTAATTGAAGTCAGGGCCAGTGAGATTTACAAGTTGAGTAAATAAAAAAAGTATGAAAGATCATTCAACATGACAAAAGAAGAACAGATGAATGAAGCAGAATAAGCTGCCACAAAGGAGAATATGAAGGATCTATACAATGTCATAAAAAACTGGCAGGCAAACCTAGATTGCATGACTTCATCAAAGATAAGGATGTGGTTGTGATCAACGATGTCATGATACAAAGATGAGCTGGGCATTTTGAAGAGTTGTTCAATAGACCAGCTCCGCAGGATCCTTCTGACATTCAACTGGCGGTAAAAGATCTTCAGATTATTTGTGAGCAACCTAACAAGAATGAAATATGGAAGGCCATTATGCAACTTTTTTGTGGTATGGTCTCAGGCCTGGATGACATTCCTGCTGAAGCACTTTTAGTGGATGTTTCAACTTCCACAGAATTTATTATTCTGAATGCTTCATATGGTTTGGGAGAAGGAAACATTACCTGCAGATTGAAGGGAAGGTGTTGTGGTAAAGTTACCTAAAACAGGTGATGTACAACAATCTACAAAGAGATATAATGTTATTATCTAAATTACAGATGTATGTTATTTTCAAGTAAGATTTTCTGCAGGATCATTCTTCAGAGACTAAAAGATGCTGTGGACTAGTCAAGCAGCTTAGAGATCAACAACAAGGTTTTAGATGCTAATCACTTTATATATAGACTTGAAACAAGCTGCTTAGACACTACAGGGTGTCCCATGTAGTGCTCTATGTAGGTCATCTCTGCATCTTTTCAGATAAAAACCAGTGTCCATAAGGGATGTCTCCTATTGCTATTTATCTTTTTACTGGCTTATGAGAACTTCCACAGATAACTGGAATAAAGTGGACTTTATCTCGACAGAACATCTGGACTTCGCCGATGGCCTTGCTTTTCTGACCCATGACCACAGTCAAATTCTGAATAAATTAAATATGAGTGACATCATAGCAGTGGGTCTGCACATCCCCCAGGACAAACTAAAATGATGAGGTTGAATGCAGCTCCCACCAATCAGATTTTGTTGGGGAATGGTTTTATGCAAAATATGGAGGCATTCATCTATGTCGTTGTTGTATCCCATAGCTGCTGAGCAAGTCTGCTCTTGGCAGCCCAATGCCATTATATGAGGTGTGTTCAAATGATACCGGGCCTAATTGAACCAAGTGAACATATGCATGATACACATGATGATGTCACTTCTGGTGTATACAGCACATACCAACCGTCAAGTTTGCAAATTTTCTGTGGACCGTCGCCGGAGCTTACGTTTGCTAGCAGAGAAATTCAATGTGTTACTAGGGACAGTTCAAATGTTGGTTAGCACGAAACTGAAGTATCGGAAGGTGTGTTCACAATAGGTACCTCGGTTGCTGACCAACCACCATAAGAAAGAACGCATGGGATGGAGTTTGAACCACTTGCTGCTAGCGAACGTAAGCTCCGACGACAGTCCACCCGAATTGTTTCACCAATTTTGGAGATGGCATCTTCTGACGCAACAATATATAATACAGTTAGTGTGTGCTGTATACACCAGAAGTGACGTCATCATGCGCATTGTAGGTATGTTCACTTGGTTCAGTTAGGTCCTGTTTCATTTGAACACGTCTCGTATGTAGATACAGGTTTTATTCAGTTATTTCACTGCTCCATACAGTGTGTTGGCAATTGTCTGCACTTAAATCAGCACTTGGCAACTGCCAATAAAATGAGACATTCAAGGTCAACAATGGCGGTGTATAGCATCCCCCTTATAGCATTTAAAGACTGTATCTGTTTTTGTTTACTAAGGCAAGGGCAAGAGACAGGCCGCAACATACATGGAAAAGAGAGCTTGAATCAAACAGAAAACAGAGTATTAGTTGGATGAGCTGACACAGTTTGACGGTTGTTGGTTGAAGGCCTATGCTCCTCTGGAGGTTATAACAGAAGCAATGTACCATCCAGATAGGTCTAGTCTGAACACTATTCACAGGCATCATCACTGTTCCACTTGCTGTATATCTTGTAAGACATCTACAGTTTGCGTAAGCAATGCTAGTATCTACTCAAAATGCTAAAGTAAGGAACTGTTGTACAGAAAAAAGTCATGAACATTAGATCAATAAAACCTGATTATACATACACCCTCGACATTGAAATCAGTGAAAAGTCACAAGGAAATAAATGTTGGTAATGCTGAAATAACAGTAACATGTACAGAACATAGCAAATATCCCATGTGGAAGCTTTAACACTAGCAATGACAGAAAGTGTACCATAAACTCAACACATTAAATTATAAGCAATACAGCAATTCATTTATAAAACATTCAATTGAAACTAATACATTAAACACAAATTATCTACACCTACCCACAAGGAGTTAACCGACGTGAGATGATAGTGTGTGTTGTCACCATTACTCTTCAACACGTACAGTCAGAATAACACTGGAGGTCAAAAGGATGCATCTACCAAGAAATGCAGACTAAGAAAGGACAGATGCTGATCAGTTAAATTAACTCCTTTTTGAAGATGAAGAATGCCTTCTATATGAGAGTAAACACGATCTGCAGCAACATCTGACTGTGTATGTGTGAAAGATGCAGCATGAAAATTAACTCATCCAAAACAGAAATTATCAGATCACCTGAAAACACAAGCATTATGGTAAACGGGACCTGGATGTCTGGAGAACAATCAATGTAAAATGAAGAGACAGAAAGTGCAATGAAGAGGTGTGAAACATCGTTTGAGCAAGATCCTGCACTGACTAAACTGATGTGGAGAGAACCTAGTGGTTCGGTCACCTAATGGGAATGGAATCTGACCAACAACCCTTGTGCGTCTATAACGCGCAGCGATTGGATTTTTGCAATCATGACAGAATGAGCTAGATAGGAAATGTTGCGTTTATCCTAAATTGTCATGGGATGACGACTACTTCAGCCCGCGATCATGGTTAGAAAACTACAGCTTCTCACAACAGAAGTGGACAAGACAAGACCCACAAGCGATACAATGTATAGTCAACTGTGAGGTAAAATAGTGAATCATTCATTCTGACGGTTCTTATGCTTTCTATACCCTATTTTAGTACATTAATCTAAATCTCAGACTATTCTCAACGATGCTACAAAGGTAAAGGTTGAAATTTGTACACCCTTTTCTTCTTTCTTATGTCCCCACCTTGTTGAGATGCGGAGCAGCTTGTGTGCACACATGACTTTAAGAGCTATGCCTGGAGTAGCATAGCTACTAGTAGGGCCTTCCAAGCTAGACAGGTCAAATGGTAGGGACCAGACAAAATAAAGAGATACAAAATGTTTTCCCTGTAGGCAGTCTGGGGACAGTTGAGGGTTAGGGAAGACAAACCCGACAGAAATGCTTGTTGAAACGTATGCCCTGGGCCACATGTCTAACAAATCTACAATGTACTTCTTGCTTTATGAGAATGTCATGACTAAAGATAAAGTAGCGTGGTGTTCATCACATGTAGTCTCACTAGATGGTGAGAGTGCCAGGCCCCCAAACTCAAAGGGGTCAACACAATGCTACTGGTGATCACCATCCTCTCTTCTGTGGAGTCAAAGTATAGAGAAAAGGGGTAAGAGCACTCAACATACTGCAGTGGAATGCAGAGAGGGTTTTGAATAAAAATGTTTCACTAAAGTTGATGTAGAATGTAGCCAGTAGACCAACCTCAATGGCAAACACAAATTTTCTATCAGATTATACCAGGCATTCATACTGAAAGGACACAAAGGAGGCATGTTGATACTTACGAGAAACTCAATAGTAAGACACAAGGTATCAGCAAGCACCAATAACCAGGCAGAAATAATAGGAGTTGATATAACTGTCAATAAAATCAACATCCACATTTATAACCTATATGGTTCACTAACAATAGATCTTTCCCTTTTCAGTATGGAATTTGTTTTTTGCGTTCGCCTTATTTCTCTTTTCCCCAAGGTATTGCACTATGTTTTTATTATGCGCCTGTCGGTCCAGTGCATCCGACTTCGACATGCATTTTATGTAAGGGTTTGCTTCCTCCTGCATTTTCTAAGAGTTTGCTACCCGGGGTAACGGCCGGTGCTGTGATTGGGGAGCGAACCCAGCACCTTTGAATTGTCACTTAACCACGCCATCCCCTGTATGGAAATAAAGAGCTCCAACTGCATAGTGGTTGGAGACTGCCACGCAGAAATATAAAGGAGAATTTTCAAAAAAAGTGCACACAGTTCTGCTTTAGCAAGTGATTTGGTCTTGTTGATCAAACAAGAAATATCACCCCAAACAAATATCACAACAGCAGGTTTTGAGATGCAGCAGTCTCTAACATTGCTGGAGGAGTGAGCCAAGGCATGACTAATGAAGGTAGATTAAGGAACAAAACCACATACACAACCTTTTCGTTCTCAAACAAACTACCAAATCCTAAGCTAAGGCTAATTGAGAAAAGTCTACACCTTGATGAGAACCCTAACTAATTAGGTATTATCTTTGATCGGCGGCTGACGAGGGAAAACAGAGACAAAGAGAAACCGGATGTCAATCTAGCTGGAACAACTTTAGGAACAAATGAAAACGTATTGAGAAAATTGTACACTGGATGTGTGAGACCAGTCCTAGAATATGGCATAGCAGCATGGGCAATTGCAGCCAGATCAATCAAACTTTGATCAAATAAATAGAGTACATAACCAAGCAATGTGAATCACAGCAGAAGACATGAGGACAGTGCCCATTGGAGAACTGGAAATAATTATGAACCTCCAACCTATGGAGTACACAAGAGACAACAAAAAGGGGAGAAATTAAGAGAATAAATGGACTTGGAAGGGGAAGTCTCAAACGGCTCAACTTTGCAGTATCAGTGAATGAACAGTGGAGAACAGATCTTAAAAATGACAAATCACATGCATCCTCCCCTGTGAAAACAGTGCTTCCTAGAACTAATAGAAAACATTTCTGGCTGTGTTAAAAAAATACAACCAGACAGAAACAGAAAGAAGAGCAGTAGTTTTAATATATAGAAAATCACTATCCAAGCAACAGCTGAGCCTATGTCTAGAATATTCTGATGGATCAGCATAAATGCAAAAAAGAATTGAGGCAGAGGGATCTTTCTGAGTAAAAAAACAGTACACAATGAGAGCTTTCAGTGGCGAATGGACAATTTTCAAGTAACTTCAGAGGCAGAGGTCTTTAAAACTGCAGGGAAAATTCTAATGACAGATGAAAACAGAGAGAGACAAGTGATACTCTTCACAGACACAATGTCAGTTATTGCAGCACTGTGGAGCCAGAAAGATACATACCTAAAGGAACTAAGAGTGATACTCTGTAAACTATATCACCAGTTCAAGAGAGCTGTGATACAGTGGATTCAATCTCATTGCGATATTCTTGGTAATGAAGAGGCTGATAGGCTGTCAAGAGAAGGTGGAAAGCTACTTCAATCTAGGTATAACTTATAAAGAGGCCAAGAGGTTTGCCAGAAGTTACAGGAACAAGTGGGAAGCAGAGCATGCAGGTGATCAACCAAATAACGCATATTACTAGCTCAACAGAGGTGAGAAGGTAGTAATATTTAGATTCCTTACAGGTCACAACAGATTGTGATACCATCTGTTCAACAATGAATGTGCCTGTGGTACTCACAAAATGACGGCCGAGTATCTGCTATACAGAAAGCCCGTGTGGCCATCATCAATACCATTCCTGGACAAGCTCTATTGAGATACCAATAGCTTCAGATTAACCACTACTTTCTTTAGATATATTCAAATTGACGTATGAAAGCGTACAAAAAAGACGTACGCCGTTCGAATGTACATTTTCTTCTGAAAGCTGAACACAATTGTCCTTTGTCTTGTTAATACGCAATCAATGTGGTTTGATCTAGATTATTTCATTTGTCCCATGTTTTGTATGACTTTCGGTGTTAGTTGTAGGTGTTTGTTATTATTAGAGCATGCTCAGTGTATACAATTAGATGTTCGCCATAGCTGTTCTTTGTTGATGAGATGTCACTACATGTAGATAAAGGGGAGCCAGTGGATGTTATTTATCTAGATTTTGCAAAGGCTTTTGATAGAGGTCATCAACATTTATTTAGGAAGTTAAAATCACATGGAACAGGTGGGGAAGTTACCAAATGTATTGAATTTTGGTTTATGGGAAGAGGGCAGAGAGTGGGCATAAATAAGTAGTACTCTGAGTGGTGTGAGGTCAAAAGTGGAGTGCCACAGGGCTCGGTTTTGGGACCAATTTTGTTCTTGAAATATATAAATGATTTAGACAATTGTATCGATCCATGATTACAAAATTTGCGGATGACACAAAATTATGCAGAAGTGAATATATTGAGGTCGGATTTAGATAAAATTCATGAATGATTTGTGAGCTGGTAAATGGAGTTTAATGTAGATAAATGTACAGTCATCCACCTGAGTAGATCCAATGTGGACCATAATTACAAAATGGGCGAGAACAATATTAGAATGATAGAAAAGGAAAGGGACCTATATGTTATAATAGATCATACAGGTAAGGTGAGTGAGCAAGTCCAGGTAGCAGTGAAAAAGGCAAATACAATGTTAGGAATGATAAAAAGAAATATTAAACATAGTAACAAGGAAGTGATTGTCAAACTGTATAAGCATTAGTTACACCTAGATTGGAGTACTGTGTACAGCTGTGGAATCCTTATCGTAGAAGGGATTTAAACATACTGGAAAGGATATAAAGAAGAGCGACAAAACTGATAGTGGGATTACAGAATTATAGTTATGAGGAAAGACTCAGAAAAAAACTAGCTTACGGTGTCTAGAAAAGAGAAGAATTCAAGGTGATTTAATACAGATTTATAAGATAATCAAAGGAAAAGATCAATTAGACTATAACAAGTTTTTTCAAAATACAACCACCTACAAGAACATGAGAGCAAAGCTACAAATTAACTAAAGAAAGGTCCAGTTCAAATATTAGGAAATATTTGTTTAGCCAGAGAGTGGTGAATGCTTGGAATGCATCGCCACAGGAAGCAGGAGCAATTAGTGCATTCAATAATAGATTGGATGCACATATGTTTTAGAGCAAGGAAATGTAAATGAAACTGGTTGTTTACAGAGGCTGCAGAGTCTTCTAAACCAGTATAAAAACGTTAAGTTAAGTTATGTTCCTAAGCAGTATTTGTGTCCACTAACATTCAAAGCTGCATGTTTTAGTTTTGTTGTTGAAATGAGCTGAGCTCATTAATTTGTCAGATTATAACTCTATAGCTCAATCCCTCCACCTGCTTATAGAACTTGTATTTAAGAAAATGTAAGCTACCATTTCTTTTATATTATTTTTACTCAGTGGTCTCGAGGTAAGGTGTTGCCTCGGGTGCTGGGGGCCGCGGGTTCAAATCACGGTGGAGACCAGGATTTTTTCACGTGGATCATTCGGTAAATATTTCCCTGATCTCTGAGTAGTTAGATCAGACACTCGTGTGCTGTGGCGCGCACCTTAAAAATACCTTAGCAGTTGGAAATCGAAAAGAGAAGGCCTAGTGGCTGCTGCTCTGGCAAAATTCAAGTGAAAAATCTACTCAAATTATTCTAGGGATATTTGCCCCAAAGAGAATATGTCGCAAAAAGGGGACTGTGTGGCTATAACATTAGGTCTTGGTTATGTGGTTAGAGGAGCAGCATAGATGGCGCCTGACAGAATCTACCTTGCTCTAATTTATGCTTTCACCTCCACCAGTCCCAAAAATAGGCGATCACATATTTCAGTGGCTAACAGATGCTGGGATTGACCTGGCAAGTCACCAGTGGATTTTCACCTGCCAAAAAATATGAAACAAAGGAGGTCACACCTTCCCAAGACGTATAACGACATAAGTGGATTGAAGATAGATAGACCTAAATATTTGGTGCATGACTAACAGAGGACATACAAAATCTTTGTGAAATGCTGTCTAGACTCTAGCTTTGTATTAGTGTAAGATTCTAGCTATGTTGCATTTCTTGTCTGTCTTATGAAAGTGTAAAGTTCATGCAGACTTGAGACCTGAATGTTAGAAATAGGCAATGAACTTGGTAAAGGATAGAAATAGCATAAATGTGAGACAGACTGATGGAGAAAGACAATGGAACACACAACACACATCAAAATGAAATATAGCTGCTGCAATTACTGCCCTTAAATAGGTGAGACAATCCGCTATTCCAGGATACTCATTCTGTGCACTCAAACACAGCCAACTAAGTTACTAAGAAGATACAACCAAAGTGCTACACCAACACACTACATAAACCTGTTCATTCAATTAGTTCTGGATAATCATGACTTTTTTTTGTTCTTTTTCCCTCCCGTGTCATCCATCTTGGCTATGGACTTGGCAATACAGCTTGTGTTTCTGAAGTATCTTCTTTGTAATTCTTTTGTTGCCTGAGCAATTTCCATGTCCACATGATAAATAACAGCAGCATCGGGAGCAAAACTATCACTAGCAAGGCAGCCATGACGTAGGAAATGACAATATACCTCTTCTCTGTGCTTTTCGGTTTCTTGTAAGCACACGCACTCAAGTTATCTGTGAGAACAACAATGAGAATAATAATAAGGTGGCAATACCATAAAACTGACAACACGCAAAACGTGTTATATTTTCAACATATAAATACACTTAAGGCATTACAAGTATCAGGTCTGTTCATGTCCCTCCTCTGCTACACACATTCCGCCTGAGAGCCTTTACCCATTGAACCCATACACCAGTGTGTGGAAATACCCCATTCCCCGAGCCACCCATGGTTCAGTGGGCTATACTGCTTTAATTTGGGCAATAATATTGTGATGTCTACACAGTACACACATTTACGGAGATATAAAATATGGCACTATTCACAACCATACACATTTTCTCAGTGATTTTTGTGATTTTCGTGATGGAAAGTAGTTTTGAAAATTTGTGAAATAGTCGTGAGAAAAGGCTAACTTCAAAATAAGCTGTTGAAAGTATTCTCAAGAATTTGGAGGCAAATAAATTGGATTTGGCTGGTGATTATTCTGACAAGGACAAGTGTTTATTTGAATGACGAAACTTGTGATTCGAATTATGAACTGTTTTTGACATAAAAGTAAAATTGCCACACCTGACTGGCTGTGTTCTCAACTCGCTTCGGTGTTTGTGTAATTTTTATGCTGTTCTCTAGTTACTGTTTGCATTATAATTCACAACTCCTTCACCAGGTGGTATCAAAGACTTTATTCTGTGAAATTCATGTGCTTTCGTTCGGTTAACCTGTTCTCATGCTGCATCTTCCTGCGGCTGTACCTGGCTTAAACCATGAGAAAACGTAGAAAAATGTAGTTATCCACATGGGAAGATCCAATAATGAATATAATTACAGGATGGGAGAGAACAATATTAGAACAATAAAAAAGGAAAGAGACCTAGGAGTTATAATAGATCATACAGGAAAGGTGCAGGAGCAAGTCCAGGTGGCAGTGAAAAAGGCTAATGCCATGTTGGGCATGATAAAAAGAAACATTTTACATAAGAGCCAGGAAGTAATAGTCAAGTTATATAAATCATTAGTGAGACCTAAATCGGAGTACTGTGTTCAGGTGTGGAGTCGATATAAATAGAGTAGATATAAACATGCTGGAAAGAGTACAAAGATGAGCTAAAAAATGTGGGTTTCAGAATTATAGTTATCAGGAAAGACTAAAAAATACTGGTCTTCAATGTCTCGAACAAAGAATAAATCAAGGTGACTTAATACTTACTTACTTAGTCACTCCTCTTCTACCGTGAGGTGTAGAGGTTTGCCAAAGAGAACGCCACCCTGCTCTATCCGCCGTCTTTTTCCTGGCCTCTTTCCAATCCAGCCCTCTATCACTTAGGGACTGTTGTATGTTGTCTTCCCAACGTACTTTGGGACGTCCTCGGGGTCTGCGTCCTTGACTTTTTATCTCCCATGACCGCTTTGGTATCCGATCTTCTTCCATTCTACAGACATGGCCAAACCACTGTAGTTGGGACTGCTCCACTCGTGTCTGCAGGGGTTGAACTTCAAGATTGCTACGTATTGTCTGATTACGGATCTTGTCCCTTTTCGTCACCTGAACTACCTTTCTTAGGTACCTCATTTCTGAAGTTTGCAATTGCCTTTCTTGGGCTGTAGTCATTGCCCATGACTCACATCCATATGTCAGGACAGGCACATAGGTCGAGCGGTATACATCCATCTTTGTTTTCCTGCTTATTTCTCTTTTACTGAGGAAACCTCTGTTTATTGCATGGAAAAGTCTACCTGCTGCTGCCCTTCGTGCAGTTAACTCCTCTTTGATTCCTCCCCTGCTATCTATTACCACTTCTAGATATTTTAAGTTGCTGACCTACTCCAGTGCTCGTGTTCCCAGGGTTATTTGATGTCTCTTTTCATCTCTGGAGATCACCATGGTTTTTGTTGTGGAGTTGCTGATGTGCATTCCTCTCTTCTTCAACTCTTCTTCCCAGACCTGCAAGTTGATCTGGAGATGTGCTTCGGATTTCGTGATCAGGGCCACATCATCTGCAAATGCTAGTTCCGATATGTAACTTGGTCTCATCTTCCAGTACCCTACTTCATACTTTTTTGTCCGTTCCTTGCAGGCTTTGATTACTTCATCTATGAGGAGTATGAAAAGGTACGGTGATAGAATGTCCCCCTGTCTTACTCCGCTAGTGGTCTTGAACTCTCCTGATTTTTTATTTGATGTCCGCACATAATTTCTGCATGTTTTATAGAAACTCTGTATGGCAGAGATCAGGGGTCCTGGGATGTTCTTCCTTGTCAGGCACTCCCAGAGTTTGTCCCAAGGAACTTTATCAAATGCTTTCTCCAAATTCAAAAAGCAGAGATACATCTCTTTATCATATTCAAGAGCCTTTTCAGTTAGCTGTCTGAGTGTAAAGATAAGGTCTTGAGTACTTCTGTTTGCCCTAAACCCACATTGAGTTTCATCCATATTTGGCTCTGCTAGACCTCTTAATCGCCGTTCTAGAATCCTAGAGTAGACTTTCCCGGGGACACTGAGAAGGGAAATACCCCTGTGATTTTCACATTGTCGATTGTCGTCCTTTTTAAATATTGGTATTATTATTGCAACCTCCCAGTCTCTTGGTATCTTCTTGTGGCGCCAAGCTGCCTTGAGAATCTTCATGAATAGCATCTCTCCTGCCGTTCCCAAGTATTTAACCATTTCTGGTGTTATACCATCATGTCCTGCTGCTTTACCACTCTTAATTTTCTCCAATGCTGCCTTTAGTTCTTCCATTGAGACATCGTTTCCCTCCATGGCTCCCTCTTCTTGAATTGGGACTGTTACTTCCAGAGCTTGGTTTTCCTTCACTCCAAGGAGATCTGAGAAATATTCTTTCCATCTGTTCATTACCTCTTCTGGAGCGGTCAACAGCGCACCTTGTTTATCTTTAACAAATTTCAGGGGGCATTCCTTTTCCTTCCTCATGTTCTTTAAGGTCCTGTAGAACAGTTTCTGGTTTTCTCCAGCATTATTATCCAGTTTCTCTCCAAATTCTTTTCAGGATTTCTGTTTGGCCTTGAGCACAGTCTTCTTTGCTTTTGTTCTAAAATTTACATATTCTATATATTTCTTTCTTTGTTCTTCTTCTGTATTCCTAGCCCCTAGGTATTGCTTCCATGCCTTTTTATTTTCTCGTATTATTCTTTTCACTTCTTCTGTCCACCATGGTTTACTCTTTCTCTTCCACCCTTCTTTGGTTTGACCACATGCCTCTGCTGCAGCCTCTTTGAGGATGTCTTTGAATTTTACCCAGAGCATTTCCATATCTTCTTCAGATTCCTCTATCCTTTCTATTGCTGTTGTTATGAGCCCTTTGTATCTCCTCTTAACATCTGGTTCTCGTAGTTTGTAAGCCTTCATTTTATTTTCTCCTCGTGTGTTATGTTTCATGCTTGCTGATGGGTGTTGCCTGGCTGGGTATTGTTTTTTCAATTTCTCTCTTTATTTTAACTAGGTAGTCGTCGCTTCCTATCTCTGGTCTTCTGAACACTCTAGCATCCTTTACATACTTGAAATCAGTTTTCCTCACTATTGCATAGTCAATTATGGATCTTTCATTTCTTGCCGGCTCGCATCTTGTGTAGGCATGTATACGCTTGTGTGGAAACCTTGTATTTGTAATGACAAGGTTTTGTTCTCTGCAGAATCTTAGCAGTCATTTTCCATTGTTATTTAAGACATCTTCTCCATACCTACCAATCACTCCATCCCATCTAGAATAGTCGTTTCCAACTCTTGCATTGAAGTCTCCAAGGAGAAGTATTTCATTATGGCAATCGTCAATGGTCCTTTGAAGCAGCTCATAAAATTTATCTTTTATATCAGTGCTCTCATCTTCGTTTGGTGCATACACAGTGAAGATATCCATTTGACTATCCTCCTCTTGTAGACTTAGAACCATCAGTCGTTCTGAAATGAATTTCCATCCTTTAATGTTTGCTTTGTTGTTATTATTCACTATACAGCCAACCCCTGCCCTGGCTCGTTCACTCATGGGAACTCCGCTGTAGTATAGCATGTTGCCGTCATGGTCCAGAACGCCCTGTCCCTTTTTCTTTATTTCTGTAAGTGCAGGGACTGTCAATTTCGCTCTCTTCATCTCCTCTATTAGTTCATGTTCTTTTCCGTTTATACTTCGTACATTCCATGTCCGTAAATCGTGGTCCTTATTTCTCGCCTGTTTGTCGCCGTTGAGATCAGTCCAGTTTTCTCTATATTTTGTCTTGTAATCGTTTTTTAAGATAAACAGGTGATTAGCCTGTTGTGTCTTTGCACGGTGGAGGGGCTGCCTCCTTACAGCCCCCATGCCTGCCGACCCATTTTTGTCCACGGCTGCTTATTTATTCGCAGCTAACCTCCAAATTAGGAGGCCTTTCAGCAATCCGCAACCCTGCTGACGCGCCTGGTAGGAGGTAGGTTCCTCCCCCAGGGGTGACTTAATACAAGTGTATAAATTAATAAATCGAAAGGATAAATTAGAGTATACTAAGTTTTTCAAAGTACGACCAGCTACAAGAACAAGAGGGCACAGTGACAAATTGTTTAAAGACAGGTCTAGATTAGATATTAGGAAGTATTTCTTTTTAAACAGAGAGTGGTGAATTCTTGGAATGCATTGCCGCAGAATGTAGTGGAAGCAGAGTCAGTTAATGCATTCAAAAATAGATTGGATGCTCCCAGTATTTTCGGTATCCATAGAGTGAAATAAACTGGTTGTATACAGACTCTGTAGAACCTTCTAAACCAGTATAATGAAGTTAAGTTAAGTTAAAACAGTCCAAGATGGCATTGAATGTTCCGCTTGACTGCACCACAGAATTCAGTCCAGGTTATCACTACTCAAGGGTCTTCTTGCTTCAACTGAAGCCACCTACCTCCTGCTCCCATCCACTGGAAGTTATACCATACCTCTCCCAACTTCGTATTTTCAGCACAGCAAGTTTCATGCTGGCCTGAAGGTGGACACAATCCAGAAGCCACGAGGGCGAGCGCAAAGAAACAGGGAGCCAGACACAGACAGACTAGGAAACCCTACATAAACATTGGTTCAACACACAGGGAGTCAGACACATACAGATAGGAAACCCGACACAAACATTCGTTCAACACACAGGGAGTCAGACACAGACAGACTAGGAAACCCGACACAAACATTGGTTCAACACACACTCCTCGTGGCCCTCATCCCGAAGCTGTGGAGTACTGGACTCCACCTGGGGAGTCTGTAGGGATTTTGGTCAACACACTACGCATGAACAACCCTCATTAGTTGGTCATGGTAGTGGTCGATTGTCGCAACGGGCCTTTAACGCCTAAGCGAACATTATTATTATTAGAACTATTCCTGTCCCTCGGAGACTACGGTCTGAAGGTGTATCCAAAGTAAATTTGATACATTATAGACTTCAATCAATATATTCCACAATTTACCGGAAACATTGAAGATGATCAGGTCAGTCAATCCGAGATATAATAATTAAATTAGAACTGAGTAAGTTAATTCAGAACCTGTATGAAAATTAAGAGGCGATTATTTCAGTCACAGAAGGTCTGATGGATACAGTTTCCATAAAATAAGGTATGACAGGGCTGCTTGCTTTCACTGAGTCTCTATATCGCATTTTCTGAGATGATGATGGCCAGTTATTGGAAATTGGTCCAGGGGTGTCAAAGTTATTGGTACAGATGTTGATGCCATCAAATTTACCGATGATCAAGCGATAGTGGGAGGATCGGTATCAACGTTGCAAGTGCTGCTTGATAAAATTAATAGCATGGCCAAAACTTTTGGCATGAAAATAAACATATCAAAGACAAATACTCTGGTAATATCCAAGCAACATAGGCAAATAAATATATCCATCAATGGGGAACTAATCGAACAAGTACAGAAAGTGACAGTGGTCCTATTCTTGTCATCCCATGTAGTGCTGATGTGAGTGTAGTTGTCTGAGTCTCTGTAACTAATAAAAGATTAACTGCATAATATCTGCTTACAGTCACCTGATGATGATAATCTGTAAGTAAATAAGACAGGAAAACACTCAAAGTACAATATAATATAAATTGAGATGGGCCAGAGCTGAGCAGATTAATTAAAATAATACTATCAATCAGAATAAACACAATACGAAAGAAGAAATACACAGCATGTATAGATTACCAGTGTGAAGTGCTAAAGGGAACAACATAAAAAACGTAAGAAAGAGAATCCTTCATAACGCAGCTCAAAGCTAATTATAACAAGATTTTTTAAACTGCCAAAGTCTTTTAAAAAAAATATAAACAATATGAATATTTATGAAAAGAAAGCAAGAAATTCCCATTGCTACATTCAGACCAAAGTGCACAGTAAGCTCATTACAAACACAATGAAGCAGTTCAAATTTCTGGGAATTTTGAGAAAAGAAAAGTAATATATTACTTCAACAAAGTGTAAAACTGCTGAAAAAAAAATATGCAGGATAACTTATTGATTAAATATTTGTCAAGTTAGCATCTTAAAAATAAAAACATTTATTTAAAACAGCACTAAACCAGAATGTGGTTAAGAGATATAAATGCCTTTGCCAGTTATGATGACATTTGAAAATGACAAAACTATTCTGGATCAACAAGGCTTGGAGAAAAGCACAGCTGAGGGGTAAGAAAGAGTCAAATCATCTGAAAGTAAATAAATTAAATGTTAAGCTATGAAAAAAAGGAATTTTGATGTCAAGTTACCTGGAAAGTTGCTGTAACACATGACAACATAAATCACACACTTAACTGTTTGATGAAAATGGTCCTGATATAGTTCGCTCAAGTATCTGGTGTTCAGGGTCAGGTAGAGGACAGGTTGTTTGTCCAAAACCAATCTGTGAATTACTGCGATCAAAAACAACATAAAATGCTTCCATCAGCACTGCCCCAAGAACAGTTCCTGATGATGATGGTGAAATTCCAAACTTGACACACCGCTGGTCAGAAGAAATGCCATCCCCTTGTAGATTCTCTACAGGACGAAGATAATGCTGAAATGATTCAACAATGTACAGAAGGCTAAAAATTACACAAATAAATTATATCTAATAACACACAGGCAACATACCCACCCACAGATAAAGAGAGAGAGAGGGAAGAGAGGTGAGATATGAATGATCTTTAAATTTCCTTTTTGAAACTCGATTATCATTAGATTTGGTGACAATGGTGATATAAGAACATGTTTACCTAAATTTTACATATTTCAATTTTGGTGCTGCAAGGTGCAACACATGCGTGAAGTTGAGTAAAGCACTTTCTCACTGATATGTCAATTGTGCACTGTTCTAGCTCATCCCATGCTCATTCATTTTTTGTAGACATTCTCTTGCAAAAAACTCCAAATCCCATTGTCCACAGGGTTAAGATTTGGCCATAAATGTGGTTTGATATGTCTCCTGAGTGAGCAGCACAACTGTATCCCTGCACAATGAGCTGCCGGAAAATGACGAATTTTGACATTTACCTCATGACAGGAAGTAGGCACCATCAACAATTTATTGCTGTAGTAATCACCATCTCTCTTGATACCAGGTTGAACAGAATGAATTTCAGTGTGGCCCAGTAATTAGACATCAACAGAAACTATTCATCTCTTCTTTTTCTTCTTGTTTGCCAAGAAACTATTCATGATTAAACTTAAGTTAAATACTTAACATATTTATACTTGTTTAGAAGACTGTATACAACCAGTTTCTTGAAGGGTGGTTAAACGATGTGTAATAATAGACTCAAACTTTATTTTTGCTCACAGCAACCGATTAGCAGATAGTTATCTTTTACTGGAAACAACCAATCATTCTGTCGCCCGATGTTTCTTAAACATTTTTTAACTGAAGTTCATTTTGGATGATTATGCCCAGTGATATTTGAGAAGCATTTATCTGACAAGCAATTTGGCGTTGGAACAGATGAGCACCTATGGGTATGCCCGGAGTGCAGTGACTTCAATTCTTAGAAACAGATGTCTTTTTTAACTTTGCAGAAGCTCATTAGGCAACATTGATATTGTCCTCTATGAGAGGACTTCGTGTTCGGTCAGTGTCTTTATGATGTTGGTGCCGTTATGATGTTTAACAGTGTCGGTTTGGTCTATCTTTCGCAAAAGATATGTCAGTCTGCCTAAGTACATTCTTTGAATGGAATCTCTATAAGTAGTTGTTTCATAATAAAATGTTTGTTCTGTTGAAGAAATTTTATCACCATTTGTTCTTCAGTGATTGTCATTGTCACATACATAAATAACTTAACTTAACTTAACGTCTTTATACTGGTTTAGAAGACTCTGCAGTCCGTATACAACCAGTTCCATTTACATCACCTTCCTCTAGAAGCTGTACGCATCCAATCTGTTCTTAAATGCATTGACCGTCCCAGCCTCCACCACCTCACTTGGCAATGCATTCCAAGCATTCACTACTCTCTGGCTAAAGAAATACTTCCTAATATCTAATCTGGACCTCTCCTTAGTCAACTTGTAGCTGTGCCCTCTTGTCCTTGTTGGTGGTTGGACTTTAAAAAACTTGTTATAGTCTACTTTATCCATTCCTCTGATCATCTTATACACCTGTATTAAGTCACCACGAATTCTTCTCTCTTCTAGACACTGAAGGCCAGTTCTTTTTAATCTTTCTTCATAACTGTAATTCTGGAATCCCACTATCAGCTTTGTCGCTCTTTTTTGTATTCTCTCCAGCATGTCTATATCCCCTCCCTGATAAGGACTCCACACCTGTACACAGTACTCCAATCTAGGTCTAACTAATGCTTTATACAGTTTGACTATCACTTCCTTGCTCCTATGTTTAATATTTCTTTTTATCATCCCTAACATTGCATTTGCCTTTTTTACTGCTACCTGAACTTGCTCCCTCACCTTACATGTATGATCTATTATAACCCCTAAGTCCCTTTCTTTATCTATCTTTCTAATATTGTTCTCTCCCATTCTGTAATTATGTTCCATATTGGATCTACCCATGTGGATGACTGTACATTTATCTACATTAAACTCCATTTGCCAGATTACAGACCATTCTCGAATTTTATCTAAATCCGACCTCAATATATCCACTTCTGCTTTAGATGAGACACTACTGCATAGTTTCGTGTCATCAGCAAATTTTGCAATAATGGATCCCATACCTATGTCCAAATCATTTATATATATCAAGAATAAAATTGGTCCCAAAACCGAGCCCTGTGGCACTCCACTTTTCACTTCACACCACTCAGAGTACTCCTTATTTATACCCACCCTTTGCCTTCTTCCCGTTAACCAATTTTCAATCCATTTGGCAACTTCCCCACCTATTCCATGTGATTTTAATTTTCGAAATAATCTTTGATGAGGTACTCTATCAAAGGCCTTTGCAAAATCCAGATAAATAACATCCACTGGCTCCCCTTTATCTAACATTTTGGTAACCTCCTCCATGAATTCTAATAGATTTGTTAAGCATGATCTCCCTCTGGTAAACCCATACTGACTATTTCTAATTAGATTAAATTTGTCTAAATGCATTACAATGTTTTCTTTTATTATTGACTCTAACAATTTACAGACTATGCTCGTTAAGCTCACAGGTCTATAGTTTGCTGGATCTGCCTTTTTGAATAAGGGGATCACTCCCGCATCTTTCCAATCCCGTGGAACAATCCCTTTTGCAAGTGATTGAGAACATAATATAGCCAATGGTTTTGCTAATTGGTCTCTAATTTCAAACAGCAATTTTGGATGAATACCATCTTGACCTGGACATTTATCCACTTTCAACCCCTCTAATTTTTTAAAAACCATTTCCTCTGTAATACAGATTGATCCTAATCCTGCTGTATCCATGTCTCTTTGAAAAATATCTACAGGCTCTGGGATCTTGGAGCAGTCCTCTTTTGTGTACACTGTGCCAAAGTAGTGATTGAGTAGATTTGCTGCCTCCCTATTTTCACTTATTTTTTTTCCTGTGCTGTCTATGAGAGGGCCTACTTTGTCCTTTGATCTTTGTTTATTTCTAACATAAGAGAAGAAGCTTTTACTATCAGTCTTGATCCTCTGAGCAAGTTTCTTTTCGAAGTCTATTTTTCTGTTTTATTCGCTTTCTGAGATATGTTCTGCTTGTCCAAATATTTTAAATATGTTTCTTTTGATTTACCTGCCTTTATATATTTTTTCCATGCTTTATTTTTAGCTCTTCTACATTTAACTACAATTTTAGTAATCCACTTTTTACGCTTGGGGTTTACTTCCCTATATGGAACACATTCCTCTTTTAGCGTTTCGAGAACTGCTTTAAAACTCACCCACTCCTGTTCAACATCTGTTCCTCTGACAATATCTTCCCAGATTATGTGGTTCGCTGCCTCTTTCATCCTCTTAACATCTGTCTTAGAGTAGTCATATGTTCGCGTGTTTATGTTCACTTTTTTTCCTGCAATAAGATCCCATCGGATGATTTGATGGTCACTTGAGCCAAACAGTTCCCCAACGGTAACGTTTTCAATCATATTTTCCTCTGTAGTAAAAACTAGGTCGAGTATGTTTTTGCCTCTGGTGGCTGCTACTACATGTTGAATTAAAAAATTTTCAGTTATGCACTTAACAAAAGGTTTTGACTCTACAAGTGCTTCTGCCATATCCCATTTTATTTCTGGAAAGTTGAAATCTCCCATTAATAATAATTTCCTATCACTTGCCTTTACTATGCTACTAATCATCTCCTCATCTTCCTCCTTTTGACTTGATGGACATCTATAGCACACTCCAATCACTGTTTTTTCACCTCCACTTTCTATTTCACCCCATACACTTTCATTTTTGTTACATGATAAATCCTCTCTGCTAGTTATATTAACAGAATTTATACAGTATAATAAAACACCACCCCCCTTAGCCTTGTCTCCAACTACCCAACTACTTCCAACTTCCAACTACTTATTTAGAAGGCATCGTGGGCAAAACTTGTTTTGGTTTCACAAGCCAAATGCACTGTGTACGAATCCAGCTGTGACCGGTTTGGCTGGCACATATTTTTTTGTTTTTTTTGGTATGATCACTTCTCCAACCTACAAAAAGTAATGGCAATCTACTGTACTGCAGACATGCCAAGAAACTTACAACAGCCAAATAGGTTGGCAGTTATAAAATGCCCTGTTCTGCTACAAAATTCTTTGTTTACTTATATCTTGGAGTGTAGAGGTGAAAGAGTGTCAGACTATTCTATCCACCATCTTCCTCTTAGTCTTGTACTCTGTCTCTAATAGAGTGCCCTACATTGTCATCCCAGCTGACTTTGAGTAGAATGGGGGGTCTGGATACTTGACTCTTTGCTTCTCATTGTTGCCGTAGCTGCTATCTTTTCTCATTCTGCAGACACGACCAAACTACATGAAAATGCAGGGGCTGGGTTTTGAAATGTCTTTTCTTTTCTCTCAAGAGCACCACGGCTTTTGGTTTTGTACATCCCTTCCTTCTTCTTGAGCTCCTCTAACCAAGTTGGAAGGTTGGTCTCGGGTGATGCTTCTCTGATTTGGGAACCAGAGCTACATCATCGGCAAATGCCAGCATTGATATACTGGATAGTCTTCCAATACGTTACTAAGTACAGTCCGTTCCTCTCATTATAGGTTTTGATGACATGAGAGGTGTGAAAACATTTGAGGACATGAGAGTGTGAAGATATGAGGACATAACGTTGCCCTGTCTTATGTCACAGGTAGTCTTGAACTTCTCTGACTTTTAGTTTCCTGCCCTAATGTATTTTCTACAATTTTTTATAAACTTTGTAAGAAACAGATCCAATGTGCTGGAGTGTTCTTCCTTTCCTAGGGAACGTTATCGAATGTATTTTCCAGATTCAAGAAACAGATGAATTTCATGATCATACTCGAGTTATTCCACTCGGTTGCTTAAGTGTAAAGGTAATTTGGTTTGCTCTGAAACTGTATTAGGCCTTACCCATATGTCTTATTCTCTGCTCCAGAGTAGGCTTTACTAAGAGCACAAAGGAGGGTTATGCCTCTATGATTTATGACCCTTAGTGATTATTAGTAAAAGGATGACTATCTTCCTAAGCTTTGGTATAACCTTAACCTTGTTGTTATGGATCCAGGGCATTCGCCCTGTGGCCCAATGCCATGTAGTGATATCTGCACGTGTTTATCAGCTGTTGTTTAGTGCCATACAAAGTGTTCCAGTTATCTGACCTCAAAGGAAGAAGCATTTTCCTAAAATCGTTGAGCACTGGAGAACCTTAGCAATAACAATCCACTTGCAATTTCCATGTGCTTGTCCATTTCTGGTGTTATACCATATGTCCTCCAACTGCTTTGTGTTGCCTTCATCTTCTCCATCGTGATGCTGTTACTCCCATAATTGATTTCCTCATCTGCATTAAGGACTTCATCATCCTTCGCACTGAGGAGCTGTATGATATAGCGTTTCCATATATCCATTATCTCCCCTGAGATGGTAAGCAATAGCACCTTTCGATGGACACTGTTTTCTTCCTCATGTTTTTTAAGGTCCTGTACAACAGTTTATGGTTTTCTCCTGCATTTCTTTCATGTCTTTCTCCAAAGTCCTCCCAGGATTTTTGTTTTGCAGTTAGCAGTTTTTATTTTTGACTTCTGTTCTGAGTGTTACATATTCATTGAATTTCTCTGTTTTTCTTGCTGTAGTCCAAGTATTCTTCTTCTTCCTCGTTTGTTCTCAATCTCCCACTACCAAACCCTGAAAGGGCTTAAGTAGCAGAATGTAGTCCAGAGAACGGAATGCCTTGTGTCGTAGTTTACAGCTTGACTGCGATATTTGCACCTTTCGGTCCAACACATCCGACTTCAGCAAGCATTTTTTGAGTACTGGGTTAGCATTCCCTCTTCGACCCCTTCTCCTTAGCCAGTCTGCCCTGATGCAGCCTGTTATCTCACTCTCCAAGTGTTTCTTAAAAACTGAAACCTGTTTCAGCAAACCTAAGATTGGTTCGTTTCCCCCAAAAAATTAAAGACCGTTTTCAGTGTTATAAAAAAGAATATGTGGATGCTTTTTTGTGCAAGGGACGCCATTTGCTATTTCAATCAGACACCTAGTGACACCAGTCACTTTTCTTAGGCATTTAATTTCACACATTGTAACTGCCCTATCTTATGTCTTGAATAAGGCTCAGTTTGACATTGGTAGCAAAAAGTTGTTGGTATAAATATACTGGTGATCAGTTATTGTTTTGTTACCATGTTGATGTTTGGGTGTTTAATAGGGATTCGTTTATAAGACAGCAGAGACTCTGACATCTAGTTTAGATTTCCCTATCAAGCCTGCCCTCTTCTGTAAAAATACTTCAGAAGTATTTAAACTCTTGTACCTGTTTAAGTTGGACTATTACAATGTAAAAGAAGTTTACCTCAGCTAAAACACTATACAACAATAACAAGCATTGCTCAAATGCACAAGATCAAAAAAGGAAAAAGATGAACACAGTTGGGTCTCGTCCGGGATTTGAACCCAGGACCTCTCGCACCTTAAGCGAAAACCATACCCCTAGACCAACGAGCCGGCAATATAGTAAAATGTAATGGTCAAATTAGCTGACTTGGTGGCTCAATCTCAGGTGTTAGCTGATTGAATCTGATAAATCCCATACACATTTTAGCCTTATCTTCAGAACTCTGTGCACAAAATGAGGTCAATATTTGTTACAGGTGTTTAACACATATGAATTAGTTTTTATTTCTTTGCTGAAGACAAAAAATGTAACAATCTGAAGAAACTAGTGTTGGGTAATCCTACAAAACATTCTGTGAAACTGTCGTCTATCTTGTATTATACTTCATGCTGGACAAGTAGACAAACCTGTGGTGTAATGTCCAGCCTGAATGAGGAGTTCTCTGACTGCAGGAGGAAGAAAGACACGACAGGAAACATCAAGAACGGGATGGACATGTCTGAGTAGCAGGCGATATCGTTTCCCGTGTAGAAAAATTGTCCAACAAAGTTTTCCTGGTATTTTTTAATCAGATATAAATGAAAAGGATACATTTAATGAACAATGTCTCCAAACAGTAATTACAAGACTCCATAATTCCTTTTTTTCAACAAATAACTAGGTCTAAAGTTGAAACTAATTATAGTAACTGTTTCTAAACATCAACTTCTATATAAAATCATCTCCACAAAAATATATTACTAGTATAGACATATTAATGTGAAGATGTGTTTCATGAGCTCTTAGCCAGAGCAACAGTAACAACAAGAGCAGCACACAAGAAATCAGCAATTTACTACTAAATGTAAGACAGCCATGCAAAAAAGTATTCTAAATCATTTATGTTCAGCCATAAAAACTAATAACTACAGATGTTCACTGTTTTGTAGTAGTTCATGGCATCTAGTTCTGTGCACACAGCATGAAAAATACCACTGTTCTCATAGCTGCACGTTTGTTTCCTTTCTGACAATTAACAAGTAAGACAAGTAATACCTCACAATTTCAGCAGTGACAAAGTGACACTGACCCTTGAGAAAGGTCAAGATCTGTTCGTTTAAACATGCTTGATTATGTAACCTGAGCCCATACTTCACCTACTGTGCTGTAAGCATTATTCAATACTTATTCATTCAGTTTGTAAACAGATGTAGTATTCTACAATTTTAGGAGTTTGAGTAAAATGGACAAAGATAAACATTTTATATGTAAATAGAAAACAAAACAAAAAGCACGTTTTGTCTGGCGTTCACTGTTGGAACAAAGTATCAATCCTGGTTACATCAGAATTCTTGCTAACAAGGTGTTCATCCTGGTTACATTATAATTTTTGCTAACAGTCATATGAACTGCAATACCACATTTCGTCCTTCCGACATCCAATTATGGTACCAATTCAGAAGGAGGTCCACCAGGGGAATCCTATCTCACCGAACCACTTCTCCACATGAATCTGTCATCAGCTGATGCAACCTATGACACCTTTAGCATCCAGATTGATGGCAGACTCCTCAATCACCTTTGATTTGCTGACGACATAGTGCTCATCACAGAGTCAGCAGCAGAAGCCAACCAAATGATGCAGCTACTCGATGGTGAGGGCAGAAAAGATTAATGTCTCAAAGACCAAAGCATTGCGCAATTGTGATCTAGCCTTTCTTGGTGGGGTGCAATTAGAGGATGTTGATGAATACATCTATCTTGGGCACCTCCTCAATATTCAGAACAATCTGGAACCCGAGCTGACAAGATGTAACCTCAAAGGCTGGGCAGACTTCTCGCCCATTAACATGGTCTTTGATGGTTGCCAGGACCAGAACCTACCAGCCTCTCTCTTCACTTCCACTGTGTTCCCTGCTACAGTGTTGAGATATGGACACTAACAAAATCATCGGAGGACAAATTGTGAGACTATTGTCAGAATCACTCTTCAGAACCAATGTATGCAGTCTTCACAATTCGAACATACGCAGATTGTCCTTGGTGAATGATGCAGTAATCTATGCAGACAAGTCCAATCATAGATTGGTAGGTCACATGTTGCCATGAAATGATGGTCGATGGAGCACGGTGACAACAATTTGGTACACACGAGATAAAAAGAGACCTTTGGGAAGACCTCCAATGCATTGACTCCCTTGCTGTATGTAACAACACTTGAGACGCCTCTGGAGGAGTGCTTAGCACCCACTAGACTTCAGTGGTTCAAGACAAAGCTGGAGACAAAGTTGGGACTTGCAGATATGCTGATGAACAGATCATCAAGATCAAGATAGAAAACATAGTATTTCTGACTGATGCTTCATCAGTATTAGCAGCTCTAAAACAATAGAAAAACAGAAATCTTGAGTAATGCATGCACTCCTTGACACAGTTCTCAGCAGAACATCCAAAGTTTGGTCGTTCAGTGGATCCCCTCCTACCGTAATATCAAAGGCAATGATGAAGCTGCAGACAGACAAAGCAAAGTGTGCTGGAGCATCTCCATAAACAGACCTGAGCATCACATATAATGAGACAAAGATCATAACTAAAACCAAGTTCAGGGGAAAATGAGCTGATCAACATCAACCTGCCCCATAAGTCTACTATGATTTAACTAGAAAAGAGCAAGTCGTCATCTTCAAACTCAGAACTGGGCATAATAAGACTCTAGGGTAATCTTTATAACAAAATGAGGATTGGGACAGATGACAGGTGTTCATGTGGGGAGCACACCATGTATGTGGAATATATCCTATAAAATTGCATGCTCACACAGAAAGAGAGAGAACAATGGGTGGCCTTTGCAAGAAAAATCGAACCCTTGCTCCAAGGATGAATGACAAAGAGTGAGAAGATAGGTAGCTTGTTTAAAAACATTGCAGTTATATCAGTGCAGCCATAAATCTTTTTTTCCCTAATAGTGATCCCATTACATTAAAAAAAGAAAGATAGATAGATACCTGTACACGTCTGTCTATAGCTTGTACAACAGCACTAAAAACCTTGTTTGGTAAACGAATGTTTGTGGTGCCTGAATCAACTATTGTTTTATCAAAATTGTACTGAAAAAAATCAATAAACACAAGTTAGACAAACGAGAGCCTTTATGCTTACAAAAGAAAGACATAGATCTTAATACAAAATAATAGTTGCCATTATTTCTAACCAACAAAAGTTTCAAAAAAAGTATAATTGCTCAATCTGTCCTGGAAAACTACCAATGGCTACAGGCATAATCAACAGCCAGAGAGCACAGTCATGACCTCATCAAATATTTACACATAAGAAAGCACTGTGCTTCACACTGGCTTTAAATAGAGTGTCCAAGTATCTCTGCAGTTTGATACTGTGTCTGTTGATGCTTTGTCTGTCGTTTGATGATACTGTGTCTATGTAATGCTCTATCTGTTGTTTGATGATACTGTGTCTGTGTGATGCTTTGTCTGTCGTTTGATGATACTATGTCTGTGTAATGCTCTGTCTGTCTGTTTGATGATACTGTGTCTGTGTAATGCTATGTTTGTCTGTTTGATGATACTGTGTCTGTGTAATGCTCTGTCTGTTTGTTTGATGATACTGTGTCTATGTAATGCTCTGTCTGTCTGTTTGATGACACTGTGTCTATGTAATGCTCTGCCTGTCTGTTTGATGATACTGTGTCTATGTGATGCTCTGTCTGCATTCTCGTTGCAGATAGTGAAGTATCTTAGGAAATGTCTGCGTTTATACTGTGATGCTTTTGGAAGACTGCAAGCAAATATTTAGGATTGCCAAGGAATCAATGTCACCACCAAGATAAATGTACATAGTATAGATAAATGCTGTGCGAACCACCCTTCTGAAACATGCAGTCTCTAACAGGCATGTCACAAAACTGAATCCTTTCCATGTCAACTATCTCCACAGGATTGGTTGGCTGAATAGAGTGCCCAACTCTGTGTTGTCTTCAGCAGAGCGAGGCTCTCTGGAATCCATATGCTGCTGCCGTGGAGAGCCCAGATCAGATGGACTGGACATGTTGTTTGCATGTCAGATGAGCGCCTCCCTAAACAGCTGTTGTATGTTGAGCTCAGGACAGGACAGCGCTCGCCAGGGGAGCAAAAGAAATAATACACAGACACTCTAAAAGTTTCTTTGATTAATTTCTCCATTGTCATTGTCTGGGAGCTGCTTGCTCTGAACCGCTCAGCCTGGCGCACTACCATCACTCATGGTGCTTGTATTGCTGAGCAGAGAACCATTACTGCAGCACAGACAACACCAGCAGCATGAAAGGACAGAATGCAAGACAGCACATTTACTAACGCTAATGTGTGCCCTATGTGCAGTAGAGTTTGTCACCCTCAGATCAGACTGTACAGTCATATGCGGTCACATCTGAATAATCATGTCTGACGCTGTCACCATCTTCGCTTGCGATGGACAACTAACAAACTAACTATAAGGTCGGTGTATGTATGACCGTCAGGTGGATCCATATATCACTGTAGGTATATGTATCACTGTTGGGTAGATGTATATATATCAATATGGTGTGGTGTGGTGTGTAATGTAATAGCTGTCCATCGTTGTCGATGAGGACCGCCGACATCATCCTTATACTTTCTTCTGGAGCGGCCGCAGCAAAGAAGAGCGCCGTGAAGCTGCAGTTGGCTTTGCCATCAAGACCAACATGGTCGACAAGCTCACAAGCATGCCCAGAGGAATTAATGACCGCCTGATTACACTGCGTCTCGCTCTAATAGGAGGGCGCCATGCCACACTTATCAGTGCATACGCACCCACTATGACAAATCCTCAGGAAACAAAAGATACGTTTTATGAGGACCTTGAGGCGCTCAACGCTGCAGTCCCCAAATCTGACAAATTGGTCATCCTCGGTGATTTTAACGCTAGAGTTGGTACAGACCATACAGCCTGGGAGGGGGCCATTGGCAGACATGGTATCGGAAAATGCAATAGTAACGGACTGCTCCTTCTGAGGACATGTGCCGCAAATGAACTACTCATTACAAACACAGCTTTCCGACTTCCTGTCCGAAATAGAACCACATGGATGCACCCAAGGTCTCGCCACTGGCACCTCATTGACTACATTATCATCAGACGTAGGGATTGCTATGGTAACGAAGAGCATGTGTGGTGCAGAATGTTGGACCGACCATCGACTTGTCATTGCCAAGCTAAACTTCAAGATCCAGTCCAAAATGCGCCCCCAGGGAAAGAAACCACCGGGGAGGCTAAATGTCTCTCAGCTGAAATACGAACCCACGAGAGGAGGCTTCCAGGAAGAGCTTGAGGGCAGACTATCTGAGCCCCGTTTTGAAAAGAACGACATCGAAGAGAACTGGTCATCATTGAGAAACACACTCTACAATACAGCTGTTAAACACATTGGCCCACTCACACGCAAGTATAAGGACTGGTTTGATGAGAACGATCTGGAAATACAGGGCCTTCTCGATGCAAAACATGAAGTACACAGGGAATACCAGAGGGACACATCATCTCCGGCAGTAAAAGCTGCCTTCAATACTGCTCGCAAAGCTGTCCAGACCAGGCTTAGAGAGATGCAAGACTCCTGGCTCAGCAAAAGAGCTGACGAAATTGAGATGTTCGCCGAGTGTCATGACACCAAACGGTTTTACGAGGCACTGAAAGCTCTCTACGGCCCGCAGTCCTCTAGTAATACTCCAGTTCGCAGTGCGGATGGGGTACTGCTAACAGATAAGGTTCAGATTCTAGACAGATGGGCAGACCACTTCTGCAAAATACTAAACCACCCATCGTCCATAAATGAAGAGGGAATCCGGCGAATGCCGCAGGTGGAACTGAACGAAGTCATCACTGAGGAGGAATCAGTTCACTATCTATAGGAAAAGCTCCAGGAGCTGATGCAATACCAGCAGAGGTATATAAGACAGCTGGCCCATCCCTCACCAGAAGGATCACTGAACTCTTCTGTCACATGTGGGCTGAAGGAAAAATTCCGCAGGAGCTAAAGGACGCCTCAATCGTTCACCTGTACAAAAGAAAAGGCAACTGTCAGGAATGCGACAATCATCGTGGAATATCGCTACTCTCCGTAGCAGGCAAGATCCTAGCTCGCTTACTGCTAAACAGGCTCAACAAACACCTTGAACAAAGCCACCACCTCCCAGAAAGCCAATGTGGATTCAGAGCCGGAAGAGGAACTGTGGACATGATTTTTGCCGCTCGCCAAGTACAAGGTGTGTATGTATAATCCAAATATAGCGCAAATTACATCAAGATTAAAATACAATCTGTTGCTGTTGCCATCATTGCTTCTGATAAGCAATTAAGTGTGTGTGTATTACTGTAGTGTAGGGTGTGTGTATTACTGTAGTGTAGGGTGTGTGTATTACTGTAGTGTAGGGTGTGTGTATTACTGTAGTGTAGGGTGTGTGTATTACTGTAGTGTAGGGTGTGTGTATTACTGTAGTTTAGGGTGTGCGTATTACTGTAGTGTAGGGTGTGCGTATTACTGTAATGTAGGGTGTGCGTATTACTGTAGTGTAGGGTGTGCGTGTTACTGTAGTGTAGGGTGTGTGTATTACTGTAGTGTAGGGTGTATGTATTACTGTAGTGTAGGGTGTGTGTATTACTGTAGTGTAGGGTGTATGTATTACTGTAGTGTAGGGTGTGTGTATTACTGTAGTGTAGGGTGTGTGTATTACTGTAGTGTAGGGTGTATGTATTACTGTAGTGTAGGGTGTGTGTAGTACTGTAGTGTAGTGTGTGTGTATTACTGTAGTGTAGGGTGTATGTATTACTGTAGTGTAGGGTGTGTGTATTACTGTAGTGTAGGGTGTGTGTATTACTGTAGTGTAGGGTGTGTGTATTACTGTAGTGTAGGGTGTATGTATTACTGTAGTGTAGGGTGTGTGTATTACTGTAGTAGAGGGTGTGTGTATTACTGTAGTGTAGGGTGTGTGTATTACTGTAGTGTAGGGTGTATGTATTACTGTAGTGTAGGGTGTGTGTATTACTGTAGTGTAGGGTGTATGTATTACTGTAGTGTAGGGTGTGTGTATTACTGTAGTGTAGGATGTATGTATTACTGTAGTGTAAAGTGTATGTATTACTGTAGTGTAGGGTATATGTATTACTGTAGTGTAGGGTGTGTGTATTACTGTAGTGAAGGGTGTATGTATCACTGTAGTGTAGGGTGTGTGTATTACTGTAGTGAAGGGTGTATGTATCACTGTAGTGTAGGGTGTAAGGTCCCTTATTGTGGATGCAGGTAGTTTTATAACATGGATCTTTATGCGACTATGTAGAGACTACTATCCCAAAACATTAAACTTGTGCATACATCACGCTATTACATCATCAACAAAGGGTCTCTGCTGTGAACATGTGCTCAGAGATGGCCTAACTACAGATAGCCATGTAAAAAGTATCTCTTCTCTTAGTTGCTCCTCTTCTACTCTGGGAGCGTAGAGGTCCTACTTGTAATCAAGTAATCAAAAGCAGGTGGCATGTTGTGTCCTTGGGTTGATGGAGGGGCCTCCTCCCACTGACCCCGATTGGGTAGGAATATCATTACCTTTAGAATTTTTGCCAGGACAGCAGCTAATGGCCTGTTTTTTAAGTTTTCAATTGCCACTGGTTCTTTTACATGCCCACGGGACCTCAGAGTTTATTAGCCAAATATTTTTCAAACGTATTTAGGTCTTTTGCCTTAGTATCCCCTGTTGGACCATGGCGTTTACTCAGGTCATCTCTCCCTCTCATGTTTACGGATGGGTGGATGCTTTAAATTTTATGATCACCAGAATATCACTTTTTTGTCCATCTTTTGTCAGACATGCGCACTATATACCTAGCCCATGTGTATTTTCTTAACAATCGTCGTTGATGACAGAAGTTTGGCACCTGATTTCTGGGTTGTGAATTTGGTCTCGTACAAGAGACTGTCAACATTCTAGCCTCCATTGCGTTTTGAGCAACTCAAAGCCTCTCTTTGTCTGCTTTTCGTAGGTTCCATACCTCATTGCTGGAATA
Source organism: Ariolimax columbianus (assembly GCA_036924085.1). NCBI lineage: Eukaryota > Metazoa > Mollusca > Gastropoda > Stylommatophora > Arionidae > Ariolimax > Ariolimax columbianus. The sequence continues at coordinate 53,786,381 of JAVGWX010000021.1, forward strand.
GCAATGCTGTTGGTGGTGTGGAGTTGTTCTGTTCTGTTTATCATTTGCTAATATACAGGTTGGATAAGATTGAAGTTGTTCTGTTCTGTTTATCATTTGCTAATATACAGGTTGGATAAGATTGAAGTTGTTCTGTTCTGTTTATCATTTGCTAATATACAGGTTGGATAAGATTGAAGTTGAGCTGTTCTGCTACATTTCTTTGTGAAATCTCACGATTTATTATGTGGGAGTTTGTGTAATTTTTTTAGTTCAGGTAAATGTACGAATTAATATTTTTGATGTAACAAATCAATAATTTTATGTAGCAAATTTGTGCAACTACTCGTGTGGACAAAGAAACTAAGTTAATTGAAATAAACAATGTTTACAAGTTTAAAGATCAGTCACTAAATATCTGAGTGAAACGAACCTCCTTACAGTCCATGCCCAGTGGTTTAGAATCTACATATATATCTGTAAGGACCACTTCGTAGTACCATTGTTTGTAAACTGGTGTATAGAACAGTGGACTCTTGGACATGGATGGTAGCACTCCTCCAACTATCTGAGGAAACACACAGAAATCTGCCAGTTTTCAACTGCATCCACAATCACTTATATATGCATACCAAGCATCCTGTTAACCACAAAGTGAACCACTCATGGTGGGTGAGCAGGTGACAATACGTCTATAAATTAATGCCAAGCATCCTGTTAACCACAAAGTGAACCACTCATGGTGGGTGAGCAGGTGACAATACGTCTATAAATTAATACCAAGCATCCTGTTAACCACAAAGTGAACCACTCATGGTGGGTGAGCAGGTGACAATACGTCTATAAATTAATACCAAGCATCCTGTTAACCACAAAGTGAACCACTCATGGTGGGTGAGCAGGTGACAATACGTCTATAAATTAATACCAAGCATCCTGTTAACCACAAAGTGAACCACTCATGGTGGGTGAGCAGGTGACAATACGTCTATAAATTAATACCAAGCATCCTGTTAACCACAAAGTGAACCACTCATGGTGGGTGAGCAGGTGACAATACGTCTATAAATTAATACCAAGCATCCTGTTAACCACAAAGTGAACCACTCATGGTGGGTGAGCAGGTGACAATACGTCTATAAATTAATACCAAGCATCCTGTTAACCACAAAGTGAACCACTCATGGTGGGTGAGCAGGTGACAATACGTCTATAAATTAATACCAAGCATCCTGTTAACCACAAAGTGAACCACTCATGGTGGGTGAGCAGGTGACAATACGTCTATAAATTAATACCAAGCATCCTGTTAACCACAAAGTGAACCACTCATGGTGGGTGAGCAGGTGACAATACGTCTATAAATTAATACCAAGCATCCTGTTAACCACAAAGTGAACCACTCATGGTGGGTGAGCAGGTGACAATACGTCTATAAATTAATACCAAGCATCCTGTTAACCACAAAGTGAACCACTCATGGTGGGTGAGCAGGTGACAATACGTCTATAAATTAATACCAAGCATCCTGTTAACCACAAAGTGAACCACTCATGGTGGGTGAGCAGGTGACAATACGTCTATAAATTAATACCAAGCATCCTGTTAACCACAAAGTGAACCACTCATGGTGGGTGAGCAGGTGACAATACGTCTATAAATTAATACCAAGCATCCTGTTAACCACAAAGTGAACCACTCATGGTGGGTGAGCAGGTGACAATACGTCTATAAATTAATACCAAGCATCCTGTTAACCACAAATTTCTATTTCTGTTAACACTATAATCACCATATTTTTTTTATTGTTCCAATCCATCCATATACATGATTTTTTTACTTTGCTTGAATTACCAACATAAAAGAAAAAGATAAAGGTGAAAATTAGGTTCATCAAAATAGAATAGTTCAATGTCTTCCTTCATAGAACGTGTGAACAAGTCATGTTTGTTCCACTTAGGTCGACTCCCCGATAAAGTGCCTCCCCAAGTTGTACAGTGAGCTCAGGCGAGGAAAACATTCGTCGTGGAACAGAAGAAATGATGCAAAGACTTTCTGAAAGTATCTCAGAACAGTTTTCTCATTGATGTCACCTCCTGGACGCTGCTTGCACCAGACCGGTCAGCATGGTGTACTACCATCACACATAGTGCTCACATCAATGAGAAGAGACTGATCACTGCAATGCTAAAAAAATAAGGGAGCTGCAGCAGTGCTAAAAAGTGAGCTGCATGAAAGGACAGGATGCATGGTGGTACAATCACAGATGCTGTGCATGTCTTCCCCACACACAGCAGAGACGTGTACATTTGAATACACATGTTGTCATCTTTGTTTGCGATGGGCAACTAACTAATAACAGGCTATGTTTGGAACATATGACCTCGCAGTCATAGGGCTGACATTCAAACCATTCAGACATCCTCTCCCCTCAAAAGAACAAAACTTTCTTTCATTTCAGTTATTTCCAGCTTATATTTTGAGAAAAGACACAAAAGCAAAAACATGTAGTACCTACCAATGTACCCTCCATGAGTGGTGTTTCATGAGTATGTACAAATGAGGACCCACACAGTTGTATAGAAAAAACATTGTCGATGTCAGGGTTTTCCAATAACAAAGAGTCCCAGAAAGGAAGATATGATGAATCTGGCTGCAAGTTATGAATAGAAAAACAAACATTTGAGTGTGCTCTACAATATATTCACCTAAAGTATTTTTTTAATGTTGAGAGTTCTGGCACTACACAGAATAAACAAGCAAAAACAGCAGCGAAAGGTATGACCAATTCCACAAGTCAATAACAGATGGTTGGTTGCTAATGCCCACAATGGGTTTTGTGCACCCTAAAAAGGATGGAATTTGTGGCAGAATGTTGTAGCTTTCCTGACATCCCGAGCATGCTGATGAAGTGAACCTGGGTCCTTCAGGCAGTTGTGTAATGCTTGAAAAGTTGTATGCTGTTGTCATATTTTTGCAACATAGTTCAGCATAAAATTATCTGTGAATGGCATGGATGCATCATACACTAAAGTGAATAAAGCAACATCCAAAGACCTGCTAGTTTTACCTTAACCTAACTTTTAGTGTTCTTTCTTTCTTTTTGCTTTTTGTTCTGCTTGTGTCTTTCAGTGTCAGGTTATGAAGAGGTTTCTTGGCCGAGCCTAGTACTTGCTTTGTACACAGGAATCTTCATTGCTTCTGTTATTTCTGCTATCCATCTTTTGTGTGGTCATCCCTTGGCTTTATATCCAGTATATCTATATAGCATTGCTTTCTGAGGGATGACGCTTGCTAAACATTTCGATAAGAGATAAGATCTGAAGCAACGAAATTTGACACCAAACTTTATTTCCTGACATTATGGAAGCAGCAATATCACGCAAACATTGCTGGGATAGATGTGTGGTACACATGTCTGACAAGATGGACATGTAGAACAATGTTTTGTGGTCCTATGTCTGTACACGTACAAGTGGGCTATCCATATATACGGTGGCGAGATGGACTGACGAAAGATCTAGGTTCACATCTGTACAGCACTGCAAAAGATTGGAATGGATACATAATATTGTTGGCTTCCTAGCATTCAGCATATTTGCCGGACTGACACCGAGGATATGATGTGACTGCCATCTCTGTTGATTCTACACTGGCAAGCAATGATTTAGCTCTATCATCTCTATTCATGGGCAGCTTTAGCTTGTCCTTTATCAAAGACCTGGATATGCTAGCACTGAAACTAGAATTACAATTAGTTATTGGACACACCCTTTTGTCAATAAATATGTCGCTGTTGCACTACTAACCCTGTAATCAGAATCTGAAATATCCTCTTCGTTGGTCGGTTGATCATCTTCAATCCATGAATAGATATGCTATGATACTGATAATCTTTGGAGGCCATTTTGATCCCAAAAATTTGCTTAAGTTAATCAGCTGATTAACAAATTTCTTATATTCAAAATCTCTTTGTCAGAGAAAAAACGAAAATCGCTCTTAAATTGAATAGTTCATCCACATGGAATGACATTATAAATGCTGGATTAGACTAAGCTTTGAAAATTGTTTTTAAAAATTTGCTGATAGAGATTTAGCATAGCAAGAGTTACAAATAGTCTTGTTTAAAAAAAATATACAACAGGGCTTTTCATTAGAGAACATTAAAAATAACATCATTATATCTTAGACTGCAAGATTACAAATTAGTAGCACAATCCTTGACTAAGTGACAAACATAACAGTCTTACCCTTGCCAGTTCAGCATAAGCAAGACCCAGAATCCCCTGCCACTCAGCGTCTGTTATAAAGAAAGCTTTGGACTGTGTAATACAAGCAATATTGACAGTTGCTGATATATTCTCTGCTGAAGGTAGGAAAACGATATCTGTTCCAACAGTTCCTCTCCACTCTCCTTCAGTGTAAGGCACATAAATTTCTACTCCTGAACTGCTGAATGAGCTTGAGCTAAACAAATACAACAAAAATATTACCAAACAGCTGAAGCTATAAAATACCACTGATGTACTATCAAGAGATTTCAGTTTTCTGTTCTCAGTAAAAACTAGGAAGACATTTGCATACACAAAGCAGGTGTTCTGTACAACCAATATAGCACTCTTAATGCATATTCAGACACTTTTAGCAGTCATCCCATCTATATGTCTCACGATGATGAATGGTTTTATTGTATTCCAATCAGACATTAGCAGTCAAATAAATAAAACTAAACATCATTTCTTGATTCAAAAGAACAACAATGAAATAATATACCCATGAAGATACACAAATTAAATTATTTAAGTATAACAAATATTAACTAAACATGAATTTGAATCTAAGGATAGTATATAGTTAATTGCCTTTAGTTACATTTAATTTGAATCTACAGATAGCATATAGTTAATTGTCTTTAATCACATTTAATTTGAATCTACAGATAGTATATAGTTAATCGTCGTTAGTTACATTTAATTTGAATCTAAGGATAGCATATAGTTAATCGTCTCAAGTTACATTTAAGAGATGAGAAAGAAATAAGCTTGTTCACACCACAAAGACAACTATACTGTTGAGGCCTGAACCTCAGTGGTCTGGTGCTGATATACTATCCTGGTCATGTTGAGGTTCAGTGCAACAAAAGGGCTGATATCCTGGCTTCATAACCACCCTTTATAAACACATTAGATATGGATAGGAGTGACATTTTGAAGTCTAATGAGCTCATGTTGATGACACCGCAATGAATAAATCAGCAATTCCCACACAGCAGAGCTTTGAAATCAAATGAGGATCAAGCAGAACGGGGCACATTAGAGAACTGAGCAGGAGTGTGTATAACCATTGAGTGAGAGGAACCACTAATAACTACACCCTTGCTGAAGGAGATTGGGCCCTTATAGGAATGCCCAAAGTGCAAGGAAGTTGATCCTTATGAACAGGACAGATAGAGCAGAATAGAACAGACATCCATTCACTAAATAACACAATTGACTGTTTTGTCAAATGGTATGATCACAACAAACATGATGAAAGTCAAAGGTTTGACAATGATTCCTAAACAGTCAACAATGGTGCTCTAAGACTCACTATTCTTGGTGGAAGAAATGGCTTAAGTTTGGATCAGACTTTGCAGCAACAGCAAAATTCGCACTTCCCGTGTCAATTAACACCTGCATCTGAAAAATGTATGACACAAATATAGCCTACTGTTTCTGTATAAAATATATAACCTTAAAACAATTTAAACTGCCTATCAATAATGAGGTATTAATGATGTCTCTGTATTTGGAAAAGGTCAAGGTTGTCACATAGCAAACACTGGTGCTATGGATAAATGGTTAGACACTTGAATGAGGTCCTCATCTTTTGTGAGGTGGGATGGCAAGTTCCCTTCCTTATAACCTTGTCATTTCTCATTGTGAGGTTAATATCTATTTTACAACTAGGTAGACTGGAGCATACCCCAACTTATACATGAATCCTGACATGAGAGACAAGCACTATAACTGCTCTGCCTCTTATAAATATGAACATATGTGATGAGCCATTACTTAAGAGGCATTTCACCAAAATGATATATTACCATTCCTCAATGAAGTGGAAGATATATTACTTGATGTGCAGTGTATCATCTAACTATTATTTAGCATACATTCTCTAAGAAACCAGCAAGGAAAAGATGGATGTGGCACTGCCCAGATTGGAAAACAGAAGTATAAATCAATTATGTTATGTGTGACGACCTCCAATTAGTCACCAATGTGGGTACTACATTGCTTAGACATAATTAGTGACCACAGACTCATTAAATCTAAGCTGCCCTCCTCACAAACAACGGTACAGAGCTATAACACAAGTAAATAGCACCAAACTTGCAGATCAAATCTCAAGACAGATATTGGCCAATCTCTGGCTCTCCAACAAATCTTTTTGGTCAACTAGTTACTAGAATAAAGGAATTCATCCCTAATGCCACAATTGCTACCCTTACTAAAAGATGCTCCCAGATTGGAGAAGAAACTAGAAGTTACTCGAGATGCAGGAAGGCTTAAAGTCAATGGCACACTCAACACAATCGCGTTATGTGAACTGAACAAAAGAATACATCTACTCCAAGCTGACTATGAGCAGCATCAAACACAAAGACTGGTCAAGGCAGCTGAAAACAGGCACAGCATTGTAAGATGCTGTAAAAGCATGGTGCAGAAGAAAACCATTCTTCAAACACGATAACACCATCTCAACAGACAGACAGGCTATAGAGACATCATGTTAACAGTATTATACTAATCTTTTCTCATCGAAGGAGAAGGTAAAAAAGGTATTAGCAAAAACCGAGTTCAAACCTATTCAATTAATTGAACTGGATGAGATCATCCATCCAATCCAACAGGCAAAGTCAGGCACAACCCCTGGAGTAGACGGAATTACGATGGACATCCTTAAGGTCGGAGGAGACATTCTAGCACTACAGCTCTTTAAGTTATTTAACAAGTGCTTCACAGAGGGGCGAATTCCAGATCAATGACAAACCTCAAAAACTATACTCATCCACAAAAAGGACGACACCAAACTCCTGGAGAAAAGAACTATCGCCCTATCTGCTTACTACTGATGATTTGCAAAATATTCTCCAAAGTCCTTGTCAACACGATCGACTAACAATCTGGCCCATTGTACCATCAAGACAAGAGATAGAGTATGTTGGAGATCCATTGTCGTTGACCTTCAATATATAGCAAGTTCATTTATATTTTTCAGCCGCAAAAATGCATTTGCAAGCTAATAAAAGAGTTGGCTCCGCTAATTTGGCATTTCCAATGCTATGGACCTCCTGTTTGCTGATGACTTAGTCCTTAACACCTCAGAACAAGATATTGCAATGCACCATGACAGAGTTTTCAATGACATCAGTAACCTTGGTCTCACAATCAACATTAGAAAAACAGAGATACTCTACCAGGCTGCTCCTAGAAAGTCATACATGGAACCAAACATTACCATGCAGAACCAATTTCTCCAGGCAGTTGATAAATTCACCTACCTAGGTAGTACCCTCACTAGAAAGGCGAATATCGACTGAAATTAACAGCAGGATTGCATAGGAGAGTTCTGCGTTTGAGAGGATGCAAACAAACATCTGAAACCGACAGAGTGCACTGTCTCCACCAGTGACGAGGGGTGACCTCAGAACTGTAAGCAATCTTAGGGAACACATCACCCATATCGATTTTACCCTACCGTTGTTTGTTGTTACTTATAATATCTAGGTAATACACATTCTAAAGACAAATTTTACAAATTAATCAAAAATATTTATCTCATAATTCAAAATAATAATTGTTTTAACAAAAGTAATTATTAAAATGGGTATCATTTACCACAATGGAGGTTGGCAAAGCACAGCTTGTTTCTTTGAGCTGACTCATCAAGAATACACAAAATATCTCATCTGATGTTGTCACAGCTAGCAGTGGCGTAGCAGGCATTTCTTCTTCTCCTTCTTCGTACGCAGTCAGACAGTAACCATTATTTTTTCGAAAAAAGGGGCGGTCATCCTGAGGCTGTCGCCGCTGCCATAGAGCTTGTCTTGCAGTTCCACTGGTGATGGCCACATCTGCTCTCTCTGATCCTCGTATGTCGGGCAGTTCTGCAGCAGATGTTCAGCGGTCATTTTACCGGTACCGCACGGGCATTCGTCGGTACCACCTATCTTCAATTTGTTGAATAGGTGGTACCTCAGTCTATTGTGGCCAGTGCGAAGTCTGAAGACAACGACCTGCTCTCTTCGGTTCAACTGGTAATAGGCATCGTTTTTGGTGTAACCAGTATGTTCGGTTTCCCATTTGGTCATGTATCTGGCTTTGATAAGCCGTTTTGACTCTTCGTACGTCATACTAGTATCTGTTTGTGGTAGTCTTGCACCTTCTTTTGCCAGTCTGTCTGCCTCCTCGTTGCCTTGGATGTTGCAGTGTGATGGGACCCACTGTACCACTACCCTTTTTGGTGCGGACTGCTGGCACAGTTTGCAGAGTGCTGCTCTTAGGCCATTAAGCTCAGTGTTTTTCTGGCTTTTTAGCACTATGACTACGGCGAGAGCATCTGTAAGCAGGACTATATGGCTTTCATTTTCTTTATGTGTCACCATTTCTTCCACTGCCGCCCTCAGTGCCTCTGCCTCCGCTTTGAAATTGCTTGTGTACTTACCAGTAGCAAATGACAGTGTTATTTGTCTGCCATTTGGTAGGTTCAGGAATGCTCCTGCCCCTCAGTTCTGTGTAGTGTTTGTTACAGAACCGTCAGTGTATGCATGGGTCCAGTCCATGCTTGGGTAGCTTTTCGATATAAAGCTTAGGGTAGTATCTCTCCTTTCTTTTTCAGTCTGGCAGTTTTTGTTTCCAATACCTGGTATATTTTCTACCACCTCTGGAAATATATCCTGTCTCCGAGTAGGTTTTCGTACAGTAGTGATGGGTTTTGATGTTGTTAGTGCGTTTATGGGATCTTCATGCATCTTTGCTTTGGCTATTTCTGCAAAGTTTCTCCGCTTTAGTTTCCCATTTCCCAAATTGTTTAGTCTCTGGTGCATTGGATGGTCAGTCAGTCTTCGGAGTTTCTCTGACTGCAGCTGGGCTCTGCAGTCTCTTCTATCGGTCATGGATTGCAGTTTTGTAATCTTTTCAAGTTCTACAATTGGCGTTGACTTCATGCCTCCTGTTATAACTCTCATGGCTTGGTTTTGAAGTTTGCTAATTTTATCAAAGTTCGCCTTAGCTGCTGTTGTCCATGCCGCAATGCCATACTCGAGAACTGGTCTCACTCTTCCAGTGTACAGTTTCTTTAGTATGCCTTCGTCTGCTCCCCAGCTTGTGCCAGCAAGTTTCCTCATGATTGCCATTCTTTCTCTGGCTCTCATTCGGTTTCTCTCGATCTGACTTTTCCATGTCATGCGCCGATCAAATGTGACTCCCAGATAGGTTGGGTTGTCGTTTGGCTGCAGGAATTTGCCATTTAAACTTAATTTGGTATTTTGGGGTTTTATTGAAAGCGAGAATATTGTGCATGTGGCTTTCTCCTCGTTTATTTTGACCAGCCATGTTAGGGCCTGCTGCATCCGATTTCTGGCTATGGTGAGATTCTTTTCAGAGGTCCACATAGCCAGATCGTCTGCAAACATTGAGCTATGGACTCTCCTTGGTATATTCTCTGTAATATCGTTTATATATACCAGGAAGAGTGTGGGTGACAGTACTCCCCCTTGGGGTACTCCCTGCTCGAGTGTCACCTTCTTGCTCATCTGCCCTTGTACTTGGACTCTGGCCGTTCTTTGTTTGAGGTAGTGGTTGATCCACTTGTACATTTTCCCACAAACATCACTTCTTCTTAGCTTGACTCTAAGTCCGTCTTTTCAGACTTTGTCAAATGCCTTTTCCAGATCCACCCAAACAGCTACTGTGTGTTTCTGTGCCTGGTAGGCATCTTCTATTTCCTGGGCTATGAGGATGACCTGGTCCTCAGTGGATCTGTGCTGTCTAAAGCCGGCTTGCTGTGGAATTAGTATTCGTTTTTCTTCCAGATGCCACATCAGTCTGGTGTTTATCATACGTTCCATCAGCTTGCCGACACAGCTCAGTAGGCTGATGGGCCTGTATCCATTTGGATCTGTTTTGTCCTTTCCTGTTTTTGGTACTGGTACCAGTACTGCGTCTTTCCATGCCTGGGGTACAATTCCCCTTTTCCAGCTTTGGTTCAGGACCGCTAGCAGTTTCCTCTTCGCTGATTGGCCCAGCCCCATCAGCATTTCGTTTGTTATCCCGTCTTTTCCGGGAGATTTCCTTTTCTTTAATGTTCTCATAGCCTCTTCCATTTCGCTCATTGTTAATTTTGCCATCATGTGCTCTGTATGCCTATCTGCGGGGACCTCGATGTGGTTTGCTCTGGCATAGTGATCGACAAAAGCGTTTGCGGCTTTCTTACCGGTGAGCAAGTTTTCGCCCTGCTTGATGGTAATTTGTTTGTTTGACGGGGTTTCGTCGTTCATGGCTCTGACTAGCTTCCATAGCTTGTTCCCGTCTTTGTCCAGGTTTAGGCTTTCCGTTTTGTTTTTCCAGCTTTCTCTTGCTGTTTGCTTGAGAGTGTATTTGTATTTCGCCGTGGCGGCTTTGAGGGCGATGTTTGCCTCCATAGATTGTTCTCGCTCTGCCATGTTCCTAGCATTTGTTACTGCATCTTCCGCTTTCTGCAACTCATCATTCCAGTAGGGCTTATAGTTTTTCCTAGCTCCTCTTGGGATGGTTTCAGTGGCGGATTGCATTATTGCCTTGCTTAGGCTTTCCACCATGGGCTTCATTTTGTTGTTTCGTGTGTTGATGGTTTCACACAGCCCATCTGTAAATTGCAAATCTGTCCCATTCGGCTCGTTTGTAATTCCAACGTGGGAGCGGTTTTGTTTCATGTGGGCCTACTTCCATATCAATGATTAGCCTGATCGGCCTGTGGTCGCTACCTGCCAGTTGGTTTAGCACCTGGCGGTCTATTTTATAGTGTATGTCCTGTGTGGAGAAGGCCAAATCTGGAGTCGAGGTGGTACGCCACGTTCTAGAACATAAACTAGGGGTATCCTCCGGCCTATTGATTAGGGAGAGATTTGTATCTATCTCCCAATCTTCCACTTCGTCACCTCTGCTGTCTGTGTCAGAGTACCCCCATCTCTCCGAGTGGCTGTTGAAATCTCCAACTACTATGCAGTTGGAGTCTCTGACCTCCATACTCGAGAGCGATAGGTCTCTATTTGGTGGTCCGTACAGATTGAAAATGCGGAGCTTCGTCTCTTGAGCCATTATGTCAACTCCTACAATTTCTGCTTGTCCGGTGTGACTGACAGGTACCGCACTACTCGGTATGCAGTTTCTGGTCAGTATCAGGACCCCTCCTTTGTGGCCTTCTCTATCGAGACGGAAGGTCTGGTATCCTCTGATTGAGAATTTATGATTATTGTTGAGGTGCGTTTCCTGGATACATGCCATGTCAATCTTACCTTCATGCAGGTGATGTGTTAGGGAAAGTTTTTTGTTAATGACTCCCTCCGCATTCCACTGTAGTATTTTGAGGGTCTTGAGTTTTTGGTCAATAAAAGTTGCCCCATAGCCATGTGCCTTGACTCCACGACACATGGGTGGGTGACCACCAGTAGTCAAGGGTGGGCCCCTTCGAGGCGTGAGGCCCGGCACTATCGCTGCCTGGCGGGACTCCGCAGGATGAGCGCCATACGTTTTTCTGATCGGTTGTACTGTCATCATACTGCGATTTACGTTGCACTGTTTTGTTAGGCTTGCGGCCCCGTGCATCCGATTTCAACAGGCGTTTCTGTAGGGATGCCCTCCTTAGCCTTTGGCTGTCCCCAGCCTATCTGCAAGGCAGCAGTTGTTTATGATCAGAGTTGTCTCTCTTATGGAAGTTGTCTTACCAGACTATCGAGTCTTCACTACTCGTGTCTATAGGGTGCGATGATGATATGTGAGATGATATATGATATATATGATATGGACTGGTTTACCCGGAAGAGAGGTAGTCCAGTGTGTCTGTACCCCAGGATCGTCACGTCCTGCCAGAAACGTAGCATGTGAGTGGGGTATCTCTTTCTCCCTTTATTTTCTTGGCTTCTATGCAGGGATGGTACGCCTAGCATTCCCCGCCACCTGGGATGTTGACACAGTGGGGCAGGTGTGCAATGTCCGCTGGTCTGCATCTCTTCTGCGTCCATTGGTATGGCTGATAGCGTACAGAGGTAGATGTAGAAGCAGAAGTGCATTTAACCAGGGGAAAAGCCTGGTAATGTCACGGAGATGTTGTTCGCCTGGTTTGCGGACATATCTCGTGGTCAAGGAGTGTGTCTCGACAGTTCACAGTGAGCTGGCTGCTCTACTGTTTTCGATACCCCGACCAGCAACATGGTAGCCTCGCGCCATTGGCTTATCAGCCTGGTACGTGAACCAAATGTCTGCGGTTCCTCTTGAGTTGAGCAGGATTTCCGTTGCAATGCCCTGTCATTTGTAGGGTAAAACTGACCTGTCTTCCGATGGTCTATTTCCAGCACCCGTTCATTTTTTGGCCAAGACGAATTAATCGAGGGCTTTTGTTTGTCCATGACCAGGTATCTGGAGCCTGCGGTTTCCGCGGTGTTAAGGCACGGTTTCCGTAGCGATCCTTCATAAGAAGGTTAGAGAGCTGACCTGTTTTCTGTGGGTCTAATACCAGCACACGTACACTATTAGACCCAACGAAAGTGCTCTCGATTTGTCAGTCGTTCTACATTGTTTGCGTCTTGAGTCAAGTTAAGCCGCAGGCTCCACTCCTGATAGTGCTCTTCCGTCAATTCCTTTTTCAAACACTGGATGCAGACCAACCGAGCCACAGAGGGCATAACCCCAGATTTCTGAGGGTCTAAATCCAGCACCAGTTCCATATTAGACCCAAGGAAAGTGGTCTCGGCATGTCAGTCATTTCAGTGTTGGCCGTGTTGAGTCAAATTAAGCCGCAGGCTCCACTCCTGGTGGTGCCCTTCCGTCAATTCCTTTAAGTTTCAGCTTTGCAACCATACTTCCCCCGGAACCCAAACACTTTGGTTTCCCGGAAGCTGCCCGCAGAGTCATCGAAGCAACTCCTGCGGATCGCTAGTCGGCATCATTTATGGTCAGAACTACGACGGTATCTGATCGTCTTCGCGCCTCTGAGTAGCAGGCATTTAAACTGATGGACTTGATAGCATTTGTCCTCTTTTTTTTTTTTTTACCTACGCAACGTTCAGGGGTTTCAATTTTAGCAGTTGAGTTCCATCATAAATGTAGTCCAGTTTTAGAAAGCTCAGAATGAGCAACTTGTACAACAAAGTCTAGAACTAAAAATCTTAGCCACATTCTACTTCTTGTTTGTAAAGTTCTATTCGTCTGGTTTTCTGGGAAAATAAATAAATTACATCGTTGTAGAACGAAGGTTTTGTTTTCAATTTTGAAATCCGTGTCTTTTCAATAGTTTTCATTGATAGACCAGCTATTCTATTTTCACTCTGAGAATTGCGTAACTAGGACTTGATTCTTTTTAAAACCAAAAATGTCTGTTCACTGGAAGCACTTGTAGCTCGAATGGTCACCATTCGATTAACAAGCTTATATATTTCAGGAACTATGTCATCCATTTCCTCCGTACATAAGTATTTAAGCAAATCATAAACACTTTTATGGCAAAATTCTTGGTTTGCATACATTGCCAAAAGTTCACCTCTTTGTCGTAGAAATTTTAAATACTGTCCTATGATGTTTTCAAAGAGGCAAAATGTTGTTCTGTAAATTTTTTAACAAACTCTGAAAATTATGCGGAGTCTAAGGGCAGTGAATTGAAGTTGTTCAACATCTGAAAGCCGTTGCTTCATTCTAGCTTTGACTGTAACAATAACCTCGTAGAACAGTCTCCTATATGAACCTTTGTGACTATCTGAGACATCATTAATTCGTAGTCTTTTACTACAATGTTCATATTCATCTGGCAAAGATGGCGCCGTAACTGGCTGCGAGTCTACATTTCTCTACTGTTTTGGATCATTATGGATGCCACAAGACCACGGATTTGCCTGGAATTCACACTAGTCGACGACTTACACTTGTGTTCACGGATACGTGGAGTTGTTTTCCGTCTGGACTTGTTATTTGGTTGTTTTTTTGTGATTTCTTCCATCCGTTTATCCTGGTCTGGACGCCGGCTGAATGGCGCTACGCTTAAACTAGTTATACCTGTGTCGTATCTCACGGGTTAGTTCTGCCGGTTCACCTTCACGAATTTGGCGTGTGGGAATTTTAGATGCTACTATGATGAACTGAATACAGCTGGGGAGAGATGCCAGACTCACTCACACGATGAGTGTTGTCCATACGACCTCTTGTGGTTATCGAAAAGGCATGACAAACTCAGAACTGCGTTAGATGCCTTCCCACCTTTCTACCCTGCGGGTTACATGTTTACGGAAAGGCTTCGGTGGTAACCCTGAGGCAAAATCTGCATCCTATGCTATCTCCAGTCGTCTCAATGAATGTCTTGCCACTGGCAAAAGGTAGCTTAGGCTCTGTGAGTGAGGTTGACAAAAGGCGCAGTTTCTTCCTCGCTTTAATCCAAATCTCCGCGCAAGTCACCCATTTCAGCGGACACAGCAAGAGATACGACTGTCCACACGGCTGAACATAGAGAGTGGTCTTCATCACTTGTGATGGACAAACTATCATATTCATTGCAACTCTAAAATTCCAATAAAAAATTAACAAAGTTATTTCTCATGCCATCTAGACACTGGTGAAAGTCATTCATTCGTTTCCTGCAGTATCCAATGTCAGAAATCTTTGCCTGCAACACCTCAGATATTAAATTTGCTTGTAGGACACCAGAAGTGAACAGATGAAGCATAAAGTCAAATTTGTGTAATGTACCGTTGAAGCCCATTGCACCATTATATGTCTCGATGTCTCAGTGATCTCTGTGTTCAATTATTGAATTAAAAAGTAAAACAAAATTGCCCTTGTACCCCAACACTATAGAGACCAATCTACTGTTATAGTTTCACTGTGTTGGTGCTACTTTTGGAAACCTTTTTCTGACTTCTTGATCAAAAGCAAATGTTTGTTTAGACGACTGGAAAAAATATGAATCAACCCAGATAATGTTGAGAAAAATATTTTGCATTGTTTTATGCCATTTACACTGTTCTTTAATACTTGGTTCATTCTATGGTCGTAACAGTGGACAAACAATGCTTGATTGTACTTGGCTTTGACCTGAGCTTGTAACTCGTTATGCTCACTTGCCATTGTTGCAGCTCAATCGTACGTTTGTGCTTCCAACTTTTCCTCACACTTATATTCATGCACAATACCAAATACATGTTGGGCTAAAGCCTTTGCTGTACGGTCCCCGCTAAACTCATTAAAACCAAGAAACCTTTCCTGCACTTCCCATTCTTTGTTAACATAGCGTAACAGTGTAGATACTTGGCATCTATTTGTTACATCAGTTGTTTCGTACAGTATAACTGCAACAAATGGGGTGTCTATTATTTCCCTTTCTATTTCTAATATCACCATTTGTGAAATACACTGTGTTAAATCATTTTGAATATCACAGGACAACTCAGATAAAACAGTGGCACTTTTAAGATGTGCATAAAATTCCTTGTCAATGCTAGTTAACAGTTTGACTAACTCAACATAGTTTCCATTATCCGAAGACGCCCTAAATTCAACATGTCCACGGAAAGAAAGCTCATTTTCTACTTAAAAAAACACCTTACAACGTGCCTGTTATTTTTAACAAGCTCATTGTGTTTTTCTTTGTTTCTATTCTAGTTTTCCAAAACTGTTTTAGACTTAATGAGAAAAACACAACGTGACTGTGTTATCGAGTGTCATTTGTGTAAGTTGTGCAGATTATTTAAATCTGAAACTCCAGACTTGGTCCAAATATTTATCTCACTAGAAAGCAGAAGGTATGGCCAACAATACAATTTCAATAATTTTGTGCATCCACACATCCAGCTGATTGCATCGTAATTTTCCTTTCATCAAATATCGAGTACACTTTTTAGTTATCGTCTTTAAATCGGGAATCAACGGAGTAGGTTGTCCATTTGAAATTATACTCAATTGATCTGCAAAATCCCTGGCACCAAAAGATTTAATGAATAACATATTACATTCTCTCTCTAATGATACGGATGTAGACAACATTTTGCTTGAATAAATAAATGTTTGGAAATGGGACAAAATATTCCTGGAATTCAAATGAAACAATCATAAAGTTACCTGTCCGCAGTAAACAATTATTAAAGTGCTTACAGGCCATTATGAATTTAGCGTATGAGCTCTCTTCTTTTTGAGAAATCTAAAGTTCTTTCTTTGTTACACGTGTGGTTTGTAAGCGTTCGATGTGTCGCTTACAAAAAGCGATACCTTGTTGTTTTTTTTGGCACATGCTTTTGAATGAATACTAACACTATATTAGTGTATGTTTCAACTGTAAAAAATTGACAAGATACAAAATTGATAGGCTTGTCAGATATCCGATAGCATAATCATTTTATACTGCATTTTATAACAAATGTAATCGAACTTGGATACATAAGCAATGCTTACAATGCTAATATGGACGCCTTGCCACTGATCGCCTCTAAGGTTAAAGTGTATTGTGCTAACCACTCTGCTGCATGCCTGTAACACATGGACAGTGTATAGCAAATATACCAGACAGCTAAATTATGTTCACTTGAGATGTCTGCATAGGTTGCTCAAGATCGGGCGGCAATACAAAGTGCCCAACTCTAAAATGCTTAGAAAGCATCCATGCGCTCTGCAAAAAGCCCAGATAAGATTGACAGGACATGTTGTTAGCATGCCTGATGAGTGCATCCTCAAGCAGCTGTTATACAGTGAGCTCATAACAGGCAGACACTCATTAGGACAGAAGAAATGCTATAGAGATATATAATAAACTGGATAGATATATATATCCTTTGAATTTGGTTAATTGATCTTATGCATGGGCATAAGCTGAATGGAAAAATGAAGGGCATATTACTTGATGGACATATTTAATTGTGAGGTACATTATATGTTAATTATGGGCAGTTATAAAATGAACATCTCAAAGAAGTCCGGCAGATTTGGCTCTAAAATACATTACAAAATTGTAATGAAATAATTAAGATGATCGAGATAACTAGAGCATCTTCTAATCTTGTAATGTATGTAACATTCATACCTTCTGTGATGGAGTTCCAATATTCACATCAATGTAGTATCCATCCCCTGACAGACCGTTAAGATTGTTTACCATGTTTGTTAGGTTGTTAGATGAAAATAATTCTCTGCGGACGATGTGCAGCATGCCTGTTTCGTCAGATTTTTTTACCAAGTCAACTTTATCGAAATGTGTAAAACTGTAAAACTGTTTCACGGAGAGCTTATAAATAACGGCAGAACATGGCATAAACAGCTGCAATAATATAAGCACTATGAAGGAAACACTGGCAACGGGCACAAAAGTGTGATCTGGAGTTTTGTACGGAACACATTTGCCTTGATGATGGATGAGACCTGTTTTAACAGAGGTCATATAAGTCTTGAGAACTGACCAGATGCACTGGCCTTCCAACATTCTCAGCAACTGTAGAGGACAAAAAATGTGTGGTTGTTGAGGATACAGAAGGATTTCATGTTTGAATGCTTACTGTCCTCCATCATTCAAATGTTTCTCTTGACTGGATTTGTGACACTCTTGTTTCATTCATTAGTCATAAGAAACACAATTTGTTTATAAGAAGTCAAATGACCACATTTTGCTTCCAGGTATAAATGATGATCCCAATTTAAGATGGTCTATGGTAATGCCACAGCTTCTCATTTGCAGCTTGCGACTGACTCAATAGTCTGAAAATATTTTAAACAAATTAGGCCTATTATAAGTTAATTGTACTGAGCATGTAACTAAGATGACTGTGTTTAGCTATATATGTTTCCAGTAAAAAGTTAGAAAATATGAATGTAACTTTTAACATCCCTCTCGGGATCAAGATGCTGAGCAGTACATGAGCTGCAGCAGTCAGCGGCCAAAGCTGGCTATTAGCATCAGGGCTAGCAAACCAGAGCTGCCAAGACCCTTCTCCACCTCCATGTAGTGATCTGGATAACAAACTGCAACAAAGCAGACTGGCTTAGGAGAAGGGATCAAAGAGTGAAGGCTAACCCAATACCCAAATATGCAGTGGTGAAGTCAGATGTGTCTGATCGAAAGTTGCAAAACGACATTCAATCTAGAGTAAACTACCACACAACACATCCCGTTCTTTGGACAATATCCTGCTACTTTCAAAGCCTTTTTCGATCAAGGCTTGTTATGGGGAGTTTCCAGAACAGAGACCAAGAAGATCCACAAAGACCACAGAAGGCTAAATATTAACTGACTACAGAAAGTAACAATTGACACCATTTGCGTTACTGTACTACAAGGTTTCGAAACTTAACAATATAAAACTATTTGACTAGTCTATACTCTATATCACATTTGTATGGTTTTATTATTTATCACTTGACTTAGTGATTCACTACTTCACTAAACTAAGTTAAGTAGTAGTAATATGTAGAATTTTATAAACAAATTACAAACAAACAACACACTACAAAACAAACACTTTTTCTCATCTACACTATTACTTATTAGACCTGTCCTAGTGAACACTAGTGACAACAAGATAACAAGCAGTGGAGTAAGCGGTAACAACATGGCGAAATAGTAGAGTAACACTGGGCGAGACTTCACTAACTTAAACTATAACTAAATCATAACTATAATAATTAATTTAAGTTCAAACAAAAACAATGAATTAATTTAATTAAATACAAGTTCCCCGCACTACACAAAGCAAATCTGGACTCTATTATATTTTTAAAAAGTGTCGAATTAAGTTTTACAAAATATATAAATATGAACTTTACAAATCTCATTATCAACACAATTTCGAGAACGAAGTATCAAATTGGTTTATAATACAAACGGAGACTGTCTGAGGAGCAGCAGTAAGGCCAGCAGTCAGTCAACCATCCCTAGGCTAAACATAGGATTGTTTCATAACATGGAGCAGTTAAACGAAATAATTATAAGGAACACCATGAAGCTGAGAATTGTAAATCAGACACAAATATTGTGAAACGACCACAAAACAAGTATATTGTAGGCACTCGTAGAAAATGCAGACAATATAATAGAAATTGTAAATATTTGTTTATCTTCTAGACTGAATGAATGAAGACTCTACGTGATGATTATTGATTATCAATAATATGATTATTATGATAATTGATATATTATTATTATATAACCTTGTAACCGGATTCTCCAGTGTCCTACGCTTTTCTGTATGTATTGTCTGTTGGTTCTACATTTTCAGAGAAAGCCAATAATTACATTTTATGGAGCTGGACACTAACACCAACACAATAAAACAGACGAATGAAAGAACGAAATTAAGATTACCTTTCTGCCATGCCCACAGATGGCTTTTACTTGCCATTCATGTAGTGTAAACAAGTATAGGCATACACTGTCCACAACGTAACTAAACTACATTTTCTACATTCAGCCCCTGCTCGATAAATTATTTACACATAATGACATGAAGATGAAAGCGTTTTATTTTAAAAACAAATAAATATTGATAAGTTTTAAACTCGCACAATGCACCTTGTACAATATAGAGTAGCAATTCGAGTTAACTATAGACAAACCTAATCCTGATTTCCAATAACTAGGTAGAACAGACTTGTCAGTAGTATATTAAACAAGAACATGCTAGTATTATTATTATGTGATGATCAAATAATTTACTAAATTAATTAATCATACAACGAGGTGCTAACAGTATAACTATAGATTATGATAATAATATAAATCTGGTTAAGTCGGCCACGCATGTTAGCCTGGCCACACTCTCGTACCAGAACACACTTGAGAGCACGCTCGGTAATTGAATGGAGTTAAATCCTCAAGTTACGCTACAGTCACACATTATTCCAGGAGAACACGCTTCTACACAATGTGTCGCATCCTGTTGTTGTTATAGGGAGAGGTATTCTTTCTATCTATCTATCTATCTATCTATCTATCTATCTATCTATCTATCTATCTATCTATCTATCTATCTATCTATCTATCTATCTATCTATCTATCTATCTATCTATCTATCTATCTATCTATCTATCTATCTATCTATCTATCCATCTATATCTATCTATCTATCTATCTATCTATCTATCTATCTATATCTCTCTATCTCTATATATATATCTCTCTCTGTCTCTCTCTCTCTGTCTCTTTCTCTCTCTCTCTCTGTCTCTCTCTCTCTCTCTCTCTCTGTCTCTCTCTCTCTCTCTCTCTCTCTCTCTCTCTCTTTATGTCTATATTTTTTAGGTGCTAACAACAGTGCTCTCTAATTTTATCTGAGGCACAATTTTTACAATGAATATATTTTGTCTAAACCCAAAATGGAACCCTTTCTGACAAGTGTTTAGAGAGCTTCTTTCGGTCTTCCTCTTTTGGTGCTCGCACAGGTGACCACAGAAATACTTACAGAAGGAGTCTGTTGCTGTCCATTCTAAGAACATGACCAATGTATGTCCACCACTTTTTCATCTATGTTCTTTGCGCGCCAAATACAGTGGGACCAACATCGCCTCGACGCCTGGACACTTCTACAGTGGGACCAACATCGCCTCGATGCCTGGACACTTCTACAGTGGGACCAACATCGCCTCGACGCCTGGACACTACTACAGTGGGACCAACATCGCCTCGACACTTCTACAGTGGGACCAACATCGCCTCGACGCCTGGACACTTCTACAGTGGGACCAACATCGCCTCGACGCCTGGACACTACTACAGTGGGACCAACATCGCCTCGACACTTCTACAGTGGGACCAACATCGCCTCGACGCCTGGACACTTCTACAGTGGGACCAACATCGCCTCGACGCCTGGACACTTCTACAGTGGGACCAACATCGCCTCGACGCCTGGACACTTCTACAGTGGGACCAACATCGCCTCGACGCCTGGACACTACTACAGTGGGACCAACATCGCCTCGACACTTCTACAGTGGGACCAACATCGCCTCGACGCCTGGACACTTCTACAGTGGGACCAACATCGCCTCGACGCCTGGACACTTCTACAGTGGGACCAACATCGCCTCGACGCCTGGACACTTCTACAGTGGGACCAACATCACCTCCAGACATGGACACTACTACAGTGGGACCAACATCGCCTCGACGCCTGGACACTTCTACAGTGGGACCAACATCGCCTCGACGCCTGGACACTACTACAGTGGGACCAACATCACCTCCAGACATGGACACTACTACAGTGGGACCAACATCGCCTCCAGACATGGACACTACTGTAACAGTTCCATCCGGAGCAAGAGAATTTAGGGCAGGGGTGATGTGGTTGACGACTCAGAACAAAGGTACCTGAATGCATGCCAAGGTCACTCACCGTCTCAACAAAGGGAATCGGAGTTGGAGAAAGAATGTACAGGTAGGAACTGACCACTGGCGTTCCGATTTGAACAGTGGGGGGTGAGTGACAGGGACAGCGGAGTTGCTGCGATAGATGAGTGACAGGTGTTCAGAGTATTCGTTCCAATAACGACTGAATAGAGCCATCCCCCTGAGATCCATTGGTAAGCTCTGATACTGCTTGAGTGTATATAACACTAGACAAAGTTTAGCTCAAGCAGGCTGGCATGGAGAGGGGACGAGTGAATGTAGATAGGAGTCTGTTTAGCTCACCGACTTAGATAGAGGAGCGATTGATAGACTGTTGTACGAATGTTGGAAAGAGATAGAACAGGACGACTAAAACAGCATGCGCCACTGAGTCGGGGTCCAGCCGCTCAAATAGGTGTGTGTGGATGTTTTGTATTAATAGATAATCTGAACGTGTGTTGTACGCAGGACACCTTGTGAACGAGGCATGTCCTGACGAGTTAAGTGAGTGTGTAGATCGACTAGGTGAGATCTAGATGTGTATGTGGTGTGTGTACGGCAATAGAACTGGGTGTTTGATAGTTGGGAATTCCATCAATAGCTAATGCTTAAAATTTCCGCTTTAGTTAATATTTATATTAACATAAATATAATATAGGAATATTTAGTTAAGATTGTATGTATTGTATTGTGATAGTAATTTCATTACTCATTTTCCTGGTATGAGTATTATATAATAAATATGCCATCTGATGTGTGCTACATTATTTGCTGTGTGTGGTCATGAATGATGTGGATGAGTGTGATAATGTTCTAAGTTAGAATAACCCTAGGGAAAACAGTGGGGTCTGCTACACTACTACAGTGTTGGTCCCACTGAAGTACTGACCATGTCTGGAGGCGATGTTGGTCCCACTGTAGTACTGTCCATGTCTGGAGGCGATGTTGGTCCCAGTGTAGTAGTGTACATGTCTGGAGGCGATGTTGGTCCCACTGTAGAAGTGTCCAGGCGATGTTGGTCCACTAGTAGTGTCCAGGCGTCCAGGCGATGTTGGTCCCACTGTAGAAGTGTCCAGGCGATGTTGGTCCCACTGTAGAAGTGTCCAGGCGATGTTGGTCCACTAGTAGTGTCCAGGCGTCCAGGCGATGTTGGTCCCACTGTAGAAGTGTCCAGGCGATGTTGGTCCCACTGTAGAAGTGTCCAGGCGATGTTGGTCCCACTGTAGAAGTGTCCAGGCGATGTTGGTCCCACTGTAGAAGTGTCCAGGCGATGTTGGTCCACTAGTAGTGTCCAGGCGTCCAGGCGATGTTGGTCCCACTGTAGAAGTGTCCAGGCGATGTTGGTCCCACTGTAGAAGTGTCCAGGCGATGTTGGTCCCACTGTAGTAGTGTACATGTCTGGAGGCGATGTTGGTCCCACTGTAGTAGTGTCCAGGCGTCGAGGCGATGTTCGTCCCACTGTAGTACTGTCCAGGCGATGTTGGTCCCACTGTAGAAGTGTCCAGGCGATGTTGGTCCCACTGTAGTAGTGTACATGTCTGGAGGCGATGTTGGTCCCACTGTAGTAGTGTCCAGGCGTCGAGGCGATGTTCGTCCCACTGTAGTACTGTCCAGGCGATGTTGGTCCCACTGTAGAAGTGTCCAGGCGATGTTGGTCCCACTGTAGAAGTGTCCAGGCGATGTTGGTCCACTGTAGAAGTGTCCAGGCGATGTTGGTCCCACTGTAGAAGTGTCCAGGCGATGTTGGTCCCAGTGTAGTAGTGTCCAGGCGTCGAGGCGATGTTCGTCCCACTGTAGTACTGTCCAGGCGATGTTGGTCCCACTGTAGAAGTGTCCAGGCGATGTTGGTCCCACTGTAGAAGTGTCCAGGCGATGTTGGTCCCAGTGTAGAAGTGTCCAGGCGATGTTGGTCCACTGTAGAAGTGTCCAGGCGATGTTGGTCCCACTGTAGAAGTGTCCAGGCGATGTTGGTCCCAGTGTAGAAGTGTCCAGGCGATGTTGGTCCCACTGTAGAAGTGTCCAGGCGATGTTGGTCCCACTGTAGAAGTGTCCAGGCGATGTTGGTCCCAGTGTAGAAGTGTCCAGGCGATGTTGGTCCCACTGTAGAAGTGTCCAGGCGATGTTGGTCCCAGTGTAGAAGTGTCCAGGCGATGTTGGTCCCACTGTAGAAGTGTCCACTGCCTTCATGACCTAAAAATTTATGACTGGAAGGAAAACATCATCGTCGCAAACGAGATCGGTCACCAGGAAGTCGCCGACAAGGAACCCTGTTTTGTGTGTAGAAGCCTGCGGGAATTCAGTCCAAGACGCAGTAGCAAAGTGCATGGACGAGGACGCAACCCTGCCGGAGACCAGATGATGTAGAGTGCTGGCCCTTAAGATCCCGTCCTAGCCGAATTTTGGCTTTGGTGTGACTGTGGAGATCTTCATTTAGGGTTCAGCAAGGTGCCCGGGATACCCACGTATTGATGGACCATCCGCAGGGCGAATCTGTCCACAGGATTGAAAGTAGCCTGTAAGTCTACGTAGGCATCTTGGAGAAAGCGATTAAACTCGGGATGCAGCTTCCTAATGAGGCAGCGGGTGAGAATAGCACTGATGGTTGACTGAGAGGCGGTGGTGAATCCTTAGTGTGGAGGGCGACAATGCTTCATTAGCACTCTGGAGTCGGCGCAGGGTGCTGGCCATCGGTCCACGGCGTACTTTAATATCTCATACCATCTTACAGTTTCT
This sequence comes from Ariolimax columbianus, assembly GCA_036924085.1. NCBI lineage: Eukaryota > Metazoa > Mollusca > Gastropoda > Stylommatophora > Arionidae > Ariolimax > Ariolimax columbianus. The sequence continues at coordinate 53,810,685 of JAVGWX010000021.1, forward strand.
GTATGACATCCTTTACTTCAGCAATCGAGGGGTCATTGTGGCTGTGTCTACTTCAAGAGCTGATGTGAAAGAGTCACGGAGTAGATCTACCGAGCAGGTGGCGGGTGGATGATTCAGAGCTGCGTTGTAATGTTCGACCCACCTGCTAGCTATTTAATCTTTTGAGGTGAAGGGGGACCATCCGATTTGTTCAGACATGGAGGAAGGGGGAGGGGACGTCTGAAGGAAGCTGGGAGAGGTCGGAACTAAGAACTTTGATCGCGTAATATGTTGATTTCAAGTCGTTGCGTCGCAGGCCCTCCTTTGCGTTACCGGGTATAGAGTTCTAGTTTGTGTTGCTGGTGACGCCGTTCAAAGAGGTCACCCCTGGTTCTTATCTCTAGGATTGCCAGGGTTGGCGCAGTCAGTCAGGATTTCCGGATGGTCTTCGTAGATGGTCTAGTCAACCATGGTCCATGCAGAATTTGTCAAACGGGACAGTACCTATGACAGCACATTTGTTATGCAACAGGTGTATTTCTCTTGTAGTACCTTGCCAAGACATCACCACTAGCGACGAGGAGAAGGTGATCAGTGCTGACATGGACCTCGCCCCCCAAGAGCACCTTGTCCGATTTGATCTGACCCATATTTCTAATGAATATATGACGCCGCTCCTTCCTAGTCGTGTGATAATTTGAAATCTATGTCTACGGGTGGGATGCCTTCCGCTTGAACCTGATATCTAAAGAGACACAGAAGAAGAGGACGTGTTGTCGTTGGGCATTTGACTGCCGTATAGACCCATTATAGACTTCTGCCCCTCTATTTCCGTTCCAGCAGGGGCGTTGAAATCATTGAAGATGACACGCTCGACGGGGGGGGGGGGGTAACTGTTTGGTTGGGGGGGGGGGGGGGGATGAGTGATGAAACATGTTGCTGACTAGTAGTTTCTCTAATTGTTTTGTTGGATATGAGTTCCTCCCAGCCAATACATTTCGTTTCTTGTTCAATGCCTTTATTTTCCAGTCTTTAGATCTAAAGGTGAGTATTGGTAAGAATTTGGAGTTAAACAACATGAACTTGGTGTGATCGCTCAGTGATTTTAAATTTCAGATGTTCGTTAGTTTTGGTAAAGCCACTTGTGGCTAGAACAATGCGAGTGAACATTTTTTAGATATATCTCTATCATGAGTCATTGTGCTATCCACATTTGCGAAACTGTCAATCGTTTGTTTTATTTCTTCACGCAGGTTTGTCGGTGAAATTCGTGATCTTCGGCCTGGAAGCGTTAGTCCTATCTGTTCTGATGGTTGGTTGGTTGCTAATGCCCACAAAGGATTGGTAACCCTTTTGTGCGCCCTGAAAAGGACGGAACTTAAGGCAGAATGTAGTAGCTTTCCTGACATCCCGAGTGTGCTGATGAAGTGGACCGGGGTCCTCCAGGCGGTTGGGCAACGCTTGGCTTCATCTGCGTGTAACTCACTACACCGGGAATTACATCGAACGTCACCTTGTTAGCCATACTGTTGTCCTCGACAACAGCCCGTTTCCACGTAAGGGCCTTGGCCAGTGTATTTCTCCTGACTCTGGCTGACATTGTTTAATCAGTGTGTTTTGCCTGACCAGACGTTAGCCTCATCGTCCCATCTGTTCAGATTGGCGGTATATTCGATCCAACTTGTTTTGCTCTTCTTCAGGAATGGAACTCTAAAGGGACAGGTCATCTGTTTAATCAAGGTCCTCTAGATACCCAAATGTTCGACTGGTGCATAATTGTTCATAATCAAATTCAAAGCTATGCCAAATAGTAGAGGTGATGCAGAAATGTTTCACTCCAGTTTTTATGCGAAACCACTCAGTTTTGCCCGTAGTGGTCCAAACACAGGCTTGTGAACCACGGTCAAGAGCCACAATTGTGTGAATGTATTTAGGTAGGAAAGCCGTAGCTGGATTGTATTTCCAGTTTCGATTGATGTAAACTATCAAAAGGTTTTTGAAGATCAATAAAGTTAACATAATAAGTGGGGATTGTTTTTATAAAGATTCCTCAATAATTGTCTCTCAGAGTGAAAAATTTGGCAAACACAAGATCTCTTTGGTCTAAGACCAGATGGTTTTTCTGGCAATGTTATGTCTACCTTTAACACGAGTACTTCCAACATCATGCAGCTAAGTACTTTTTCCGGTACTGTATAATGCCTTGCCGGTTGTTTCAGTCCGATAAGTCGTCCTTCATTCATATTTTAACAATAATTGCATCTTTCCATTGTTGGGGTAGGTTTTTATAATTCCACACTCCATTTATTATGGATAACAAGTGCCTAAGAACAGCATCATCTGCTGCTTTTAGCATTTCGCCCGTATTTTCGTCGTCGCCAGCTGCTTTGAAATGATATAAATACTAAGAGAAGTAGAGCGTACAAGATCTAGCGCTCTTTAATAAATGTAAACAAACGTGGCCGCTTTGGAAAGGTCATAAGTTTTGGAATTCGTATGAATGCCAGGTTCTTTTTTTATATATTTTCATAAGATAAACATTTATGATATAGATGATAGGAGCATTTTTTCGGAATAGTTGAACAGAAAATTTCTTGTGTCAGGCTTTGCAGTCTGTTAGAATGTCAAGACAGTGCTGGCCTACATGCAATAATGCCGGTCTATAAGTAATAATGTCGGTATGTATGAAATATGATCAGCCTGTAGGTAATAAAGTCAGCCTGTAGGTAATAAAGTCAGCCTGTAGGTAATAAAGTCAGTCTGTATGTAATTCTGTCAGTATGTGTATAATATTGTCGGTATCTATGTAAAACTGATTGAAACGTTTGTGAGTACGGAATGGAGGCCAGAACATACATGAAACACTGAGCAGAGCAGGGCACCCACTTGCCCTGGCAGAATAATATGTAAATTCTCCATGTGGATGTGGAAGACAGCGGGAAACCACTACATTAATATCCCAAGTATACGCCTCTGATTATGTCACAGAGAGGTCCGTCACATTACTCTGCCAAGTGCACGTTTCTGATCATATCACAAAGAAACCCGTCACATTAACCTTCCAGGTACACGTCTCTGATCATGTCACAGAGACACCCGTCATATTAACCTCCCAAGTACACATCTTTGATTATGTCACAGTAAATCCCGTCACACTAACCTTCCAAGTACATGTCTCTGATCATGTCACAAAGAAACCAGTCCCATTATCCTCCCCAGTACACGTCTCTGATCATGTTGTATCAGACCTTAGCTATAGAGACAATATATAGGTAGGATCTTAGACATGTTTTAACAAGTAACAGTTGAGAGGAAGATTGGAAAAGCTTAGACAACCATCTTTTTTTCTTTCTTCCTCGTGGGATTTGAGTCAGTGCAGCTGAATTTAGTGCCGCCATAATTTGAGTAACCAAATCGAACCACGCACGCTTTGTCTCGAACCGCGCAGTTTGGAATTTTGGTAAACATTAATAACCTGACGTAAGTTACAGGCCATTTGTCTACACCTGGAAGATAGTGGTGGTAGACTTTTTGCCGCCGACAAATCCGCGTCGTCTGGAAACCACGTGAACAGGATGGGGGGCTAATGACAAGCAGACGGACAAAAACGTATCCCTTTTGGAAATCAAGTGATCTAGGGAAGCAGATCGAATATAAATCCCAGTAGAGAGACGTGAGGGGTATTACATGAGACACATTCGAAAGAGACGCTCAGTTGAGAACTGGCGTTGGAGAGAAAAGACGACTTCAAGCATTACATGAGACACATTCGAAAGAGACGCTCAGTTGAGAACTGGCGTTGGAGAGAAAAGACGACTTCAAGCATTACATGAGACACATTCGAAAGAGACGCTCAGTTGAGAGCTGGCGTTGGAGAGAAAAGACGACTTCAAGCATTACATGAGACACATTCGAAAGAGACGCTCAGCTGAGAGCTGGCGACAGAGTGAGGCAGATTTGAGTTGAGAGCTGGCTACAGAGTGAGGCAGATTTGAGTTGAGAGCTGGCTACAGAATGAGGCAGATTTGAGTTGAGAGCTGGCTACAGAGTGAGGCAGATTTGAGTTGAGAGCTGGCTACAGAGTGAGGCAGATTTGAGTTGAGAGCTGGCTACAGAGTGAGGCAGATTTGAGTTGAGAGCTGGCTACAGAGTGAGGCAGATTTGAGTTGAGAGCTGGCTACAGAGTGAGGCAGATTTGAGTTGAGAGCTGGCTACAGAGTGAGGCAGATTTGAGTTGAGAGCTGGCTACAGAGTGAGGCAGATTTGAGTTGAGAGCTGGCTACAGAGTGAGGCAGATTTGAGTTGAGAGCTGGCTACAGAGTGAGGCAGATTTGAGTTGAGAGCTGGCTACAGAGTGAGGCAGATTTGAGTTGAGAACCAGATTAGATGAGAATACTCTGGAAAGACACGCTCGGTGGAAGGAATGCGACGGAAATATGCAGTTGAGACAGATTTGAATTGAGAGCCACACACAGAGTGAGAGAACAGTTCACTTCAGAGACATAGGTACTTTGAAAAGAGATGCTCAGGGGAGGGCAGGCGACGAAGATATTCAGTTGAGGCAGATTTATGCGACGAAGAGAGGCAGTTGAGATAGACACGCAGAAAGCAAGGTAACTATCCTCATATTATGTAGTGGTCGTAATTACAAGTCGTTAGTAGCTTATAGAGCCAGTCTTCAGTCATCCAATTCATCAAATTGACGCAATCCCACTGATCACGTTGACATCACCTTGATCACATGAATGTAAGTCGTCAGTCGCAGCTAGAGGCAGTTTTACAGTGATCCCATGGATCATACTTGATGCAGTCTATCCTGACCACGTTGAGGTCACTTTGATCTTCCACCGACAAAGAGGAACAAGGCTACGGACGTCATACTTGGGTTTAGAACCTACAAACTTTACTTTTAGCGGCAATCCGCAACCAAATTCGATCGCAGCAGGCCAGATTAGGAGAGCAGATTAGGATATGAGATTAGGATAGGAGAAAGAACCGGGCAATAACAGTATCGATAGGATAGGTTTAGCGGTAGAAGTGTTTTAGATAAGTTTGTGAGCGATAGAATTTCAGTTGTTAGAGAGATAATAGTTCGCAGTGTTTCTTGATTAAATAATCTGTTATATTGTGTTTATATTTAGTGTTACTTGAATCTGTTATATTGTGTTTATATTTAGTGTTACTTGAATTTCTTTAGAGTGAGTGTAGAGTGCAATAGAAAAGAGCGGACCTCTTTACCGTCTGCGACAGCGCTCCATAAAATCGATCGGCCCTGGTACAATGTCACAGCGAAACGCGTCACATTAATCTCCCAACTACACGTCTCTGATCATGTCACAGATACACCCGTCACATTAACCTCTCAAGTACACGCGTTTGTCCATGTCACATAGAAACCAGTCACATTAACCTATCAAGTACACGAATTTGACATGTCACAAAGAAACCCGTCACATTAACCTCCTAAGTACACCTCTCTAATCATCTCACAGAGAAACCTGTCGCATTAACCTTCCAAGTACACATCTCTGATCAAATCACAGAGAAAGCCACCACATTAACTTCCCAAAGTACATGTCTCTGATCATGTCACAGAAAAACCCGTCACATGTACCTCCCAAGTACACTTCTCTGATCATGTCACAAAGGAACCCGCGTTCTAACACTGCAACACATCAAGTTAGAGCGAAGAGGAAAATTGGAAAGTTGTAAAACATTCAGAGGGAAATGAACAGCTTAAACATAACCGTCCTTGGATTGAGTGAGACAAGATGGACGTTGATGTTCGTCCATCACGTGTGATATAGACCACTCTTTTTATTCAGCCATGTTGACATTCTTTTCATTTGGTCTGTCCGCTGAAATGGATGACTTGCTGGTGATTTGGATTATAGTTAGGAAGTTTTGCGAAATATGTCAAGTTCATTCTCTCATCCTGAGCTACCTTTGGCCAGTGGCAAGGCATTATCAAGACGACTGGTGATAGTATAGGATGCAGATTTGTCCTCAGGGTTTACTCCCGAAGCTCTTACGAAAACAAGATGGAAAGAAGAAGGTGAATACCACAGCCATAACTATCGTGTAATTTCCTCAGGAAATGAAAAGGACCAAGGTGGAGTGGCGTTAGTTTTGGAGTCACACAAGCAACAGTAACATGTAAGAATTTACAACCATAGAATATTTGCTTTAATACTAGCTACACCATTTTTTCTACAAGTTTACATACCCACTACAAACCAGGACGACGAAGAAGTCGAATATATATGCATATATATATATATTAAATTCAGTTAAAGCAACAGATAATGTCATTATAATGGAATACTGGAATACAACAGTTGAAGAGGGCCACGAAGAAGCTATAGTAGGGACATATGGACTTAAAAAAAGGCAAGTAACGATTAGTAAAGTTTTGCAAGCAAGAAAAGTAAATGATAACAAACACGTGGTATCAAGTTCATAATAGACGATGATATAAGTAGACTAGTCCGCAAATTTCCAAGCCTATCTTGGCTTGGCTTGGATTCGTTCATTCTCAATCTCCCACTACCAAACACTGAAAGGGCTTAAGTAGCATAATGTAGTCCAGAGAACGGAATGCGTTGTGTCGTAGTTTACAGCTTGACTGCGATATTTGCACCTTTCAGTCCAACACATCCGACTTCAGCAAGCATTTTTTGAGTATCCTCTTCGATACCTTCTCCTTAGCCAGTCTACCGTACTGCAGCCTGTTATCCAGGATCACCGCGTGGAGGTGTAGAAGGGTCTTGGCAGCTTTGGTTCCCTGGCCCTGACGCTAGCAGTCAGCTATGAGTCGCTGACCACTCCAGCTCATGCGCTGCTCAGCATCTTGATCCCCCAAGCCTATCTAATATGTATTCCGATGTGATAATGGAAGAAGCCATCCCCAAAATTGGGGGTCAGGGAAAATTGATAACTCACAAGTGCCATCATATTTGTGGATGAACAAGCCATCATAGGAGCAGCAGGGAAATCATTACAACTACTCAACAGGAACAACGACACAGCCTAGACGTTCGGTATGAGGGTAGTTGCTAGTAAAACAAAAGCTAATAGGCAAGCAAGCTCAAAGATGAAATATCAGCTTCGAGGGACAGAGCATATAATAAGTGCATAAGTTTTCATATTTAGGGCACATTATTACAAAGCATGCCCGCTGTGAGGTTGAAATTAGAACTAAGATCACCGTAGCAAAAAAGGCATTCTAACAACAAATAACATGCAAAACGTAAGCTGGACAACAACAACAAATGTTAAATGAACAAGTATAAATAGGCTTATATAGACGAGTATAAATTTATAATGACAAGTATACAGAAAGGAGACGTCTAAGAAAAAATGATATCACACATGTTTGCAAGAACATAGAGATTCAGAATTAATACTGAGATGAAGAGATCTGCTGGAAACAAAGGACAGTGGCGTGACTCTGCCGTCTTTAACAACAGTCTCGGGACTGACTATCCTGGTGATAATTTATGTAATAATGTCAGTATGTGTGACATTTTTGTAGGTTTGTATGTAATAGCGTCTGTCTGTGTATAGTATTGTCTCTCTGTGTGTAATTGTGTAAGTCTATATGTAATAATGTCGGTCTGTATGTAATAATATTGACTTTAACTTAACGTTTTTATACTGGTTTAGAAGACTCTGCAGAGTCTGTATACAACCAGTTTCACTTGCATTATTTTGCTCTAAAAGCTATACACATCCAATCTATTCTTAAATGCATTAATTGTTCCTGACTACACTACCTCCTGTGGCAATGCATTCCAAGCATTTACCACTCTCTGACTAAAATAATATTTGCTAATATCGAATCTGGACCTTTCTTTAGTTAACTTGTAGCTGTGCCCTCTTGTTCTTGTGACTGTGCCCTCTTGTTCTTGTGACTGTGCCCTCTTGTTCTCGTGACTGTGCCCTCTTGTTCTCGTGACTGTGCCCTCTTGTTCTCGTGACTGTGTCCTCTTGTTCTCGTTACTGTGCCCTCTTGTTCTCGTGACTGTGCCCTCTTGTTCTCGTGACTGTGTCATCTTGTTCTCGTGACTGTGTCATCTTGTTCTCGTGACTGTGCCCTCTTGTTCTCGTGACTGTGCCCTCTTGTTCTCGTGACTGTGCCCTCTTGTTCTCGTGACTGTGTCCTTTTGTTCTCATGACTGTGTCCTCTTGTTCTCGTGACTGTGCCCTCTTGTTCTCGTGACTGTGCCCTCTTGTTCTCGTGACTGTGTCATCTTGTTCTCGTGACTGTGTCATCTTGTTCTCGTGACTGTGTCCTCTTGTTCTCGTGACTGTGCCCTCTTGTTCTCGTGACTGTGCCCTCTTGTTCTCGTGACTGTGACCTCTTGTTCTCGTGACTGTGCCCTCTTGTTCTTGTGACTGTGCCCTCTTGTTCTCGTGACTGTGCCCTCTTGTTCTCGTGACTGTGCCCTCTTGTTCTCGTGACTGTGCCCTCTTGTTCTCGTGACTGTGCCCTCTTGTTCTCATGACTGTGCTCTCTTGTTCTCGTGACTGTGCCCTCTTGTTCTAGTTGGTGGTTGTATTTTGAAGAAAAAAACTTGTTATAGTCTAATTTAACCTTTCCGGTGATTATCTTATACCTGTATTGTCATCTCGAATTCTTCTGTTTTCTAGACGCTGTAGGCCGGTTTTTCTGAGTCTTTCCTCATAATTGTAATTCTGGAATCCCACTATCAGTTTTGGCGCTCTTCTTTGTATCCTTTCCAGCATGTTTATATCTCCTGTACGATAAGAACTCCACACCTGCACACAGTACTCCATTCTAATTCTAACCAATGCTTTATAGAGTTTGACAATTACTTCCTTACTCCCACGTTTAACATTTCTTACTATCATACCTGAAATTGCATTTGCGTTGTGCACTGATAGGCCTGGACTTGTTCATTCACTTTACCTGAATGCTCTATTATAATCCCTAGGTCCCTTTCCTTATTTATCTTTCTAATATTGTTCTCGCCCATTATGTAATTATGTTCCATATTTGATCTACCCATGGGGATAACTGTACATTTACCTACATTAAACTCCATTATCAGCTCGCAGACCAGTCTCGAATTTTATCTAAATCCGACCTGAATATATCCACTTCCGCTTTAGATTAGACACTCCTACATAGTTTCATGTCGTCCGCAAATTTTTCAATCATGGATCAAATCGTTTATATATATATCAAGAACAAAATTGGTCACAAAACCGAGGCCTGTAGCATTCTACTTTTTACTTCACACTCCTCAGAATACTCCTTATTTATACCTACTCTCTGCCTTCTTTCCGTTTATCAACTGTCAATCCATTCGGTAACTTTCCCACCTATTGTATGTGATTCTAACTTTCGAAATAATCTTTATTGAGATACTCTATCAAAAGCCTTTGCAAAATCTAGATACATAGCATCCACTGGATCCCCCTTGTCTATCATTTTAGTAACCTCCTCCATGAATTCCAATAGATTTGTTAAGCAAATTTCCCTCTAGTAAACCCATGATGACTATTTCTGATTAGATTAAACCTGTCTAGATGCATTACGTTTTCTTTTATTATTGATTCTAACAATTTACACACTATGCTCTTTAAACTCACCGGTCTATTATTTGCTTGATCTTATTTTTTCCCCCTTTTTGAATAAGGGGATCACTGCTGTATCTTTCCAATCTCTTGAAAAAATATCTTTTGCAAGTGATTGAGGACATAATATAGCCAATGGTTTTGCTAGTTGATATCTAATTTCAAACAACAATTTTGAATGAAAACCATCTTGACCTGGGTATTTATCCACTTTTATTACCTTCAATTTTTTAAAAACATTTCCTCTGTAATGCAATATGGATGTTATAATATCGACCAGTATGTAATACTATCGGCCTGTATGTGATCATATCGGCCTCTATGGGGTAATATCGGCATGTATGTGATAATATCGGTCTGTGTGTGATAATATCGGCCTGCATATAATAATATCGGCCTACATGTGATATTATTGGCCTGCATGTAATAATATCGGGTTCTATGTAATAATATCGGCTTCTGAGTGATAATATCGGTCTGTCTGTAATAATATCGCTCTGTATGTGATAATATCGGCCTCTATGTAATAATTTCGGCCTGTATGTAATAATATCGGCCTCCATGTGATAATATCGGCCTGTATGTAATACTATCGGTCTCTATGTAATAATATCGGCCGGTATGTAATAATATCGGCCTGTGTGTGCTACTGTCGGTCTGTATGTGATAATGTCGGCCTGTGTGTGATACTGTCGGGCTGTACGTGATACCGTCGGCACGTATGTGATACTGTCGGCACGTATGTGATACTGTCGGCCTGTATGTCTACCTTGACCGTAGACGTTTTGCGAATGACGAAGAGGTTGAAGGTGAAGGACAAATGTGACTGAGACAGCTGTAGGTTCCTGTCCATTGATAACTGTGATAACTATAAACATGTTGGTGGAAACATAAAGGACAACGTAAGTGCAATGGCTTTTAAGTTCGTAACTCATTTAGTTTTTTTTTAGTAGCCATTTGTGACCATACTGACATGCCTTTGTTGAATGAGCAATGTTGTCGAGTAAATCTGTATGTATTACTTAATGTTACATACGTGCGCGTGTGTGCTTTTGTCATAGTCTAGAATATATTGATGTTGTTCCAGGTGGTACAGGGAGCTTAGATAGATTACAATCTAACTTATTGAGCGGTTCATGACATCAATAAAACCTAATTAACTGGTCTCTCAGGACAAACATGAATGGGGTTATTGATCGGGGAACGAGCTAAGATAGATTTGAATAGGGATGAGAAAACGAGCTATGATATATTGATATAAGGGCTAGGAAACGAGATATGATAGATTGATTTAAGGGCTAGGAAACGAGATATGATAGATTGATTTAAGGGCTAGGAAACGAGATATGATAGATTGATATGAGGGCTAGAAAACGAGATATGATAGATTGATTTAAGGGCTAGGAAACGAGATATGATAGATTGATTTAAGGGCTAGGAAACGAGATATGATAGATTGATTTAAGGGCTAGGAAACGAGATATGATAGATTGATTTAAGGGCTAGGAAACGAGATATGATAGATTGATTTAAGGGCTAGGAAACGAGATATTATAGATTGATATGAGGGCTAGGAAACGAGCTATGATAGATTGATATGAGGGCTAGGAAACGAGCTATGATAGATTGATATGAGGGCTAGGAAACGAGCTATGATAGATTGATATGAGGGCTAGGAAACGAGCTATGATAGATTGATATGAGGGCTAGGAAACGAGCTATGATAGATTGATATGAGGGCTAGGAAACGAGCTATGATAGATTGATATGAGGGCTAGGAAACGAGCTATGATAGATTGATATGAGGGCTAGGAAACGAGCTATGATAGATTGATATGAGGGTTAGGAAACGAGCTATGATAGATTGATATGAGGATGTTGAAACGAGATATGATAGATTGATATGAGGATGTGGAAACGAACTTTGATAGATTGATATGAGGATGTGGAAATGAACTTTGATAGATTGAAATGAGGGCTAGGAAACGAGCTATGATAGATTGATATGAGGATGTGGAAACGAACTTTGATAGATTGAAATGAGGGCTAGGAAACGAGCTATGATAGATTGATATGAGGGTTAGGAAACGAGCTATGATAGATTGATATGAGGATGTTGAAACGAGATATGATAGATTGATATGAGGATGTGGAAACGAACTTTGATAGATTGAAATGAGGGCTAGGAAACGAGCTATGATAGATTGATATGAGGATGTGGAAACGAACTTTGATAGATTGATATGAGGATGTGGAAACGAACTTTGATAGATTGATATGAGGATGTGGAAACGAACTTTGATAGATTGATATCAGAATGATATTGATAGCCCAAACAAACAAATCTAAATGACCATGAAAACGTCTGTTTAATCTCTACTACCGACCAACTGCGGTTCACACCGAGAAGCCCATCGGGCCAACCTCAACATGCTTATGAAACACAATTTTCAGGTCATCTCTTGCAACCTACAATGTGGTTTTGGAATTCACAAGCAAAACTATCTCATGGTCAATCTGAAAAAAATATTAGGTATGACATCACTGGTCTATCCTAAACTCGCGCCCGTCACAACTTGTACTATACTTGGTATGACAATGGAGATGAGATACACATTGGTGCAGGAAAGGACCCTACCACTTTGGAGGAGTTGGCTTCATTATCGCCACACACCATGCACCAAATGGTCTTTCAGTTGAGATTATCAGTTCCCGAATTGCTACACTCTGTCTGTAGGTACATGGACAAAGTAAGCCTCTCCTCATCGTACAGAGTTATGCGCCCCCCCCCCCCCCCCCCCAGCGGATATGCTGATGACGATATCGACAGACGTGATGAATTGGGGGAAGAAGAGCTACATTAACCAGCGAATACAAAAGTGGTCGTTGGCGACTTCAGTGCGAGGGTCGGATGGAAACGGCCAGATGAACGATACATCGGTCATTTCTCTGATGACACGCGCAATGCACGTGGTGAGCGTCTGACTATCTTTGCTGCAATGAATAAGTACTATATCATGAACACGTTCTTCGACAAGCCATTGGGGAAAAGATGGCCCTGACACTCTCCAAACTGGGAAACTAGGGCTTCTGGTACTTTGATTATGTGCTAAGTAACGATCTCAAATTTGTTACTAACGTCGAAGCTCGCATCGCTGACAGTGATCATAAACAAATTCGGGCAACCATGAATCTGAAGACATTACAAATTACAAATCTTGATTCTGCTAGACTAGCATAATAAATTAAAAGACAGGACTGGCAATTGACAGGCTCTCCAACCTGCCACATGGAACAATTTATGGGTCCACTGAATAACTGCGTCAATGTTGCGAAAACAAAACAAACGAGGACAAAATGAAGTCGAATAAAGGATACCAAACTAAGACTCATTGCAACCAGAAGACAACTCAATAGAATAATCAATACAATCGAACTATGTGAAATCAACAAGATGATTAAATGCAAACTTAAAGAAGATTATGAACAATATAGGATACAGAAATTGATCAAAGTGGCTAAGACAAGACAGAGTACGATCAAATGTCGAAAAGACCTTGACCAGTCAAAAAAACTTCTGATGGCTCTAAGAAAACAGGATGGTACAACCTTGACGGACAAAACAAAAATAGAAGAAGATTCTTGGAGGTTCTACACTGACCTTTTCGCGTCCAATGCAGTAATCCATGAACGACCATTCACCTCATGTTATACGTCAGCACCGGAGATCCTAACGTCAGACACGATACACGCAATCAGACATCTAAAAACAGGAAAAGCCCCAGGATGGAATGGTCACAGTAGATGTTATTCAGACCGGAGGGGAGGGGAAATACTGGTAACTGTTCAATAAATGTCTAAATGAAGCTAAAATCCCCAACCAATAGAGAACGTCCAAAACAAAACTAATTCATAAAAAAGTGGACACAAAAGACCTCGAGAACTACCGTCCGATATGTTTGCTATCATCTCTATACAAGCTTTTCCCGAGAGTAATTATGAGAAGACTAGAAAAGGAACAATAAGAATCAGTCACGAGAGCAAGTGGCATTCAGGAAGGGCTACTCTACCATTGACCATCTTCACACTCTCCACCAGCTAATGGAGAGGGCAAGGGAAGTGCGTATGCCTCTATGCCAAGTGTTCGTCTACTTTGCAAAAAAACCTTCCATAGCATTAAAGTGAAATGTAGTCACAAATTCCCTACGAAATCAAGGCATTGAGGAACAAAATACGCTGGCTACTCTACAAATATTACCATTTTTTACCAGCTAATCAACATACAAATTGAGGCGTACGACAGTGTGATACAATCTCTTCCAAACTGTTCACGACAGTGTGATACAATCTGTTCACGACAGTGTGATACAATCTGTTCACGACAGTGTGATACAATCTGTTCACGACAGTGTGATACAATCTGTTCACGACAGTGTGATACAATCTGTTCACGACAGTGTGATACAATCTGTTCACGACAGTGTGATACAATCTGTTCACGACAGTGTGATACAATCTATTCACGACAGTGTGATACAATCTGTTCACGACAGCTCTTGAGGAAGTCTTCACTAAATTAGGATGACAGGGGCGGAGAAATGCTCAACCACTTCCGGTTTGCGGATGACCTAGTCATCATCTGCCCCAGCATCAAGGAAGTTGAGCAACGCCTAAATGAGCTCAAAATGGCAAGCGAGTTGTTCAAGTAATTGATCTTTTATTTGTATCTGTATACAAGGTTTCTTGTCACTTTACCCAATTATTATAGTTTTTTTCAGTATGTTTATGTCTAATCCAAACTCTTCACTTATTGTGTATATTGTTGTCAGAAGTTCGTGTAATTCTTGCTCACTTTTTGCCATCAAAAATGTATCATCCGCATATCTGAGATTATTCATTGCCACTCCTCCAATGACAAGCCCTGTCATCCCCTCTATCGGTTTGAATATTTGTTCTGTGTAAATATTAAAGACAAGGGGATTATACACATCCCTGTCTCACTCCTCTTTTTACATCTATACTTGGAGAGCATAACTTTCCTAACTTTACTGCAGCAGTTTGTTCTAAAGAAATTCTAGAGCTTTGTGATAGAAGAAGGTCACTAAAAACCAAAAACAACGCCGAATGAGGTCGGCAGATAAAAAAAAAAAGGTAAAGAAAGTGATTAAAAAATGAGAGAGGCGAAAACAACGTGGATATGTGAGCAATGTTCTAACATCGAAGAGAGATTAAACAGAAATGACGTTAAATGAGTATACAAGGTAGTCAGAGAACTGGTAACACCAAGACAAGGCAGGAACTTTATGATCCAGAATAAAAGCGGCAAGCGCCTTATTGAGGACAATGACGCACTGGCACGATGGACATAGTACTGTTCCGAGTTATACAATTATAAGGAATGGAACGAACCTTGGAAAACAATCCCTCCAAGAACAGCAACCATAGAGGATAACTAACTGGTAACGAAGGAGGAGGTAGCTGCAGCGGTAAAGGCATTGAGAAGAGGGAAGGCGGCCGCATGGACAATATACCAGCAGAGCTCTTACAGGCAGGTGGGGAGGTAGTGGTGGAAGACCTGACACACATCTGAAACAAAATATGGGCGACAGGAAACTGGCCGGACTTATGGACAAAATCGATGGTTATATCGTTACCTAAGTTTGGAAACCTAAAGCTGTGCCAAAATTACAGAACAATAAGCCTCACCGGACACCCTTGCAAAATCAGCCTTAGATTAATCCTCGACCGATTGAAACCCGAAGCAGAGAACATTATTGCTGGGGAGCAAGCAGGATTCAGACAGGGAAGAAGCACTACAGAACATATATTTAATTTAAGGCTGCTGAGCGTGAAATATCTAGAACAGCAGCAAACACTGTATCATGTGTTTGTTGATTTCAGGAAGGCGTTTGATAGGGTATGGCATAAAGCGCTATAGGAAACCATGAGGATGTATAAAATCAACGGAAATATACAAGTCCTTGAACTCCTGTAAGCCAAGGCCTCCAGCGCAGTTCTTGTGAATTGGAGGTGCAGTGACTGGTTTTGCACATCAGTCGGTGTGGTTGGTTGGTTGTTTGGTTTCTAATGCCCACCATGGGTTGGTAACCCTTTTTGTGCGCCCTAAAAAGGACGGAACTTGTGACAGATTGCAGTAGCTTTCCTGACATCCTGAGCGTGCTGATGAAGTGGACCGGGGTCCTCCAGGCGGTTGCGCAATGCTTGGCTTCATCTGCGTGTCACTCACTATTGCGGGGATCAAGTTAAACCTCACCCTGTTAGATAGACTGTTGTTCTCGACAACAGACCGTTTCCAGGACGACCAACGAGGAGGTCAGGCGAGTGTCTTGGCCAGTACATTTCTCCTGACTTGGAGATCACGTTGGAGCTGTCAATGTAGGGGGCTGAACGATTACCAACCTTCCTTTTGCAGATGACATCGATGGGTGGCAGAACTCTAGGAATGGGCTAGAAGGCTCGATGAAACAGCTCTTCACTATGGTATGGAGATTTAACGCTGGAAAGACAAAATTAATCACCAACAGTAGGATAAAAACTAATGGCCAGGAACTTGAAGTGGTCGACCGTTTTAAATATCTGGGCTCGATTGTCAGCGATGAACAATCAAATGTGAGGCGTTGGCCAGAATAGCATAGACAATCGCAGTGCTTGCACGGGTTAACAAAATTCGCAGTTAAATTTCTTTGTTGCTTTTATTGACAATCCATTCTATTGTTTAGTTTGCACTGTAGCTACATGAATGCATTTGTTTGGAGATGATGAAGGTGCAGTGCAGCTGAAAATAATTTAACTGTAACTCTTCAGAACAAACACAAGGGTACACCGCGAGCTGAGTTGTGGATGACTCGTTACTACTTCTGAGTTTCAGCACTTTAAATATTGTAACAAAAACAAACCTGCTGACAATTTTTGCAAGTTCTTACGTTTGTGAAGCTAGATGATTCTATGCCATGACCAACTTCTTCTTTTGTCTTACTGGCCATACAGCGATCGCAGAGAGGTGGGATGCGTAGATTTCATGTTATCGCCACGAGAGAGGCTTGTGCTGTCGTTTGATATAACTTCCTGAGCGAGACACCTTGGATCCATCGACGTCGAGGTCTGCATATGATAAGCTCTTGATGCAGACTGTTCATAATGCATTCTCATTTGTTGTGAGTCGATGCAGTCACTAAATTGGTTTGTCCCCACTGTCTGCCTCAGCGTGGTGTTGTGAATTCGGTCACGGATTGTCTTTCCGGCTGCATTTCTCACACAGCGAATCTTACAGCTCTGTATCTTATTCTTATATATTTCTAATAAGTACCAAGATTGACATTGGTAACACAGTGTAGGAATAAATAAGCCATTTATCAGCCTGCTCTAAGTAGAAAGGAGCACTCTAGGTTGTTTCAAAATCAAATTGACCAACATCAAGTCCACACAAAAAAACAAAACCCAAAAACCCAACAGAAACTCTGCTAAATGAACATTTAGAAAATTGCATGTGAGCGGATGATATTAAGTATCAGCACAAATAACAAAATTTGCATGTGAGCGGATGATATTAAGTATCAGCACGAATAAAGAAATTTGCATGTGAGTGAATGATATTAAGTATCAGCACGACTAAAAAAATTTGCATGTGAGCGGATGATATTAAGTATCAGCACGAATAAAGAAATTTGCATGTGAGCGGATGATATTAAGTATCAGCACGACTAAAAAAATGTGCATGTGAGCGGATGATATTAAGTATCAGCACGAATAAAAAAATTTGCATGTGAACGGATGATATTAAGTATCAGCACGACTAAAAAAATTTGCATGTGAGCGGATGATATTAAGTATCAGCACGAATAAAAAAATTTGCATGTGAGCGGATGATATTAAGTATCAGCGCGAATAAAAAAAATTGCATGTGAGCGGATGATATTAAGTATCCGCACGAATAAAAAAATTTGCATGTGAGCGGATGATATTAAGTATCAGCACAACTAAAAAAATTTGCATGTGAGCGGATGATATTAAGTATCAGCACGAATAAAAAAAATGTGCATGTGAGCGGATGATATTAAGTATCAGCACAAATTTAAAAAATTTGCAAATTCGAATCAATGTAAAGGATTTAACTAAGAACTTTCCTGGTCATCGAAATCATTCATCATTATTGGTAATCTTGTATTCGCTTGTTTGTTTATGACATGTCTTAATTTTGAGGCGTACATTTTCTTAAAATAAGTGAAGTTAATGAAAGTCACTAAACAATAATATTAGCAGTAAATGTTTTAGTCTCTGCATTTGAGACCTTGATGTAGTTCTCTGTTTCATAAAAACGTTTTATCGATCCACGGTATGTAAAAGTTTAGTCTGGCTTAGTTGTTAAGAGCGAAAGGAATATAGTGAAAACTTATAAATCTGTAGGTGGTGGCAATTTTGTTTCCTCTCAAAATTGTATGATAATAAACTTTCAATCAAAGTATGATAATAAACTTTCAATTAAAAAAAAATATTTTTAAAACCATTATCGCAGACATGAATGAGATTTCTCAATCTCAGAATTTAATATTTTACGCAAATCCACCTGGAGGAAGCATATATTTCCAGAGGTGGTCGAAAATATGCCAGGTATTGGAAAAAAAGAACAGCCAGACTGAAAAAGAAAGAAGAGACATAACTCTGAGGTACATAACGAAAAACTACCCAAGCATGGATTGGAACCATGCATACACCGACGGCTCTGTAACAAACACATCACAGAACGGAGGGGCAGGGGTATTCCTGAGCCTACCAAATGGTAGAAAAACAACACTATCAGTGGCAACTGGAAAATACTCATGCAATTTCAGAGCGGAGGCAGAGGCACTGAGGGCTGCAGTACAAGAAATGGTGACATGCAAAAGAAATGAAAGCCATATAGTCCTGCTTACAGATGCACTGGCCGTAGTCACAGCACGAAAAAGCCAGAAAAATACTGAACTCAATGATTTAAGAGCAGTACTCTGTCAACTATGCCAGCAGACCGCACCAAAAAAAGTAGTGATACAGTGGGTTCCATCCCACTTTAACATCCAAGGCAACGAGGAGGCAGACAGACTGGCAAAAGAAGGTGCAAGACTACCACAACCAGATACTAGTGTGACATACAAAGAATCAAAAAGGCTTATTAGAGCTAGATACATGACCAAATGGGAAACAGAATATACTGGATACACAAAAAACGATACCTATTACCAGTGAACCTATGAGCAGAAGAGAGCAGGTCGTGGTCTTCAGACTTCGCACTGGCCACAATAGACTGAGGTACTACCTATTCAATAAATTTAAGATAGATGGCACTGACGAATGCATGTGTGGTACTGGGAAAATGACCGCTGAACATCTGCTGCAAAACTGCCCGACATACGAGGATCAGAGAAAGCAGATGTGGCCATCACCAGTGGCAACACTAGACAAGCTCTATGACAGTGTTGACAGTTTCAGGATGACCGCTGCTTCTTTTAGAAAAAATAAAGGTTGACGTCTGACAGCGTACGAAGAAGAAGAAGAATATGTTTTCGTAGCAATAATTTGTAGAATTTTTCATGGATCATTCATTTTGACAACAAAATCCACACATTTTCAGAAATAAATGTTGTAATCACAGGGCTGTTTAGATTAAGTCATCCTTAATAATATTGTGTGTGTGTGTGGGTGTGTGTGTGGGTGGGTGTGTGGGTGGGTGTGTGGGTGTGGGTGGGTATATATAAATATATATATATGTGACAACATCATTTTCCATCATCACCCTGTGTTACACTTCATCCTTGATACTGATGTGCAAGATGTGACTCTTCAGGTCAATGCTGTCCTCAAACTGAGATGCTCACTGGCTGCAATACCCGTCTTAACCGCACCTATCCGGGTTGGACGATTTTGGGCGAGGTTTTTCCAGGTTATGATGTCAATTGGACGGCACTTAAGGAACTCCTTCAGCCTTTCGTTGAAACGCTTCTTGCGCGTTCCCATGATCGCGTTCATTCATTCTACGGAAGTCTCTATGAGAGAAGTTAATTGTCATTCGGGCTATGTGGCCAGCAATTCTGAGTCGAGCTTCTATCAAAAGTATACAGATGCTAGGCATGATGACTCTGAATATGATCCTATTATTTGTCATATGGCCCTGCCAACGAATATGGAGTATGCATATGAGACACGTTGTGTAGAAGTGAAACAACCTCTTGGCGTCTCCAGCTCTCACACGCGTAGAACAGATTAGGGAGAATGGCGTCATGGTAGACCTCCAGCTTAATCTTTCCGCTGTTCGCTAAACGTCTCCCCCCCCCCCCCCCCCCACTGACGTGCGTTCTATACTAAAGGTTGTGCTGGTCTTTGCTTTTCTGTTTGCCAACTAATCAACTTCTTCTTCTTCTTTTTTTTTCTTCCTACAGTCCTTTGCTATGAGGTGTCGCAGGTATTTCTTGTTACCTCCAAGTGGGAGACTTATACTGTCGTTAGGTATAACTTCCTGAGTGTATTAAAGACATTCTCAATCCACCTACGTCGAGGTCGGCCAATTGCACGTGGACCGGAGACCTGCAAATGATATGCTGTAGCTGCAGGCTGGTCATAATCCATTCTGATTAAATGACCAACCCATTTGGTTTATTTGGGCGTCAATGTAAGCATTAAGTGAGTTTGTCCCCACTGTCTGCCTCAGCGTGATTCGGATTCGGTCACGGCTCGTCTTTCCGGCTGCACTTCTCACACAGCGCACCTCACAGCTCTGGATTGTACTCTTATGTATTTCTAGTAAGGACCAAGATTGACATTGGGAAGACAATGAAGGAATAAACAGTGAATTTACCAGTCTTCTTGGTTGAAAGAAGCATAGTAGCGTGTTTCAAATTCAGTGCAATTTAATAGTGGACAATGTTCGCCTTCTGAATTATACGTGCAATCTCTTTGTCCACTCATCAATGAACATACTAATAAGATATTTGAACTCCCGTAATTGCTTGATAATTATGTAACTGATGTGGAAACTACTCTGCACGTGTTTACTTGATATCGTCAGTCTCCTTCCTTTGCTGTGTGTTGATCTTCATGTCATGTTCGTTACAAACAACATTGAGATAGGTTAGGTGGTGGTTTAGTTCTTCTCAATTTTGTGGAAAGATGGTCTAATCATCAGCAAACAATAGTTCATTTTGGGACTCAACATAGGGTTAACCAACTGTGTGATTTTATTCATATAAATTATGAATGAAAGTGTAGAAAGAACACACCCCTGTCGCACACAACTCATCATTCACCAGCAAGACTCACATATTTCGAAGTGTGTTTTTGAGACAGATGCACTTCCCCAACGTATCTGATTTCTGCCCCCTTCCTGCAACCCTTGGCAATAGCTGGGGCTGGGTGGTACATGACCGTCACGCTAACGTTGTCACAAGCACTCAGCAGAGGTTCAGGCCATCCTACATATTCTATTCTGAGCTATTGTTCAGAGCACAGTCATCCGCAAACAATATATTTATATATACGTAGCTATTCATCATCATCATCTTCTATCCACTTGTGTCGGTACACGACGTGAGAAGTTGTCGTTTTCTTCTGTGTGCCAGATGTATCACTGACGTTCTTGTCATTTCGTGTTTAATCTGTGTCTCACTGACACCTTCTATCATATATTTCTAGATCTCCCTCGTGCTCTGCAGCCATCTTGTCTGGTGTTGTAGATCCGGGCAGCTGGTAACTATGGCTTCATTCCTGTCAGGTGTCCGAACTATTTTATTGTCTGCCTTTCCATGTATTCTATACATGGTGCTGCACCCACCATCTGTCTGATTTTGTTCGTTTCATACCTTGTACAGCGTTGTGGCCAAGATAGATTTTCTCAAACACCTCATTTCGCGTATCATGGTTTTGTGTGTCTTGGTGAGTCTATGTCTGACACTGGTATAAAAATACTATTTATCAACTGTCTCATTGTCTCCACGGTGATGTATTTGTTTCTCAGTAACGGTTGGAGCTGATAGGAAATCGCATTTGCTTTCTGTATTCTTGATTCCACCTCTCTCTCCATCCTTTAATGTTGTGTTTGAATTTTCTTACCTGTTATGTTCTTTTCACCTGAATAGTTAGCGTCTACTTTGTTGTGTTGATTTTCACCCTGTCTCTGCTGTATTAATCCTCATATTACATTTATCGCAGTCATTATCAAGAGCATTCTGAATGGAAGATACTCTGCAAACAAAAGTGGTGGTTTCCGGGTTTGCAAACCAGAAAGTAGCTATTAATAGTATGCAATGACGTAATGGAAAGCAGCATCGCAGAAATAGCGTGCGTCTATTTTCAGAGTCTAGTGAATGCCGTTGAGTGTCGAGATTGTTGAGTGGATAAGATCGTGTGAATGTGTTAGAACTGCGTGCTCTGTCCTCTGCTATATGTAAGTATTGAGCACATACATGTGTATGTTATATTTGAATGACGTCTTCGAATAGAACCCAAGTTGGAAAGAATACAACCACTGTAACGTTTCAAGAATGTAGTAAATGGGAACAATTGAAGGCTGGCAATACAATCAAACAAAGCCGTTTTTTTAATGAAACAGCGTTGGCACGTGCCCAGATGAATGTTTCCTGTCAGGCGGTCAGCTGTAGTGGGTGCCATGTAGTTCACTTAAAGCTATAGAACATCAATCATGTAAAAAAAAGGCACCAAATCCTGAACTTTCCAATTCAACTATTTTAGTCTATCATACTTAGCTCTCTGTATATTAAATCGCTTTGATTTATTTCGGACTTACTGAAGTCCCTGTTATAGAGTATGCAAAACAGATCTTGGCCATGATTTTTCACAGATAAATCCCAAATCATGTTTAGCTTTTCCTGGGTTGTTCTGTAAATAGTCTGTGCAGCTCTTCAAAATGTGTTTTTGTTCCCAACAACAATAAGAGATTACTCAGGCACTTATATTTTCTTATATAACAATAATAATAGTAAGAATGCAAATATTAGTTGCCCATCGCAAGCGTAGATAGCGACATCATCAGACTATTGCTGCGAAATGTGTTCTCCGATGGCTGTAAAGACCAATCCTGGAACGGCATACCCTGCCACATACAGAGGTGTAGAATCGTTGTGAGTATTGTTTTTTTTTCCAGGCAACACGCTTTCGCTGAGTCTCCGTGATGGCTGTACTTGCTGCGATCTGAGCACCTTGGATGATACTAGCGCTTCAGATGGTACGTTTTGTGCAATCATCTCTAATTAGGTGACATCAATATTGAAACATTTCAGAGAGACTTTTAAGGAGTCTTTGTAGCGTTTCTTCTCCCTCTTCGTGAGCGTCTGCCTATTTTGAGCTGACCATATAACAGCTGATTAGGAAAGAGCTCATCTGACATGGGATCAACATGTCCCGTCCATCGAAGCTGAGCCAAATCCAGAAGTGTATGGATGTTTAACGTCTTAGTATTGGTTAGAATTTCAAAGTTAGGCTCTTTGTCCTGCCACTTGATATTATCTCTGCTCTAAACTTTCTGATTGCACGTCTGTCTTTAGCTGTCCAACACTGAGATCCTCGTTGATTACAAATTCCATTTTCAACGGACTTTTTCAAGTTAATCCAGGTTTTGACTCCATTTTCAACGTACTTTTTCAAGTTAATCCAGGTTTTGAGCCAAGTTTTGCCATGTGGTAATATCAATGTAACAGCATTTAAAATAATCCTTGCGGCTGTCATCTAAACGGCTTTTTTTTGCGTCCCAGCGATCGCCTTCCTCCATTCAGTTTGCTATACAGAAGTCTCTTTCGGGCCTTTGGCTCGACATTTAAGCAAGGTGGCCAGTCCCATCTCAGTTGGGACTTCTGCAAAAGTACAAGAATGCCAAGAATGCTGGCTCTAGATAAGACTTCAATATATTTACTTGGTTAATGACTTTAAATGACTTTAAAAATGACTTTAAAGCGATTCTACCCCTCCCTAATGTGTGGGATGATCATGGTATCGTTACCGAAAGCCTGTTGAATCTTTCGAATGGTTTCCGCTTTGGTATTGCATATCATGTGATGCAACACCGCTATTCAATTCTGTCCGTCATTTCGTGGTGAATGAAAACCCGATGGGTTCTCACTTCAATCAACACCAAAATGCTGACTGCTAGCGATTGAAGCGATCTGCAAGCGGGAAAAAATTCACTCATATGCATGACGGTCCCCTATACCTCCTTGTCGAATTACAACACGCATGCTACAATTGTTTCTGCGGGGAAAAAATACTTAAGTAGTTCGAGAGGTTCATAAACTAAAGATTATTGGAGAGAATAGGACAAAGACATGTGGACAAGGATGTCTTGGAAAAAGGTGAAACTGGATAGACCACACACTGTGAAATCCTCAAGCCACTATCATCATGCAAACTTTGTAATGGAACCCTCAATAAAAAAGAGAAGGCTAAAGAACACATAGAGAAGATACCTAGAGGTTGATTCAAGGAAAACACGGAGAAACTTGAAAGAGTTGGAGCAATAGTACAAGTCCGGTCTGCTCGGAGATGGTTAGTTAATGGTCTATACACCCCAAGGTGATAAAAGTGAAGTGAGAGAGTTTGCTGATGGCCTATACACCCCAATGTAATAAAAGTGAAGTGAGAGAGTTTGCTGATGGTCTATACACCCCAAGGTAACAAAAGTGAAGTGAGGGGGTTGGCTGAAGGCCTATTCGCCCCAAGGTGATACAAGTCAAGTGAGAGGGTTGATGAATGGTCTATACACCCCTAGGGGATAAAAGGGAAGTGAGAGGGCTGGTGGATGGCCTATACACCTCAAGATGATAAAGGCGAAGAGAGGGTTATGGCGTATGCATCCCAAGGTGATCAGGATAAAATGAGAGGACTGGTGGATGTCTTGTACACCCCAGGGGGATAAGTGCGAAGTGAGATTGTTGGTGGCCTATGTACCCCAAGATGATAAGGAGGAAGAAGAAGTTGACTCAAAGAAGGGACGTTTGATCGCAGTCATTCTTATAATTGCCATGTTGACCAGACCGAATATAGATGTAAGCGAGGGCTAGGAGCACTCAAGATTATGGCTGCTGCCAACTTGAATCAGCGTCTCCTGTTCATCCGATTTCGTCAGGTTGTGTTGTGGGTTATCGATTACGGACTGTATATTCTCACACCACCAAGCGTGAAAGGTTGGAAGGCATCCAAAATGAAGGTATGCGACTGATTCTTGGTTTCACTAGGGATACCCCGATTGTGATGATGCGGTACATGTTGGGATTGTTATAGGTGACGTCCAGACATAAAACTGGCACAAATCAAAGCCTATATGCGTGTCGCCACAGACACGTGGCACCATCCGTACAGTTGTATCTCAGACATCAAGAATCAAGAGAGGGCCGTTATGGATGGCACAGGCAGAGACAACAACCGGACACGTCACTCCATCTGAGACGATAGCCAGTGGGGAAGAATGGGTCCACACTGGTGATAGAATGATAGATTACCAGAGAGTCATCATAACCTTAGGCAAATAATGCAGAGAACGGAGCAACGGGAGAGCAGAGCACGAGGTGAATCAGCTGATAGATGAGAACACGCAGGATAGTGATGCCGTCATATACACGGACGGATCAATGTTGCGTAGTAGGACATCAGGCTGGGGCTTCTCGGCCAGAGTGAGAGGACAAGTCGTTGCAGAGCGTAGTAGGGTATACATGTCAACAGCCTCAAGTTTGAGAATGGAGATGGAAGCAGTGACCTCAGCGCAGAGATGGGAGCAGTGACCTCAGCGCTGAGATGGAAGCAGTGACCTCAGTGCAGAGATGAAAGCAATGACCTCAGCGCTGAGATGGAAGCAGTGACCTCAGCGCTGAGATGGATATCTGAGACTTTTATAACAAGCGCAGTCACCGTGACAAGACGTATATCAGAAGGTACAAAATGGATGGCTTAGATGCGAGTGGGTAGCAGCTGTTGAGGCCTCAACGCTATAGGGGTTGACATGGATCTATTGTCCTGGCCATGTTGGGGTTCAGGGCAACGAAAGAGCTGCCATCTTGGCTTCACTAGCTCCCATCATGGGCACGTTAGTGATGGATATGAATGACATTTTGAAAACAATCAATGCCCGCCTGTTAGATGTTTTGACACCGCAATAGATGAAGCAGCAATACAAAGGCTGCAACGTTTCGACATTAACCGAGGTTCAAGCTGAGTAGGGCGAAGGAGAGGACGGAGCAAGAGAACTTGTAAAACCAGCGAGCTACAAGAACCATCAGCATCCAGATCCTGTGCCATTTGCTGAGAGACAGAGAGAGAGAGAGAGAGAGAGAGGGAGAGAGAGATAAAGTGAGAGAGAGACTGAGCACCCATGGGTATACCCGGAGGGCAGTGACGTCGATTCTCAGAATCAGAAACAAAATCGATGTCATATTCTTATTTGATTGTCTACATGTCGCTAAGAGCGTTTGTGTAAGTGATATGATTGTTTGTCTGTGCGCGTCATGTTTTTGTGATGACCAGTGCATGTAATAAATCAGCTTATCTGTTGTAGAAGGCTGCTGAAATGTTCAGAATGGAAGTGTAGCTCGGCTATTAATTAGCCACCTAAATGGTTATTAAAGAAGCGCATAAAGACACTGACTAGAAGGTCACAGAGGACACACTAAAGAAAATTGCACACCCATGAGAGGGCTGAACAAAACAGCCCAGATGAGCGGAAACGCCGGTGCTGACGATCAAAGCTTCGACACTCTTGAAATTGTGAGATTTCGTGCTAACAAATGCGTCGATCGAACGGCGTGGATCTTAATTTAACGACACCTGATGTAATCCAAGCCACGCCTGCCACTCTGCCACGCCTGCCACTCTACCACGGGCCAGCGAACTCTAGAAGTCTCTGATGTACCCGACATGATAAATGGGCTGACAAGGGGCGGACTATTATTATTCTCTAACTCGACACATCGTCTGCCTGTCTATGTTGGCAAATTTACTGACATATTGGACGAAAGCGGACTTGATTTATAGTATCGTTTATTGGTCACTATGTCATGCTTTCTCTAGTACATATGTTTATTGGTCACTATGTCATGCTTTCTCTAGTACATAATAACATATGTTTGTGGTTACTAATGTTTAGTGCATTCATTACAATTTGTCGGTACAATCACTCAGTCAATAAATCACTTCATCAATCAATCTACACAATAAATTAAAAAATAAACAATCGTTAAATTTACTAATCCATCAATAAATTAATAGATGAATGTATCTATCGATCAATACTTGTTACTCATTTCTGTGTAACGACAATAAGGAACATATTATCTACATTCGACTGTCATCGTATCGCTCATGCTCAAGATGTATTCTCCATCTCATGTACCGTCTGTTAAAGTGTTTTCCTTGTCTCAATTCCCATGTCTCCCATGATTTGCGAGCTACACAGTTTAGTTTTATCAGTGAATGTATGACCCATTTGTTCATGTCTGATTCGTGAGCTACAGAGAATAGTTTTCTTAGTGTATGTCTGCTCCATTTGTCTATACCCATGTGCCATGAGATAAAGAGTTCCGATCAAGATGGCAGAGTATATTTACAGCTTTCTTGCATTTTCTGACGGTATAGTATGTTACTTTGCATTTAAAGAGAACTGTTACAAATGTAAGACCTTACAAATGTAAGACCTTCCAAATGGTGTAAAAGTGATCCAGCAAGCCCATATGTGATTTACAACTGTTTACAAATATATGCTCAAGTAAATCGATAGGTGGGAATGCGTACGATGAAAGCAACAACAGTGTAAAGGTCAAGGCCACAAACTTAGAGCTAAAATTCGAAATCGCTACTTTAAATGTGTGCCGCCTGGGACAGACGATTAACGAGTAAGCCTCCTTCATGGAGGATCAGGACATACAAATCTTAGGGTCGGCAATTCGATAAAACAAATACACGTCATTTATGTGTTGATAACGGGCGGTGTTCCCGCAGGAAGTAGAGCGACAAAATGGATTGCATTTATAGTGCATCCACTGCTTGTAAAGTCATTAGTCTCCATTAATTATGTGTCAGAAAGAATAATACTAATTCGACTACAGAACAATGAAGAATGATTACCATCCCACATGTGTATGCGCCGTGTGAAGCATGTTATTACGAGAAGGAGAAGGAATATTTTTTTAGTGAACTGTCGAATATCTTACACCGGGTCAAGGACACGGTCGAGTTGATGCTCAATGATGATTTAAACGGAAAGGAGGAATCCTTAGGAATGACATCTTGGACCACATAGTGATATCAGAGATATGGAGCATGTGGAGCATGACTTATTTATTACGAACACTTTTTTTAAGCATCGTCACAGTCACACGCACACGTGGTATAAATGGATCGATCTGAAGACGTCATCTCAAATAGATTTAATTCTATTCAGGGTGCGCAATCGTCAGTGTGTCACAGATTGCAAGGTGATTGACAGTCTGAATGTAGATATTGACCATAGTCCAGTTGTACTTTACTTTCTTCAGATTGTGCAACATACTAAAAGGCGGCACTTACCTCAATAAAGTAGTTATTACACGAAGGCTGACATGTGTGTTAGTACGGGGAAACGTCAAACAGAAGATGAAAGTGAAATATAAATGAATGACACATAGCGGTACAGTGGAGGAACAATGGCAACATTTCAAGTTCGCTATAACTAGGGTTGTGACTAAGGAGTGTGGCACAACAAGAAAAGGTGGCATCAGAAAGACACTGGACACGGTGGAATGAAAATGTGAAGACGGTAGTCAAAGATAAGAAAATGTCTTCTAAGGAATGGCGTCGATCTAAAAATGAAGAAGATAATATTTCCTATAAGGAGGCAGGACGTAAAGCCAGGATAGTTGTACACCAGGAGAGAGAAAGTGCTTTGCAGAAATATGAGCGAGGTACTGAGTGAGCTATTGGGAGGTACTGAGTGAGTTATGGGGAGGTACTGAGTGAGCTATGGGGAGGTACTGAGTGAGTTATGGGAAGGTACTGAGTGAGCTATGGGGAGGTACTGAGTGAGTTATGGGGAGGTACTGAGTGAGCTATGGGGAGGTACTGAGTGAGTTATAGGGAGGTACTGAGTGAGCTATGGGGAGGTACTGAGCTATGGGGAGGTACTGAGTGAGCTATGGGGTGGTACTGAGTGAGTTATGGGGAGGTACTGAGTGAGCTATGGGGAGGTACTGAGTGAGTTATGGGAAGGTACTGAGTGAGCTATGGGGAGGTACTGAGTGAGTTATGGGGAGGTACTGAGTGAGCTATGGGGAGGTACTGAGTGAGTTATAGGGAGGTACTGAGTGAGCTATGGGGAGGTACTGAGTGAGCTATGGGGATGTACTGAGTGAGCTATGGGGAGGTACTGAGTAAGCTATGGGGAGGTACTGAGTGAGTTATGGGGAGGTACTGAGTGAGTTATGGGGAGGTACTGAGTGAGTTATGGGGAAGCACTGAGTGAGCTATGGGGAGGTACTGAGTGAGCTATGGGGAGGTACTGAGCTAAGGGGAGGTACTGAGCTATGGGGAGGTACTGAGTGAGCCATGGGGAGGTACTGAGTGAGCTATGGGGAGGTAATGAGCTATGGGGAGGTACTGAGCTATGGGGAGGTACTGAGTGAGCTATGGGGAGGTACTGAGTGAGTTATGGGGAGGTACTGAGTGAACTATGGGGAGGTACTGAGTGAGTTATGGGGAGGTACTGAGTGAGCTATGGGGAGGTACTGAGTGAGCTATGGGGAGGTACTGAGTGAGCTATGGGGAGGCACTGAGTGAGCTATGGGGAGGTACTGAGTGAGCTATGGGGAGGTACTGAGCTATGGGGAGGTACTGAGCTATGGGGAGGTACTGAGTGAGCTATGGGGAGGTACTGAGTGAGTTATGGGGAGGTACTGAGTGAGCTATGGGGAGGTACTGAGTGAGTTATGGGGAGGTACTGAGTGAGCTATGGGGAGGTACTGAGTGAGCTATGGGGAGGTACTGAGTGAGCTATGGGGAGCTACTGAGTGAGCTATGGGGAGGTACTGAGTGAGTTATGGGGAGGTACTGAGTGAGCTATGGGGAGGTACTGAGTGAGCTAAGTTCATCTCCCAGAGATTTTTACAGAAAAAATACGATGGCTCACAAAGATTTTAAATTATAAATTGATTGAAGGGAAGGTACCTGGTGATTGGCAAAGAGCGGAGGTTGTACCTATTTGGAAAAAAACAAGGGTATCAAGAAAGATAGCAATTCTTATAGGGGCTCTTATATCTCACCTTAGCCACGTTGGAAACATGTTTGCACAGGTCCTTGAGCAACGAGTCCGAGTTATTGGGGAGTCGCAGCTCAGTGCTTCACAATCAGGATTCAGGAAAACCAAGGGATATACGGATGCTATATTTACGCTCAGATAATTCAGTGACAGCGCATGCGCTGCAGTGGTCAACGACCCATAGCAGACTGCTAGCGTCAGGGCCAGCGAACCAGAGCTGCCAAGACCCTTCTACACCTCCAAGCTGTGATCCTGGATAACAGGCTGCAGCAGGGCAGACTGGCTAAGGAGAAGGGATCGAAGAGGGAATGCTAACCCGGTACTCAAAAAATGCTTGCTGAAATCGGATGTGTTGGACCGAAAGGTGCAAATATCGCATCCAAGCTGTAAACTACGACGCACCGCATTCCGTTCTCTGGACAACATTCTGCTACTTAAGCCCTTTCATGGTTTGGTAGTGGGAGATTGAGAACGAATGAAGCCAAGAAAAGATAGTTCAGTGAAAAACAATAAAATACAACACAAAACTCCATGTGGCCTTCATTGATCAAGAAAAGGCATTTGCCCGGGTAAACCAATGTAGGTTTTGGGAGACAAGGGAGGAATGTGATGTGCAGGGTCACCTACTGGATGGCATTTGTGCCTTGTACGCATAAAAATGAAGGTGCAGTACGAACGATTATATATACGACAAATTGGTTTTCAGTGCTGAGTGGTGTACGACAGGGGTATGTTCCATCTCCACTTCTGTTCATAATTTATATGGGTACAATTACACAGTTGGCTAACTCGCCACGAGGAGTCCCTTATTTAACTAAATTTGATGATAATCAGGTCATCGTTTACCAAAATAGAGAAGACCATCTGCATTTTCTCCATTTCGCTTGTAACGAAAATGACATGAAGATGATCACAGGTAAGACCGTGAATATGTTTAACATCACGTGAACAATTGGCAAGAAGTTTTTACATCAGTGACATTGGTATCAAGCAAGTATGAGAGTTCAAATAAATAGGTCGTATGTTCACTGATGATGGCAGAGTGGACAGAGAGATTGCACATAGAATTCAGAAGGTGAACAGTATACGCTATCAAATTGCACCGATTTTGAAACATCCTAGAGTGCTTTCTTTCTTTCATTAAATTAAGAGGAGGCTGATAAATGCACTATTTATTCCTACGTTGTGTTACCAATGTCAGTCTTCGTCCTTACTGGAAACACATACGACTAAGATCCAGAGCTGTGAGATGCGCTATGTGCGAAGTGCAGCCGGAAAGACAATCCGTGAACGATTCCACAGCACAACACTAAGTCATATAGTGGGGACAAACCCAGCACAACACTAAGTCATATAGCGGGGACAAACCCAGCACAACACTAAGTCATATAGCGGGGACAAACCCAGCACAACACTAAGTCATATAGCGGGGACAAACCCAGCACAACACTAAATCATATAGCGGGGACAAACCCAGCACAACACTAAATCATATAGCGGGGACAAACCCAGCACAACACTAAGTCATATAGCCGGGACAAGCCCAGCACAACACTAAATCATATAGCGGGGACAAACCCAGCACAACACTAAGTCATATAGCGGGGACAAACCCAGCACAACAAATCAAGAGGTTTGGTCATATAGTCAGAATGCGTTATGACCAGCCTGCAGCGAGAGTATATCATATTAAGGTTTCCAGTCCACGAGCAAAAGGCAGACCTCAACGTCCGTGAATAGAGGGTGTCTTTGACACTCTCAGGAAGTTACACCTAAGGATTCCACTTGACGATAGCAAGAAATCTACGCATCCCACCTCTCTGCGATGCCGTATGGCAAGGGCAGTAGAACAAAAGAAGAAAGAAAAGAAGATGATATAAATAGAGTTAGGCTCTATCAATATCAGTGTGCTATGAGCTAGACATAATCTATTTGGATTCAGAGATAACCTTCAGTTACTTGTGAGTGTTTTATATATATATATATATGTATGTATGTATGTATGTATATATGTGTGTGTGTGTGTGTGTGTGTGCGTGCGTGCGTACGTGCGTGCGTGCTTGCATGTATGTATATATCTATATATATATATATATATATATATATATATATATATATATAGAGAGAGAGAGAGAGATAGATATATAGATAGATAGAGAGAGAGAGAGAGAGAGAGAGAGAGAGAGAGAGAGAGAGAGAGAGAGAAAGATTACGTCTAATCTTATAATCTATAACACATCTTGTTCCCTCTTGATTTTGAACTTGCTTGATTGTGAGGAATTAGTTTTCGATAACTTCAACAGCGACAATAGCATGTAAGTACACGTACACACACACACACACACACACACACACACACACACACACACGCACGCACGCACGCACGCACGCACGCGCACGCGCACGCACACGCACACGCACACGCACACGCACACACACACACACACGCACACGCACACACACACGCACACACACACTAGCATGTACATCTAAGGTATGCCCTTTCAAATGCACGCATATATGTCGTATCAACAAAACACAGTTAACTAAATATGTGTGCACTATAGATTTTCACCAAAAATAATTTTTTTAAACAAAAACTACGACATGATTTATGGGTTGTTAATTTAGCATGGATCACGAGTGAAATACTGGATTTATGTCACAAGAGACGACAAATGAAGAGATCGAAGAAAACATTAGATGGTATTCAGCAATATAGAGAGATAAATGGAAACATAAAGGCCAAGATGAAACAGGCCAAGGTGGAATGGATAACGACTCAGTGTGCAGATATCGAACAAAATCTAGGAAGACATTATGCCAAGGGGGGCATATAAATTAGTCAAGGACTTAGTAAGAAATGTACAAAGTCGAAATACAACGATTCAGGACAAGAGTGGGAAATGTCTCACAGAAGCTCAAGACATTCGTGAGCGCTGGACAGAGTACTGTTCGGAACTATATAAGCATGAAGGTCGAGGTGACCCCAGAAATGCAATGTCTCCTGAAGTGAGTCTGATAGAGGAAAATCAAACGATAACAAGGGAAGAAGTATATGAAGCCGTGAAAATGCTGAAGAGAGGGAAGGCTGTAGGTGTGGATAACATCCCAGCAGAGCTCCTACAAGTGGGAGGTGAGGCAACAATTGATACCCTGACATACATCTGCAATAGAATTTGGCAGACAGGAGAGTGGCCCTCCAGCTGGACACAATCAGTAATTATACCACTGCCTAAATCAGGAAACCTAAATATGTGTCAGAACTATCGAACAATCAGTCTGATAAGGCATCCAAGTAAAGTTCTCTTGAGAATAATACTTAACAGACTGAAACCACAGGCAGAGAATATCATTGCCGAAGAGCAAGCGGGCTTTCGAGCAGGAAGGAGTACCATCGAGCAGATATTTAACCTTCGGCTAATTAATGAGAAGTACTCAGAGTATCAACAACAACTCTACCATGCCTTCATTGACTTTAGAAAGGCGTTTGACAGAGTGTGGCATGCGGCGCTATGGTCAACATTGACGCATTATAAGTTCAACAGTGATATTGTGAGGGTAATTGCAAACCTTTATGAGCAGGCGACAAGCCCAGTCTCGGTAGAGGGAACGCTAGGCTATTGGTTCCGTACGACGGTGGGTGTGAGACAGGGATGTATACTCTCCCCAACACTCTTCAATATATTCTTGGAGGGAATAATGGAGACGACCTTAAAAGAACATGTTGGCACGGTTAAAATAGGTGACATGCTTATCACAAACTTCCGATTTGCTGATGATATTGATGTATTGGCAGGCACAGAAAGGGAACTCCAGGAGTTGATTGGTAGCTTTGGTAGAACGGCCCTGAGTTTTTGTATGGAAATAAATGCTGATAAAACAAAGCTCATGACCAATAACGTCGCAGGGTTTAAATCTGTAATAGAGGCAAATGGGAAGGAACTTGAGGTGGTAAAACGTTTCAAATATCTGGGATCATTGATCAGTAAAGAGGGATCGAAGCCAGAGGTAATAGCAAGAATAGCACATACAGCGGCGCTGACTCGGCTGAAACCTATATGGCAAGACAAGCGGCTCGCCCTCGGCATAAAAGTTAGACTAATGCGCTCTTTGGTGCTGTCAATATTTCTGTATGCCTGCGAGACCTGGACCATTACAGCAGATATCCAGGGCAGAATACATGCAATGGAAATGAGGTGCTATAGAAAACTCCTAAATGTTACATATAAAGATCGTGTCACGAACGTAGAAATACGTCAGAGAGTTGAATACGCTTTTGGTCCTTTTGGAGATCTGTTCATAGCTATCAAAAGACGAAAGATGGCCTGGTGCGGGCACGTCGCGAGGTCCAACGGAATTACCAACTCGATACTCGTTGGTTCAGTACTGGGACAGAGAGAGCGAGGACGTCCAAGGAAGAGATGGGTGGACAACATCACTCAGTAGTCAGGCCTTCGTCCCGGTGAGATACGTCAGGCGGTGACAGACAGAGAGAGCTGGCGTGGGATTTTGGGAGTGTTTTCATGTGTGCCCCAACGACCTGATGAGTTACGGGATGAACTGAACTGAACTGAATTTAGTCTGTGTCATAATAAATTACATTTCAGATCAGTAAAATTACGGCAATCACAACTATTTCAATAATTTAAAAGCAAACACAAAATAGTTTTTAAAAGTGCAAAAAAAGTCTAGAACTTTCTTTATCCTTCCAATGACGCAGCGAAGCGTAGTGGAGAGCGGCAGGTTTCGCTCTTGGGCCAGATGTGCTGCTGTGAGCCCATGCTGGTATATGATATCTTTGGTGTTTTCTATCTTGTTGCCTAGCGGTCTTCACTTCGCTCAAAGTTTATGATATCTTTGATGTTTTCTATCTTGTTGCCTAGCGGTCTTCACTTCGCTCAAAGTTCCGATCTTCTTCTGTTGTATGTTTTTATGGCAGCCGATCTGGTGTCATTCTCATTAGATGACCAAACCGCTTTACTCTCTGTCAATGCGTGTACTGTCCGTGTACTCTGAAATATTCTAGCACAGTCCACAGTTTATTTATGTCAACTCTTTCAAAGGCTTTCTCCTGATCTATGAAAACTATGTTTAGTTGTCAACTGTATTTTATTGTACTTTCTCCTGCTTGTCTTATGCTAAAACAGAGAACATGTGCATCCCATCCCCTTCCAGAATCCAAACTGTGCATTGCTAAATTATGGTTCTACTGTGGGTCTTATTCTTTGTTCTAAAATCTTTGAGTAGATTTTTAAGCGCGAGATGCCTCTGTAGGTGCTACAGTCCTTTTCGTTGCTATTCTTGTTCCAAGTCTGCCCTATAATGGCCGATTTGCCGGCCAATTGGAACTGCCCTGTTTCCCGAAGCTGCCGTGAAAATTCTTTTCTGCCATATCACTCCTGTATCGCGCCAAACTCGAATTGCTTCGGTTGTAATTCCACCTGCGCTTGGTACTTTGTTTCGTGGGATGTCTGTTTAGGCTGCTTCGATTTCTGGTTTTGCTGGTTCACATTGCTTTTTGTGTCTTGATATGCAACACGTGCTGTTCTGTGTGCCTTCAGGGTTGAGGAGGTATTAGAAATATTCTTCTTTTCATCTTTCTTTCGTATGGCTTGTTTGTATATCGGTGTTCAACATTTCTCATTTATAAATCGTGTAGGGCTGTACTTTTCTTCTCTAATTCTCAATAAATTTATAACCCTGTAAAAATCTCTCGGTCTTCCTTTACACTCCATAATTTCTCCGAGATTATTTTTTTTGCTCTTTTTATTATGGTTTTATTGTCTTTTCTTGCTGTTTGATACTTGATATAACCTTTTTTTTTTTTTTTTTTTTTTTAATTTTTTTTAAAATTTTTTTTTAGATTTTAACCATGCCCAAATAGTTTCTTTCTGTCTGATCTCTATAGATTCTTTAACTTCGCCATTCCACCACTCTGTTCTTTACTTTTCTCCTTGTTCTTGTTTTTCCACATTTAGTTTTCAGTGTATCTAGTATTGCTGTTTTGTCGACTTTACGGTTTTTGGTGGGGGGATTCTCAAATCTCTTTGTTTGTCATTTAATGATGCATCTCTTTTGTCATGGTTCTGTCGTCTAGCTATTCCAAATTCGTGGTTAGTGTTTGTTTTAACCTTCTCCGCCCTTTACTTTGTGTTGTAGATTGGGTCAATATGACTGGTCGGTGATCTTGGCTTGGCTTCGTTTGTTCTCAATCTCCAGCTACCAAACCATGAAAGGGCTTAATGTAGCAGAATGTAGTCCAGAGAACGGAAGGCGTTGTGTCATAGTTTACAGTTTGACT
This sequence comes from Ariolimax columbianus, assembly GCA_036924085.1. Lineage (NCBI taxonomy): Eukaryota > Metazoa > Mollusca > Gastropoda > Stylommatophora > Arionidae > Ariolimax > Ariolimax columbianus. Next base: position 53,846,843 of record JAVGWX010000021.1, read on the forward strand.
GCGATATTTGCACCTTTCGGTCCAACACATCCGACTTCAGCAATCATTTTTTTAGTACTGGGTTAGCATTCCCTCTTTGATCCCTTCTCCTTAGCCAGTCTGCTCTGTTGCAGCCTGTTATCCAGGATCACCGCGTGGAGGTGTAGAAGGATCTTGGCAGCTCTGATTCGCTGGTCCTGACGCTAGCAGTCAGCTATGGGTCGCTGACCACTGCAGCTCATGTGCTGCTCAGCATCTTGATCGCTGTCAGTGTAAATAACTCTGGCATCTGTAATGTTTCTCCTATGCTTTTTGTCTGACTAGTATACATTCTATTTGTGATGACTGATCATGATGGTTCCACCGATACCATGTTTCGGTATGATTTTTTCTACTTTGGAAAAAGGGTATTTGTGACAATCAACCGCTGCTCAAGACATAGCTGTACTGGTCCTCCCCGATTCTATTCCGTTCCTGTGCACTATCACTAAAAGCTCCAGGCCATGGCTCCTCTAACAATGTTGTCCCCACTAAAATAGCCCATCACTATCAGCTCGTTCTCCTCATTCACATTGTTTATAACATCGGAAAGTTGTTCGAAGAGAAGTCTTTTCCTTTAGTCGTTGCAGCGATCATTGCACGATGCGTCAACCTAGATCACAGTTCTTGTTTACGACAGCTGTGTGTAGTCTTATGACCCTTTCCGATGTAAATTCTATGTCTGTGATAGACTTTGCCTTCTCTGGGTGAATTATAAATCCTACACCATGTTTCCATTTGTTGTTCTTACCTAATCCGCTCCAAAATAAGACATAGTTTTCGTGTACCTCCATACTATTTCGACCTGTTTTCCTGATGTCTGACAGTCCTTTATTCTAGACAATCAGGAGCTAATAACAAAAGAAACTACTAATGATTGAAAGAAAAACGATGAGGAGAGCTGGGACTGAGAGTCTGAGAGATGGGCCGGGTTGGTCACGTGAGATCAGTTTAGGACAAATCTGGGAAGAACAGGTTGATCAGAAAGGGGTCGATTTGATACTATAAAAGAAGACGGCGCATTCACTACTTGGTTACAACCCACTAATGATCGCATCATTATGATTAGTCTAAAGATAAAGAACGGAAACCAAACAATAATGCAAGTCTACGCACCAACACCAACATCAGATGATTACGAAATTTATAAATTCTACAATACCTTACAGGAAATACTAGAAAAAGCTGAAGGAAGCGACATCTTGATTATCACTGGAGATTTCAACGCGAAAGTTGGCAAGGAAAGTACAATTGAGGAGATAAGTGTGTGAGGACCATTTGGTTTGGGACACAGAAACGAGAGAGGAGAATAATTGGTTGAATCAACATTGTCAATAACCTCTTCATCGTCAACACCTTATTCAAACAATATACAGGTTGCAGTTTTCAAGATGGAACTGAGAAGGGTGAGCAAAGATATGCCACCAATACGTACCGATGTAAAAGCGATACCAGTTGAATATAACATGGAAGTAAAAAATAAGTTTGAGACGTTGATGGCAGTCCAAGAAAAGATTACAGCGGACGAGTTGACCACACATGCAAGGAACATTTTAATCTCTGCTGCTCAAAACATAATCCATAGAGTGACTTACAAGAAACAGATCTACATATCGGAAGAGATACTGAGGCTCATAGAATTAAGGAGAACATTAAAGCAAAAGGAACTTGAGAGAACCATCACAGCAAACTGTGCAAGAACAGTCAGAAGAGAATTTAAAAGAGACAAGACAAGGACATAATAGACACCTGCACAAATCATGGAATAACTACAACAATAAGGCAGGGAAGAGATGCCTTTAAGAAGAAAAGAGCGCTGACAAGAAAGCTCCGACCAGTTGCACATGTCATCCGTAAATAAGAGGACAACATATTAACATAATATAAATATATTTTCAAAAGATTAAGGGAGTTCCGCGGAACCATGTACGAAGACACATCAAGGCAAACAGTTACGAGAATATGGAGCGAAGAGAAAGAACCTGAACCCACATTGGACGAAGTATGCTCGGCAATCTGAAGCCTAAACAGAGGAAAACAAGCGATGACATCCCAGCGGAACTCGGAGAGATGGGGATATTCAGATACAGACAGCAGAGGTGATGAACTGTTGAAGTCTCCAACCACTAGGCAGCTGGAGTCCTTGATTTCCATACTCGACATGTCTTTGTTGGGTGTGCCATACAGGTTGAATATACGGGTTTTCGTTTCCTGTGTCATTATGTCGACTCCTACAATTTCTGCTTGTCCCGTATGATTTACAGATACTGCGCTACTTGGTATGCAGTTTCGTGTCAGCATCAGCACACCTCCTTTGTGACCTTCTCTATTAAGACGGAGGGTCTGGTATCTTCTGATTGATCTGTGGTTTTTGTTGAGGTGCGTTTCTTGGATACATGCCACGTCTATCTTACCTTCGTACAGGCGATTTGCCAGGTGCTCGACCAATTTGCAGGTAGCGACCACAGGCCAATTAGGCTAGACATTGATATGGAAGTAGGCCCACAGGAAATAAAACCGCTGCCACGTTGGGACTATAGACGAGCCGACTAGGACAGATTTGCAATGCTGACAGATGAACGGTGTGAAACTATCAACACGCGAAATAACAATATTAAACCTATGGTGGAAAGTATAAGCAAAGCAATACTGCAAGCAGCCACAGAAACCATCCCAAGAGGGGCAAGGAAAAACTACAAGTCATATTGGAATCATGAACTGCAGAAAGCGGAGGATGAAGTCTCAAAGGCTAGGAACATGGCAGAGAGAGAGAGAGAGAGAGAGAGAGAGAGAGAGAGAGAGAGAGAGAGCAATCTATGGAAGCAAATATCGCCCTCAAGGCCTTCACTGCGAAATACAAAAGAACACTGAACCAAATAACAAGAGACAGCTGGAAAAACAAAACAGAAAGCCTCAATCTAGATAAAGAAGGGAAAAAAACTATGGAATTTAGTCAGAGCCATGAATGACAAAACTCCATCAAATAAACAAATTACCATCAAGCATGACGACAACATGCTTACTGGAAAAAAAGCTGCAAACGCCGTTATAGAACATTATGCCAGAGCAAACCACATTGATGTCCCTACAGACAGGCATACAAACATTAGTGAAGAACAAAAGAGCCACGACAACACCAATATGGCACCAGAGGAGCACATGATGGCAAAACTAACAATGAATGAAATGAATGAGGCCATAAGAACTTTAAAGAAAAAAAAATCGCCCGGAAAAGATGGGGTAACAAACGAAATGCTGATGGGGTTGGGCCAAACAGCAAAGAGGAAGTTACTATCAGTCCTGAACCAAAGCTGGAAAAGGGGAATTGTACTGCAGGCATGGAAAGACGCTGTACTTATACCAGTACCAAAGAAAGAAAAAGATAGTACAGACCCAAATGGATACAGGCCTATCAGTCTACTGAGCTGTGTAGATAAACTGATGGAGCGTATGATTAACACCAGACTGATGTGGCACCTGGAAGAAAAACACATATTAATTCCACAGCAAGCAGGATTTAGACAACACAGATCCACTGAGGACCAGATCACTCTCATATCACAGGGAATAGAGGATGCTTATCAAGAGAAAAAGCATACAGTAACAGTTTGGGTGGATCTAGAGAAGGCATTTGATAAGGTGTGGAAAGAGGGACTTAAAGTCAAGCTACGAAGAAGTGAAGTACCTGGAAAAATGTACAGATGGATCAACCACTACCTCGAAAACAGAACAGCCAGAGTTCAAGTACAAGGGCAGATGAGCAAAAAGGTGGCACTGGAGCAAGGAGTACCCCACGGAGGAGTACTGTCACCCACACTTTTTCTGGTGTATATAAACAACATCATAGAGAATATACCAAGAAGAGTCCACAGCTCCATGTTTGCAGATGATCTGGCTATGTGGACCTCTGAAAAAAATCTGACTGTAGCAAACAATCGGATGCAGCAGGCTCTAACATCGTTTAAGGAGTGGGCGAACTCATGGCTGGTCAAAATAAATGAGGAAAAAACAACATGTACGATATTCTCGCATTCAAATAAACCAAAAACCACCAAAATAAGGATCAACGGCAAATATCTGCGGCCAAACGACAATCAAACTACTTGGGAGTCACATTTGATCGGCGCATGACATGGAAAAGTCAGATCGAGAGAAACAGAATGAGAGCCAGACAAAGAATGGCAATCATGAGGAAACTTGCTGGCACAAGCTGGGGAGCAGACGAAAGAATACTAAAGAAACTGTTCACTGGAAGAGTGAGACCAGTTCTCGAGTATGGCATTGCGGCATGGACAACAGCAGCTAAGGCGAACTTTGATAAAATTAGCAAACTTCAAAACCAAGCCATGAGAGTTTTAACAGGAGGCATGAAGTCAACGCCAATTGTAGAACTTGAAAAGATTACAAATCTGCAATCCATGTCCGACAGAAGAGACTGCAGAGCCCAGCAGCAAGCAGAGAAACTCAGAAGACTGACTGACCATCCAATGCATCAGAGACTGAATAGATTTGGAAATGGGAAACTAAAGCGGAGAAACTTTGCAGAAATAGCCAAAGCAAAGATGAGCGAAGACCCTATGAACACTGTAACAACACCAAAGCCCATCCCTACTGTACGCAAACCCACATGAAAGCAGCATAACATTCCGGAGGTGGAAGAAAATATACCAGGTATTGGAAACAAGAACAGCCAGACTGAAAAAGAAAGAAGAGACATAACCCTGAGGTACATAGCGGAAAACTACGCAATCATGGACTTGATCCAAGCATACACCGACGGTTCTGTAACAAACACAACACAGAATGGAAGGGCTGGGGTATTCCTGAGCCTACCAAATAATATAAAAATAACACTGTCAGTGGCAACTGGAAAACTCTCAAGCAATTTCAGAGCGGAGGCAGAGGCACTGAAAGCCGCAGAAGAAGCAATGCTCACAGGCGACAGCAATGAAAGCCAGATAGTCCTGTTCACCGATGCCCTGGCCGTGGTCACAGCACTAAAAAGCCAGAAAAATACTGAACTTAATGATTTAAGAGCAGTACTCTGTCAACTATGCCAGCAGACCGCACCAAAAAGAGTAGTGATACAATGGGTTCCATCCCACTGTAACATCCAAGGCAACGAGGAGGCAGACAGACTTGCAAAAGGAGGTGCAAGACTACTACAACCAGATTCTAGTGTGACCTACGAAGAGTCCAAAAGGCTTATTAGCGCCAGATACATGGCCAAATGGCAAACAGAACACACTGGCTACACACAAAAATGATGCCTACTACCAGCTGAACAGAAGAGAGCAGGTCGTGGTCTTCAGACTCCGCACAGGCCACAACAGACTGAGGTACCATCTATTCAACAAATTGAAGATAGGTGGTAATGACGAATGCTCGTGTGGCACATGGAAAATGACCGCTGAACATCTGCTGCAAAATTTCCCGACGTACGAGGACCAGAGAAAGCACATGTGGCCATCACCAGTGGCAACACTAGACAAGCTCTATGGCAGTGTCGACAGCGTCAGGATGACAGCTGCTTTCTTTGAACAAATGCAAGTTGACGTCTGACAGCGTACGAAGAAGAAGAAGGTTTCCTGTCATGTGAGACTTTCAGACGGAGTTACTTCTGCTCCATCTTTAGCAGCTTTGGCACGAATTTCGCAAACACTATTTACCTAGGCAAATCCTTGGGAATGTACCGAACCAATTCGTATCCTCACCTCATCCGCGTGTTCCCTGATGACCAAATCATTTCGCCTAAAAAACGTGATTAGCTCTCCGCGGATATCTTTGGTAATGCTCGTGGCATCGTCACCGAAAGCCTGTTGAATTTTCAGAATAGTTTCCACTTGAATATCGTCTAGATTTTGACAAAATTTCACGTTACTCAGCTGCTCAAATCTTGTCGTCCTTTCGTGGTGAATGAAAATCCGACGGGTGCTCCCTAAACTTAATACAGAAAGAATGACTGTCAATGACTGACGCAATCTACAGGCGGTAAAAAAATTCACACATGTGCATGACGGTTTCCTATGCCTCCCCGCCGAAGGACAACACACATGTTTTCCCCGTAACAAAAATTAAGGTCGGATACTTTTTGAATACACATTAAAAAAAGGCATGTTTACACATTCACAGATAAGTGGCAAGTCATCTCCCCAAATGTCGAGATTGTATGAAAACACTGACAGACAGAAGATAATCAAGGACGCGGAGAAGAGAAGCTGTTCTGAGTCATTAGGTATGATGGTCTCTCTCTCTCTCTCTCTCTCTCTCTCTCTCTCTCTCTTCTGTCCTCGTAACTCTAGAACAATGTGAACTCAGTTTTCCAAAACATTTGTGCTAGAATTGTTGTCATCGCCAAAAATCAGATAAGTAAGATCACAGATAAGTAAGATCACAGATAAGTAAGATCACAGATAAGTAAGATGACAAAACATATTGCGCATTATCTGATTCTTTGAAGTGTCGGTTGATGATGTATCTTACTGTGTTACATAAGTGTTGACCAGTCATAAGATGGCACATCTGTTACTCTAATCAACAAAGTTGTCTCCTCTTCCTTCAAATGAGCACATTTGAATGTTTGCTAGACCTTTTTTTTTTCCCCAATCCAGATTATCCACAAAATATCTGACTTCATGTCTACTTGTTTCATCAGTTTTCTTGTTTAATCAAGTTTAGTAAATGACTATACTTTATAGCCCCAGCTATTCCAGTAAACTTTCCTGTACAGTTGGAAATCGTGGCCTAGCGGTTCAACGAGTAGACCTGACTACGAAGCAGAGGCATTCTACGATTTGCAACAGCTGTAGTTCTAATGTTAAAACATCGATGAAGAATTAAAAAGCAGTAGAAATAAGTGTATGCTATATGCGATAGTTCACTTTTCTAAGCAGCTGCGAGATATGACCACAGACTTTAACAAAAATTTCCGTATTCGTTTGCTCGTCCAGACATTCTCTAGTACAAATGCGATCATTTGTCCTACATGATGTAGCAGGGACTGAGGTAATAAATCCCCGAACATCAACACAAGAAGAGATCATTAGGTCGGCAAAAGTGTCTTTCGCCTATCAGGCAAAATTTTCAGCAGTAAAATGGGGGGTGACGTAGTTTGATTAGGTGTTCTCCCCAAACTGTTGCCTAAACGTTCTGTGGACATTGTCAAATGACCTTCCCATCATATAGCAAAAGGTATATTGTGATTTGTAATTTCTTAATTGCATTTATAATCTTAAACAATTTAATACAAGATCGCATTAAATGTGAAATATAACACGCTCAATTTGTACATACTGCCCTCACTAATGTCTGATGGCGGGTTTGATAAGCTGGTGAAAAGGGAGATTTTGGCTTTGCCTGGCTTCGTTCGTTCCCAATCTCTCACTACCAAACACTGAAAGGGCTTAAGTAGCAAAATAAAGTCCAGAGAACGGAATGCGTTATGTCATAGTTTACAGCTTGACTGCGATATTTGCACCTTTCGGTCCAACACATCAGACTTCAGCAAGTATTTTGAGTACCGGGTTAGCATTCCCTCTTCGATGTCTTCTCCTTAGCCAGTCTGCTCTGTTGCAGCCTGTTATCCAGGATCCCCGCGTGGAGGTGTAGAAGGGTCTTGGCAGTATACATCTTGCACTGGGCCGATAAGAAACAAGTCAACATGGTATCCAAACCCTACCTCGAACAGCTGAGCGATGACCTTGCCAGAATACTGGAATAGAAAACATCACAAAACTAACTAGCAACCAATCTAATGGAAAAATACGTGGTGATGTGGATACAGGCAGAAGTCGTCATGCAAACATAAATTCCAGTTGAATTCGTGTCTTGGCATCAGCCCTGAGGACTAACACCAGAGCAATCTCAGACGATAAGATACCATCTGGATGTACAACACCCCAGCACAAAGACAGTTGATGACACAGAACCAGAGGATTAGATGCACCACACCACATTACAAACATACACACATGCATCCACAAAATGTATTATTCAACAACAGAAAAAGTCTCCATAATATGTTTTTATTTACAGAATATGTACAAATCACTTTTCAATATAGCCCCCACCATGTACAATGGAGGTGTATCAGCTCTTCACTGATGCCTGGATTCTTCAAAGAAAAACTCTTCCGACTACATGGCCATGAATGTACTTCATTGTCATAACTGAACTTCTTATCACTGAATGCGTCTTTGAAGACAACACATGATAATCACTCAGTTCACGGTTCAGTGAATATGCACTATGCAGAAAACACTTCAAATACAAATTTGTGGTTGTTGTTAATGTTGCATAAGCTGTGTGTGGTTGTGTGTTATGCAGTAACAACACATCAGAACTGATTTTTTGACCTGATTGCAAATTTCAGGTGATTCTGAAGCAAACCACAGTATGATTTTCTGTTACCATAATAGTAAGTCTCCTGGGTATGTAATGTTTCCAGGATGAGGTTTTTGCAGTCCCCGAAGAGTATGAACATTAATATGCTGGCCCACCAGGTTGTGTGAAACTTCTTTGGCTTCGAAGATGTTGAATGTTGCAATTGATTGCTCGCTCATTTATTTAATCTCTGGCTGGTAGTAGTTCGTCTTGCATTCATCACCAGTGACCACATGGTGTAGAAAGCCATCTCCTTCAACTTCATAACAGTGTTTCACAAATATTCATACGTTCTTTCTGTTTGTTTTCTTATCCACCTAGTAGACTTGTAGTACTGCAGCATGTCATTAACAGAGTTGTGCATCACACTATGGCTGATTTTCAGTTCACTAAACTTGCTGTGCCACTAATAAACCTGCTGAAGCCACACGCAAATGTCCCCATACTGCTTCTTCAACCTCCAATGAATGTCTGTTGGTTTCTCACTCGCACTACTCAAAAAATGGATTACTGCACTGTCACGCATGCTTCAAAGAGGACAACCATCTTGGCTAAGGTTTGCTGACGCCATACTTCCCACTAGGATGACTGGCCTGTGTGCACTGGTACCTCAAGGGTGGGACATAACATTTTTGTAGTACAGATGTCTACTTAGTGAACAGCCATATTATTGTCATATTAAGGTTATTTGCTTTACTCCACCTCATTGAGAGATGAGACTAAAGTCTGGTCAGACTAAACATACTGATCTGACTATGTTAGTCAGGGTCATGTCAATTAATGACCAAGATACCTCCTCACTTCCATGCAGTTCTCACTGGAAACAGACTGCTTCATGGCAGTCTGGCTAACAAGATGGGGATCAACACTGTGATCCCCAAAGAGATGAGCTTACAGAGGAGTCTCACATTGCACTACAGCCAGGTGGACCCTGGTCAACCTTCTCAAGTATGCCTTGTGATGTGAGCCACAGTAACCCACCATTAAAGAAAGTCGTCAAGAGTACCTAACTCAAGTACAAGTGGTATTAGCAACAACAACTACTCAACCTTATATGTCCTTATATAACCAAAAGGACTATGGATGTAGTACATTAAGGCATTTATTTTTCAAAAGTAAGGTAAACTCACAAAATAAAAACAGATACATCAATCAATCAAAACCCTTCAACTCCCTGCAGAGCATAGGTCCTTAACAAATACTCACCAAGTCTTCCTGTTATGCACCAGAATTTTCAGCTTTCCCATCTTTCCTACAGGTTCAGGTTTGTCTAAAATTCTTTTGTTTTGAGGATTCCATAACAGTGACTGCATTGTAATGCTATCAGCTGGCTTCCATAATGCGTGTCCTATCAATCACAAATGCGTTCTCTTTATGTCCATTCCTGCCGGCATCTGTCTGGTTCTTTATCACAGTTATATATTAGTGACTTTATCATACCATTTTATTCCATCAATTCAGCGCAAGCATCCACTGTTGAAAGCTTGAACCTTTTTAGTTGTACTTTTCTTTGTTCCTCACGTCACAGATCCATAAAATAGGACAGACTTAATGTTGGAGTTGAGTATCTGTATTTTTGAAGCGGACATAATTTATTTTGATTTCCACAAATTCCCTAAAGCAATAAATAGCCCTACCGAATTTTATATGATTAATTTGATATCTCTATCAGTACCTAAAACCTTGTTTATATAACTACCAAGATATATGAATATCTCCCAGTATCATGTGATTGTCGTTAGGTGCTTTTATTGGAATAACCTATGTGTTTTGCCACTGTGATCATTCAATAAGCAATTTTTATTTGAAATCGGTTGTGGTAGAAGTCGTGTTCTTTATAATCCAGTCATTAGCCAGCAGAAAGAGGAATGGTGATAAGAGACAGTCCTGTCTGACTCCAGTCACTCAAAGGATTTTGAGAGGTCTTCAATTTTACAACTCTACACTTCCTATTCTTGTACATTTTTAAAATTATGTTTGTGAACTTAACTTCAGAGATACTCAATAGTGGATGTGCAATTTCTTGTCTAAACTGGCAAATGCCTTCTGATAATCCACGAACCTTGTCTAACTGACAAATGCCTTCTGATAATCCACGAACCTTGTATAAATTGGAGCGCTCCATTCTAGAAATCGTTCAACAATTATTCGCAGCTATCTGATCTACTCTCATCTCGCCTTTCCAGTTACCCTAGGAGGTCATACTGGCATCACATCTGGGTACTGCTTCCGGAACCATTTGTCCCCACTTCTCTCGGTATCTTTCAAGGTTTTGCCTGTCCACTTTAGAATATTATTTGTCCAGTAGGGGGTCTCTGTGGCGAAGTGGTCAAGCCGTTTGCCTGTGTTCAGACGGTCGGGGTTCGATTTCGAGCCGCGACGGTCGGTCCATGATGTCAATTTTTTCCGGAGATCCCTGGGTTCATCGCTGGAGCTACGGAGTTCGTGCTCTGTGCGATGCTCTCGACATATGGGGTACCCATCTGCCGAGAGAGACCGAGCTAAAATGGGGAAAAAAACCCGCGGCAATGAAGTCGAGCCCCCGCTTAAATTTTTGTTGTTGGTGTCCAGTACCTTTCAGGGTGATCTCTTTTTCTTTTGTCAGGGACTGTGCCTTCTAATGCAGCCTTTAGATCCACATACAAAGCGTAGAGAGGGCAGTTGAATGCATGGTGCAGCTCAGCCAGGAACTGGAGAGCAAGAATGGCATCCACAGTTGATCTATCCGGGTCAGCAGCACATGTGCAAATACTTGGCCTGGGACTAAGAGCAGTGTGAATGGTCTATAGTTGTTGCAGTCCTTACGGCTTCCCTTGCCTTTGTATAGGGCAACAACTATTCCATCTCGCCAATCTGCGGGAATGTGTCCTGTTCTCCAGACTTGTAAAATGAGATGGTAAAGAGCAGAGCTGTTGGCTTACTTCAATAGCTCTGGCGGAATATGGTCCGGACCTGCAGCGGCCATCTTTAAGCTTCCGTATGGCGGCTTGAATTTCTGCCAATGTTGGACGGTCGATGCACGTCTCCTCGTTTGGGGGCGTATCCACACATTCCAAATCTAGATCGGGGAAAGCTGTAGCTGGAGGATGATTGAGGGCGAGCGTATAGTGCTCCTTCCATCTGTCCGCTAATTCTCTGCGTGTTGAACATGGTGAGCCATCTGCTCGATTGACAAACTCGAGTATTGTTAGATGCTTTCTGCTTGCTTCTGGGACAGAGGAGCCTGGTGGCTTGGTATACAGGTCTGAGATCATTGGATATAAGACCTGCTTCAACTGTAACTGCGATTTCGTTGAAGAAACTCTCCCAGTCAGTCATAGCAGCTGCACAGAACTGGCTTTTTAGCTGACAGCGTGCACAGAATCCATTGATTGAAATAATCCACTGGCTCATCATTTGAATGTAAATAATTATTTGATGGCCCATAATTTTCATGAAATTGCTGTACATGTGCATCTGCATTGCTACAATGGTTGATTATTGATCCAGTGAGCTCCTGCCCTTTGGCCGAATGACATAAAGTGGTATCTGCAAGTGTTTGTAAGCGGTTGTTTAGTTCCGTACAAAATGTTCCATTTGTCTGGCCTTGAAGGAAGAAGCTCTTTCCTAACACCGACAGGCACCGGACATTCAAAAAGATGATGTTTAACAATTGCAAAGGGATGTGTGCACAGCCGGCACTCTGGAGTATGTTCTGGTTGGATTCTGTTCAAGTGACTGTTTAGTTGTTTGTGTTGAGTGCGAAGTTGGAAAATGGTGCTTTGGTATCTCCTTTTCAGGAGGTTGATATTGTCTTTGGGATTGCCATATGTGTGTACATTTTTCTCCTATTGCCCATCTATTCAGCCAGGCCTCTTTGTTCGCAGTCTTCAGTAGTTGTTTGACTGTCTGTAGGATTGTTGGTGTGTATTGTTGTTCTTGACTTGATCCTTTCTTAGCCAGAATGTCCGCCTCGTCACTGCCAGGTGTATTTGAGTGACCAGGGATCCACTGTATAGCTATTCTGACTTCATGGAATGTGAGAAGTTGGTTGGCATCAAGGGATATTTGGGTACGTTCTGGCCTGCAGTGACCACCATCATCTAGAGCTTGAAGGGCAGGTAATGAGTCTGTAAAGATTACAATTCTTTGGGCTTTTGATGGGAATGCATAAAATACAGTCCTCAAGTGGTGCAGAGCTACTTCCAATGCTCTTATTTCTGCCTCATAATTAGAACATATCTCCCCACAGGAATCAAACAGCTCATCAGATGTTCTGTCTGGATACTCTATGTAGACTCCATATCTCACTTTAATGGCGGCCTTAAAAGCAGATCCATCAGTATTGACAGGTATCCATTCTTCTGGGTAGGTGTCAATCGTTCTCTGTGATGCTCTTATAAAACTGACTGGATCAGCACTTCTTGTATTATCTGTTAGTTTTGTTTGAATTTCTATCAATTTTAAACATGTATGTGGTAGTAAATTTCTTGTTGCACTCTGTGTTTCTTGTCTTTAGTCTGGGACATGATATCTGTCTTTAATCTCTCTGATGTGGTGGAGGACTGACTTGTTTTATTCTCTGCTTTTGTTGCCCTTTTTCTGCAAGACTTTTATTGGGGTTGTCTTTGCACACTTTTACTCCTCTCATAAACTTCCATAGTGACCACAGACTGATATGTTGTTCTTGGCTACTTTGTAGATGTTGGTAAAGATAGTGTAAACAGTCTTTTCAGTTTATCTTCAGTTTCAACATTTGGCAATGCAGTCTTCTCAGGTCTTTGTGCTGCACTTTCTAAATGTTCATGGCTCTGCCATATTGCCAGATCATCAGCAAACATTGCTTTTCAGCTTTGATGTGTTTGGCCAGGTCATTGATGTAGATGAGAAAAAGTGCAGCTCAAAGCAGAGACTTCTTTAGATGAGACTGCATTGTTCATCCTTGTCTGGATTGTTCATCCTTGTCTGGATTGTTCATCCTTGTCTGGATTGTTCATCCTTGTCTGGATTGTTCATCCTTGTCTGGATTGTTCATCCTTGTCTGGATTGTTCATCCTTGTCTGGATTGTTCATCCTTGTCTGGATTGTTCATCCTTGTCTGGATTGTTCATCCTTGTCTGGATTGTTCATCCTTGTCTGGATTGTTTGGTCAATGAGGAGTATTGCTGCAGCTCCAGCCATCGTGAATGGTGCACCGAACGTTCACACTAGGCCAACGATCACTAGGCCAACGATCACTAGGCCAACGATCACTAGGCCAACGATCACTGTCAACTCACCCGACCGCCAATGATACCATTGCTGTGGCATAGATCTAGCACATCATTACGACTCTCTATCTAAATATCTGATTGATTATCATCCTAATCAAAGTGTCTTGTCAAATAATCAAACATATTCCATCTTGGCGGCCCTGGTTGCTCACTATCAAATAAATCGCCATTTTTTAAAGTGAAAATGCACTTGTTTTAACTTCCCAACTGTTTTCAGTACTTCATCAATACTTTCTCCTTGCATCGGAATTCAAACCGGAAGGTAGCGACAGCTAACCAACAAACGAGCGCAATGAAAATGGTTTTTCAATGGTATAGGATTTTACTGCGTCAGCGGTATTGGATCTTAAGAGTTAAAAACTGAAATAGATCTGCAGGGCACAACTAGAGAAATTCTGAAAATGAACTCTGATTAGAATCAGAAATGACCGCGATGAAAGGAATGATGAAGGGGTAGCATTTATTGTGAAGATTACAAGATAATAGACTTGGTGAAATTACACCGCACAAGAATTTAGCAGGAATAAGCATCACAAGAGATATTCAACCAGTGCTATTACAAATAATAAATGTTTATAACTTCATATTAAAATGACATATTAGGAATTTGACAACAACAACAACAATGAAAAAAGACTAAAAGAACACTATGGGTAGGAGATTTTAATACACAATGGAAAGATACAAAATTGAAAATGCAGGAAAATGATATAAAAAATGAAAGAGTTTTACTAAACGATGGTCAAGTAACAAGAATAAACAATATGATTCAGAAAATGACATGAATTTTCATTTCTAATCAAGCTGCAACAAAATGATAGTTGATAGAATGAATAAGCTCTGATTATCTTCCCCCTGAAATTACATAACAAATAAAGTGAATACTAGAAGTACAAAACCAACATTCAATTACAAAAAAGCAAATTGGGACACATATCATTTAAGCAAAGAACCGGTTATGTCAGACAATGTCAACAAATTTTGTGAAAAACTCATGAATGAAATGCTAAAGATTGCAGTTAAACACCGTCCCCCATAAAACATGGCAGCTAGCATAAAATCAAAAATGTAAAAAATATGAAGAATGGCAAAAATTTAAAACCATGTGCCCAGGTGGATGGATGTAATCACTCAACAGCTGAAACTAAGGATAAAAGTGCTCAGATAATACACTGATAATAAAAGTGAGAAAAACACCCCTCAAAAATAAAAATGATTCTAACCAAAGTATATTAAAAGCTAAAAAAGAAAACAACAAAGGACTTTCTACTTGGACACTAAGTCACATATTCTAAATATTCAAACAATTGAGGAAATGAATGTAATAAATAGAAGATATCATCAAAGTCACATTTCTAGCTATTAGAATACCAGAAACAACTGAAAAAAAAACAAGCACCTCATGCTTAAGATAGACAGTATTATAATGTTAGTTCAAACTGTGACAAATGCCAAGAAGAAATAATTAGGAGAGAGAAGCTAATAACAAATTTAGAGAAGGAAAATGCAGAGAAGCATACTATGAATGCAGAAATAACCCTTGGAAAAATATAAAATGAAATAGAAGAAAAGAGAAAAGCCAACACTACCACAGAATATTACGTTCTTAGCCACAGTTCTGAAAAAAAGAAAAACTATACAATTTCCACTATGGCATGTCTTGTCTTTACTGAAATAGATTATCCCTAACAACATAAAGGCAACAACAAAAAAAGAGCAGGAAGAACAAATCTCAGAATTAAGTAAAAGCTTAATGTCCAATTGGCATTCTTAAAGGATGTGTAAGAAGTTTAGGACCTCATTAATTATGCCAGTAGAGATGTAAATATACAAAGAGTGGCATGTATTCCAATGGTCTGTTTAAGGATAGATAGGTTTAAGATGACATTTTCATTCAGATATGACAAACAGATTATTCACCAATTTATTCTCTCCTAAATTTTCGAAGATAACATAGGCAGTTCATATAGAAAGCAAACACATATTACCAAGTGGTCCGCCAGGGTCTTTGACAAGAACAAGAATAGCACCACTGCCCCACAGACAACATGTCGTAAGAGGCGACTAATTGTGTGACATGGCATAACACTGGCCATGGTTCGGTGGTTTGTTAAGAGCAGCATAGATGGCGCCTAACAGGCTGCAGGTCTACTTTACTTTAGTGTGTTGAGTCTATTAAGATGGACTAGCACATTGGTTAACCACCCTCCGCAGCACTTGTCCCAACACAGCAAATTAATAAGCTGCTCGAGCCTAGCCCGCTAAGCAGGAAATCCTCCTCCTGGCTACATCCAGCTCACGTCAGTCAGAGCTGGTATCTGCCCCTATAGAAGTACAGGTCGACTAATAGACTTATTAATGTAAATTCTGATATATGCGAGTCATCTTTGACATCCCTGTGTTTCTGTACTCAAACAAAATTCAGATATGCTAGTGCACATACTCCATAATCATGTAGCCATTTTAAGTAAAAGTCTGTGTGGTGGAGAAAGTAGTAATATCTGTAACTTGTTTTTAATTCCTAGCTTGCAGAAGATATTTGCAGATAATCTTGTTTATATGAAGAACTTTCACATGAACTATGAGAATGGGTTCCTGTGAGAAGGAATATCTTTAATGGCAGAAAAGACAACAAAGGAGTAGGTTTCAACAATCTCTTTTGTAGATTACCAAAGCAATTAGGCAGGACTTTCATGATAAGAATGACCTTCTGCTATGATATTACCACAAGTATCACTTTGATTTGGTTTGCACAAGTGCTGTACAATAATGTGATAACAATTGTTCCCTTCTTATATGCCAAAAGAGTACAATAATAAGCAAAATAAAACTCATGCAATGAAACTAAGTTTTTTTAAAGATTACTTTTGATATGCATTACCAGGTATTTATATCAATATTAGTACATGAATATTTACATAAATATCACTGTAGAAGAGTCTGTAATCGCTCATAATTTATATTGGCACGTTTAGATTATCGCCATAGAAGAGCCTGTAATCGCTCATAATTTATATTGGCACTTTTAGATCAATTCATGTGACTCCATGTAAGCAAATTTACAGAAGAACTGTACCTTTACTAACATCAACTAGTTAAGTCTACTTAAGGTATGAATGGCAAACTGTAGCAGTTGTGCCATGTAACCCAGATCACAAAAAACATATCCAATTAATATTTTAAACCACAATGCTGTTTGTAAGTTTGACTTCTTGAGAATCAAGAAGTGTGTGCCCTTATGCTAACAAGTATTCTTACTCGAGTACACCTAACTAGCTCTCAACAGCCAAACAAAGCAGTCTCCAGTCTAGAAGAGCTTCTAGACTTGGACTGTGATCTTGTACCTACTCTTCCAGCTGATCTGTATCCAGTGAAGGCTGTGGGTATTCTTTGACTGTTGATCTAGGTGCCATCTTGGCTAGGAGAGCAAGCTGAAGTCAAATTTGGTGAAATAATAGTCAAAGGAGATGCATTAGCCTAGAAATATTAGTGTGCAGACTGATACAAATGACTACAAACTGGGCTCTAAAGTATCCTACTTGACATTATGTCACACCTTTCCTTAAATCAGCACCAACATCATTATATACCACTATCAACATCATCATGAAGGTCATTGTTAAAACTCAATTAGGTCATCATTGCTATAGTCATTATCACAACTCAACTATGACATCAATGCTATGTTATTACAACTGAACTAGGACACCATTGCCCTTATTACAACTCAACTAGGACACCCTTATTACAACTCAACTAGGACACCCTTATTACAACTCAACTAGGACACAATTGCCCTTATTACAACTCAACTAGGACACCCTTATTACAACTCAACTAGGACACCCTTATTACAACTCAACTAGGACACAATTGCCCTTATTACAACTCAACTAGGAAATATTTGCCATGTCCATTACTATAATAATATTGAATAGTGAAACTATAGTAAAACTGAATTAACTCTTTACACCCTAAGTTTTGAAACAGGAAACGTGTATTCACCACAGCAAGAAATTATCTTCTTCCCTCTCAGATGCATACTAATATTTGACAGCAGATTTAATTAGATGTGCTTTTCAAATATAATAAAACTGGGATATTCCAATCGACAGAACATTGGTTACAATTCATAGAGTGCAATTGACTTAAAAAGTAAAGACAATCATAGCAGACACTACTGCCAGACAA
This sequence comes from Ariolimax columbianus, assembly GCA_036924085.1. NCBI lineage: Eukaryota > Metazoa > Mollusca > Gastropoda > Stylommatophora > Arionidae > Ariolimax > Ariolimax columbianus. The sequence continues at coordinate 53,864,686 of JAVGWX010000021.1, forward strand.
AAGTGACAAAAAATGAACTGAAATTATTAGATACGACATCATTGTATAAATCTTGGATCACAACTGATGGCATTTGAGTTTTTAAATTCCTCATCATTGGATGTTATTGTGCACTTACATCTTCTATAACTACATCTCGACATCATATGATGATGGATGATATACAAACATCAAAATAATACTTTAAAAGACAAACTTGTAACTAAAGTGAATTTCATCAATGATGGTAGCACAAAAATACACATAAATTAATAAAAATAAATAATAACTAAGACAATAGGGGTATTTTGTTAGACATATCATTAATTATATCCACTTACCTTAATCTGGTTAGGTCTGAGTTTAAACAGTGTCTCTTTGTCAAGACCAAAGGCAATGGCATTCATAGCACCTGCAAGAAATATTATAGTCAGCCTGTTGGACAGATTGATGAAAACAAACAACATAAGAACTTCATTTATAAGCATAGGATCATGATGCTGAGCAGCGCATGAGCTGCAGTGGTCAGTGACCCATAGTTGACTGCTAGCGTCAGGGCCAGCGAACCATAGCTGCAAAGACCCTTCTACACCTCCACGCGGTAATCCTGGATAACAGGCTGCAGCAGGGCAGGCTGGCTAAGGAGAAGGGATCGAAGAGAGAAAGCTAGCCCGGTACTCAAAAAATGCTTGTTGAAGTTGGATGTGTTGGACTAAAAGGTGCAAATATAGCAGTCAAGCTGTAAACTACGACACAACGCATTCCGTTTTCTGGACTACATTCTACTACTTAAGCCCTTTCAGGGTAGTGGGAGATTGAGAATGAACAAAGCCAAGCTAAGCCATTTATAAGCACAGGTTAAATCGTGTCTTCGTTTCTGTTAAAAAGAGTATATCAACAAATTGTTACAGCAAATCTAATTTCTAACCAACTTACCATGAAGAGGGGCAAAGATGGATGACAAAAGAACCAAGACAAACACTGCAGAGTCTGGTGAAATGGCATTTTGGATTCTGAAATGTGTAAGAGATTTATAGAGATTTACAATAATTTATAACATATTACCTTGGTTTTGTCAGGCAAAATGTACTGGTCGGACGTGTTAGTCAGGGTCAAGTAAAATATACTGGTAAGGACTCCCCCACCTCACTTCCCTGCAGGTCTCCCTGGAAATGGGCGGCCTTCATGGCAGCCTAGCTAACAAGGTGGGAGACTGACTTGATCCCCAAACTAGTGAATGACATTCAGATGAAGTCAATAATAGTACAACCACCTGAAGCATCCCTGTCCACCTTCATCAGCATGCAAGGGATTTGAATAAAACTACCACAACCCGCCATTTTAACGCTCTTCTCAAGATGCACAAAAGATTCATCTTACTCATTGCGAGCATTCTGCAACAACAACCTTAGTTTAAATTTTTTTAAAGGAACAAAGTGCCTAATATATTACACAAAATAGAAGAGTATAGATTGCATTCAGTCAGACATTAAAATGCCTGACAACCTATGGAAAAATATACGATGAACAAAATGGTATACAGAAAGAGAAACACACTATTAAGAAATAAAGATATGCAAACAAACTGGTGGCTAGAAATAACAGCACAGAAAGGAGCCATACAGTGTCACAAACTCATAATGTCGCACCCACTGTCATTGTTGGATGAAGAACAACAAACCCATAATGTTGCATACATTAACAATCTCGGATGAAGAATCAATCAATCAATCAAGGGCAGCTGAGAAAAGTGGTTGAGAAAAAGATTATACATTCCAGTACAACAAAATGCCCATTATTAACAACAGCGTAATGATACAGATAAATTAGGATACCACATTATTGACATTGAACATTTTTAAAAAAACGCCTATACAATGAAGTGTCAACTGAGAAAACCAAGAGCCAAAGAAGCAGAGACAGACAGACAGGGGTAAAGTATAGAGCTGTAAAGAAAGTGGATAAACAAAGATTTAAAAAAAATTTCTGATAGAATATACCAAAAATATATCAATGTAGAAGAAGATTATCATCTTTGCATGCCAGCATAAAATAATAAAATGATTCAATAAGATAAGATTTTTAAAAATGAAATCAAAACTAAAACTGTTGATGAGTTCTCATATCGTAATAAGTCAGTGTGCGTCAGGGGTGTCACCTCTCTCAGACACTTTTCAATGTTTTTCTAAAACGCGTTATGTCAGAAGCATTGGATGAAGACGTAGGGACGGTCAGTATAGGTGGACGCATACTCACCAACCTCTGGTTTGTAGACGACATTACCAGTCTGACTGGAACAGAACCTGAACTTGCAAGACTCAAGACTAGTCACAAACCTGGACAATGCTGCCCAGAAATTTGGGATGGAAATCAGGGCAGAGAAGAGCAAGATCATGGTCAACGCCCCAGAGGGCATTTAAAACCCGATTATGGTCAAAGGCAAACCTCTGGGAAGTGTTATGCGGTTCAAATATCTGGGAGCAGAAATGAATACGGAGGGGTCTAGAACAGAGATCCAATCAAGAACAGCGATGGCCATGGTCACCCTGACAAGACTGCGAATAATCTGAAAAGACGAGAACATTAGTCTTAAATTGAAGCTGACTTTAATGTATACAATGGTCACTTCGGTACACCTCTACACGTGTGAGACTTGGACTCTGACAGCTGCCCTATAATGTAAAATTTGCGCAATGGAAATGAGATGCTTGCAAAGAATTCTTGGCATTTCATATTTGGATCGCATTACAAACAATAGTGTTCTTGAAATTGTTAGGAAGGAGTTACCAGTATAAAAACCATTGACTATAGTAAAAACTAGAAAATTGACATGGTATGGACATATATCACGATTGGTGGGCCAAGCCAGTCCTGCAAGGCACTGTGCCTGGGAAGTGTGGAAGAGGGAGAGCAAAAAAGAGATGGGAGGACAATATAAAAGAGTGGACGGGAAGGTCTATAGCTGAAACTAATACCCTGGTGAAAAAGAGATGGGAGGACAAAATAAAAGAGTGGATGGGAAGGTCTATAGCTGAAACTAGTACCCTGGTGAAAAAGAGATGGGAGGACAAAATAAAAGAGTGGATGGGAAGGTCTATAGCTGAAACTAGTACCCTGGTGAAAAAGAGATGGGAGGACAAAATAAAAGAGTGGACGGGAAGGTCTATAGCTGAAACTAGTACCCTGGTGAAAAAGAGAGAATTATGGTGGGAACTGGTTCTTCTTCTTCTTCTTCTGCGTACACAGTCAGACAGTAACCATTATTTTCTCGAAAAAAGCGGCGGTCATCCTGAGACTCTCGCCACTACCATAGAGCTTGTCTTGCAGTTCCACTGGCAATGGCCACATCTGCTCTCTCTGATCCTCGTATGTCGGGCAGTTCTGCAGCAGATGTTCAGTGGTCATTTTACCAGTACCGCACGGGCATTCGTCGGTACACCCTATCTTCAATTTGTTGAAGAGGTGGTACCTCAGTCTGTTGTGGCCAGTGCGAAGTCTGAAGACAACGACCTGCTCTCTTCGGTTCAACTGGTAATAGGCATCGTTTTTGGTGTAACCAGTATGTTCGGTTTCCCATTTGGACATGTACCTGGCTTTGATAAGCCGTTTTGACTCTTCGTACGTCATACTGGTATCTATTTGTGGTAGCCTTGCACCTTCTTTTGCCAGTCTGTCTGCCTCCTCGTTGCCTTGGATGTTGCAGTGTGACGGAACCCACTGTACCACTACCCTTTTTGGTGCGGACTGTTGGCACAGTTTGCAGAGTGCTGCTCTTAAGTCATTAAGCTCAGTGTTTTTCTGGCTTTTTAGCGCTGTGACTACTTCGAGAGCATCTGTCAGCAGGACTATATGGCTCTCATTTTCACGGAACTGGTTCAATAAACTGCAATAACGGGGTCTCAACGACCTACTAGGTTACGGAACTGATGATGCTGAATAAGTGGTTGAAACAGACATTCCATTTCAAGAAACTATGACAACAGTTTTAACAGACCTGCAAGATACTTTGATATATAACATCAGTTCTAACAGACCTGCAAGATACTGTGATATATGACATCAGTTCTAACAGACCTGCAAGATACTTTGATATATAACATCAGTTCTAACAGACCTGCAAGATACTATGATGTATGACATCAGTTCTAACAGACCTGCAAGATACTTTGATATATAACATCAGTTCTAACAGACCTGCAAGATACTGTGATGTATGACATCAGTTCTAACAGACCTGCAAGATACTTTGATATATAACATCAGTTCTAACAGACCTGCAAGATACTTTGATATATAACATCAGTTCTAACAGACCTGCAAGATACTGTGATATATCTTCTTCTTCTTCGTACGCAGTCAGACATCAACCTTTCTTTTTTAGAAAAAAGCAGCGGTCATCCTGAGGCTGTCGACATTGCCATAGAGCTTGTCTAGTGTTGCCACTGGTGATGGCCACATCTGCTCTCTCTGATCTTCGTATGTCGGGCAGTTTTGCAGCAAATGCTCAGCGGTCATTTTCCCGGTACCACACATGCATTTGTCAGTGCCACCTATCTTCAATTTGTTGAATAGGTGGTACCTAAGTCTATTGTGGCCAGTGCGAAGTCTGAAGACCACGACCTGCTCTCTTCTGTTCAACTGGTAATAGGCATTGTTTTTTGTGTATCCAGCATGTTCGGTTTCCCATTTGGTCATGTATCTAGCTCTAATAAGCCATTTTGACTCTTCGTATGTCATACCAGTATCTGGTTGTGGTAGTCTTGCACCTTCTTTTGCCAGTCGGTCTGTCTCCTCATTGCCTTGGATGTTACAGTGGGATGGAACCCACTGCACCACTACCCTTTTTGGTGCGGACTGCTGGCATAGTTGACAGAGTACTGCTCTTAAATCATTAAGTTCAGTACTCTGATATTTGACATCAGTTCTAACAGACCTGCAAGATACTGTGATGCTAATGTACAAGTGCAGACCAAAATCCAAAATATTTTAAATGCTGTAGCATACAACATAGCACAGCGTTTGACACATACTAACCAATGTTATCTGGCTATGACACAATTTGATTATCAACAATATATAATAACTAACACTTCCAATTTGTAATAACAAAAATACTAACTTGCTTTGAAACTGAATAATTTACCTGTTTATTAGAGGGAAGACTGAGACTACCAAGTAGATGAAGGGATAAACCTTCAATGGTTTGATGTCCTCTTTTAACAAACGCTGAGGAAATATACATTTCTGTATTCAGGGTAGATGTGAAATACCTCAGCTAAAATTACCAATATATACGAGGTGTGTTAAAAAAAGTATCCGGCCTTTGGGTCGGAAAACACAATTACTCACCTGGAGGTTTGAAACCCTAATCCCCTTCAAAGTACTCTCCTTTGGAACCCAAACAATTCTCCCAGTGGTTCCATCATTGTTGGAAGCACTTCAGAAAGGCCTCTTTGAGAACGGAGTACAGCTCAGTCGTCGCATTCAGAATAATGTCTTCTCGTTACCCAAAACAGGTTCCTTTCAGCAGAATTTTCAGCTCGAGGAACAGTCGAAAATCGCAAGGAGCCATGTCGGGAGAATAGCGAGTCTGGCAAACCAGAGGAATGTTGTGTTTGGCCAATAAAATCTGAATCAGATGCGGAGAATAGGTGGGTGTGTTGTCATGATGGGAGCTGCCAAGTTACCGTTGTCCACAGGTCCTATTGTTAATGTTGAAAAGCATCACCGAGGTGACGGGCGACTTCCATTACTCTTTGGTAATGTTTTAACATTGTGGTGCGTTCTCGTGATGCACATCCCCACGGGAGTAACAGAAAACAGTCAACAAGACATTGACTGGGATGATGAATATCTCCACTGTGACGACTGCAGCTTGGTTTCTGGGTTGTACGCATTAACCCATGACTCATCACTAGTGATTACAGTGATCAGGAAGTTGAGGTCACCGTTTGCGCAGCCCAGCATGTCCTGTGAGACTTCCAGACGGAGTTGCTTCAACTCCATCGCTGGCAGATTTGGCATTAACTTTGTGGATACTCTCCACATTGCCAAATCTATGTACAAAACGGAGTGTACCGAACCAGTGCTTATCCCCACCTCATCCGCAAGTTCTTGGATGATGATACAACGGTTTCGTAAGACCCGAGTTCGTACTTGGTCAAAGACTTCATCATTTCAGCTTGCTGAGGACCTACCAGAACATGATCCGCTCGCCACTGACATATGGCCATCTTTGAAGCTATTGTATCACTCCTTAATTAGTGTGATGCTCATGGCATCATCACCAAAAGCCTGTTGAATCTTCTGAATGGTTTCCACTTCGGTTTCACCTAGCATTTATCAAAATTTGATGCAACACCACTGCTCAATTCTTTCCATCATTTCATAGTGAACGAAAACCCGACGGGTGCTCACTACACTCCGAAGACTGTAGACACCGAAAGACTGACTGCAAGTGACTGATGCAGTCTGTGAGGACAAATTCACGCATGACGGTTCTCCATACCTCCCTGCCAAAGAACAACACCCATACTTCATTTCTTTCCGCGTAAAAAATTAAGGTCAGAAACTTTTTGAATACACCTTGCATTTAGACATATGTGTGTGTGCGTATTTGTAATTGTTTATATAATTGTATCACCGCAAAACAAAAAGTTTAATTCAAGTATTGCAACCAAAAGCAGACAAGCAGGATGAATTACAAAACCTAAGAACTGAATCTTAAAAGTACTAAATATATACATGACCTATTACTATTCTTTCACGCTAAACTATGATGAAAATATCTGTCATATCACCAGAAAACATGAAGCTACCGCCTGATTGTATCAGGACCTATTCTCAAACAATCACCACAAAGAATGAAGTATTTCTTCACCCGATTGTAGCAAGACCTATTCTCAAACAATCACCACAAAACTAAGACTAACTTTACCAGCCATCAATTGTTGTGACATAAAGTCATTGTAAAACGAGAGGTGTAGCATGAAATGTATTTGGTTCGCTTGCCGATGCAACATCTAACTAGAAAAATATCTCTATACAAGTCAGAGGAATCACATGACTAAATGTTAGAAGAGGAATAACAAACATCTTAAGATATCAATCAAAACCTTTTCACCTCCCTGTGGAGCATAGATCTTCAACAAATACATGTCAAGTCATCAACCGTTGACCTATCTATATCTGTTAATATTTTTGTCGTTATGTTTATGCAGAACGGAGTAGCCTGCCCCAACCCAACTCTCCTTAGTCACCTATCATGATGGCTGACAGATTACAGTGTTGCTTCCCTTTCAGGCCAATTTATTAGATTAAAGAAAACAGGTATGGAAAGGAGTAGTGGGTCAAGTACGCAGCAAAAATGTGGGGTACAAAATAAACTGAATAATGATAGTGAGAAAAGAAAAACTCTAATAACTAAAAAAACAGAAGTGAAGCCAAAATAAGATGAGGTGACCTGGTTTAAATAGTTATCACCAGGGCTTGACGAAACCACTCGTCTGTGACGAGTAAAAATATTTGCTTGACGAGTTAAAAAAAATATTTGTTTTTTTATTGTTAATTAAGTTTTTAATCGTTAACTACATAACTCTTGCACGATTATTGATGATATTACGGTTGAAATAAATTGTACTAGCTTATGATGGTGAGTCTAAATGGATCACATTGTCACAATTTAAACCTACTAAAGCCATCGATAAATGGTACTTCAGTGCTAAAACTACCAAGCATGTTCAAGGACACAAATGCCATGCCTCTGACAGAAGTGCATTTTTTATTCAGAAAAAATAGACTAATACTCTGTAAGTAATACAATATATTTTGGTTTGATATGCATTGCTATTTAGAAATAAAGGTGAACTAGTGCCTAGTTTAAATTTGTTGACATAAATTGCATGACTGTAGTCCGATCATGCTGACTGGTGACATTTTTTGACTGACTGGTGTGCCACCCAAAAATTTGTCAAGCTCTAGTTATCACATTTTCTGGACCTAGAACATCACATGATAGAAAAATGTAATATCTTGTGCATGTGAGTGTGTCTCCGGCGTCAATAATGAAATGTAAAATTTCCACATAACACCATTCATACATTAAATACAAAGGAGCTTCAAATGAAAACCTTAAAAGTGGGATACAATTTAAAAAACCATACCTTTGTATTGTAACTTGTTAATATGGTTGCTAAGGATGTCAAGAGTGTGCCATTGTAACAGTTCCCGCCGGAGCAAGGGGAGTTTAGGATGCCTGAACATGTTAAAGCTTAAAGCTACATGAATGCATGTCAAGGTCACTCACTGTCTCAGCAAAGGAGAACAGAGTTGGGTTAAGGAATGTGGACAGGTAGAAACTGACCACTGGCCTTCCGATTTTGGTAGGGGGAGATTGATTGACAGACGAAATTGGCAACGGGGCTTGCTGCGAGAGAATGAGTGACAGGTGTGCAAAGTGTTTCGTTCCAATTGGAATTGAAGATGACCATACCTGAGATCGATTGGTCAAGCTCTGGTCTTGCTTGAGGATATATAACTCGAGACAAAGTTTAGCTCGAGAGGCTGGAAGAGAGAGGAGGAGAGATGGAGAGAGAGGGACTGAATGTGGATAGTATGTTTAACTCACCGACTTAGATAGAGGAGCGATTGATTGACGGTTGGACGAATGTTTTGGTGATAGAACAGGGGCGCTCAAATAGGTGTGTGATTTTTGCATTAATAGATAATCTGAAAGTGTGTTTGTAAGCAAGGACACATTGTGAACGAGTTATGTCGAGATCGCCCGCCTGAGGGGATTTCAGTGAGGAAGAGTATTTGATTAAGGTGTGTTGAAGACGCAGTTAAGGCGATGTGTGTGTGATGTAATTGCAAGGCAATAGAACTGGGTTTTTAGATAGTTGGGAATTCCATCAATAGCTAATGCTTACACTTCCCGTTTTAGTAGAATGTTTAGTTAAGATATGTATTATATTGTGTTTGTAATTTCTCTACTCATTCTATGATATGAGTATGATTTAATAAATATGCCACCTGATGTGTGATATGTCATTTACTGAGTATGGTCATGATGATGTGGATGAGTGTGAGAATGTTCTAAGTTAGATCACGGCCAGGGCAAAGAATTAGAGGATCTGCTACACGTTATTATTATTTTGGTGCCTGTTGACCACGGATAGTCGTGGTAGATTTATAAATATAGTGCGTGTGTAGCTATAGATCTTGATTTGCATGTTTAACACAAGTGGCGCAGTTAAATATAACTTGTGTGTGTAGTTAGGAATAGAGGAGTAGCTAGTGGTTAGAGTGTTAGTACCATAGACAGTTTTTCCAATCATCTGACTGGTAAGTGTGACATTTTTCTTCCACCCATTGTTGTATTATTGACAAGACTTTGTGCGTACTTGACAGTCTTATAATTTTTTTGGGTGGGCCAGACGGGTTTATTCAATATGTCGAGGTTGGACAATGTTAAACAATGTTATCATTGTCTAGCTTTTGGACATTTGTCTATCGGATGCCCTAATATTCTTCGGAATATTAACAGTTCCTGGAGAAGAGGAGGACTGATTGTCAAAAACAAGCCTTTCATGGCACGAGCTACAGTCAGCGATAAGTGGGAGGACAAAAGTCAACTACAAAACCAGCTAAGAGAACTAACAGGCAGAGTTATTCGGCTGGAAAGACAGGAAAAAGATCTCCAATGGAAGCTACGACAGCTGTTGCAACAGTTTGAAAACAGAGCTTTCAAACCAGCTAGGAAGGAGAGAAGAAATCAAGAAATCACAGAAGTAAACACGGTCCAGTATTGTGGAAGGGGACAGAGTGGTAGGAAAGTGAGTAGGAAGCCCGTACTACTTCCACATTCCGATCCGTGGAGGGACAGAGGTGGAAATCTCAGGACGGACGTGTGTGGACGACTGGAAAGAGGTTGCGAAAAGGGTTGGAGTTTGACCCAGGTGCAGAGGCCAAGTCAAGTGAGAGGAGGAGGAATGGTTGGGCAGAAGTTTGAATCGGGCAGATTCTTAGCCCACAAGAGGCCTTTTGCACGGTTACAGATGGAGAGGCAGGACAGGAGCTATCAAAGAGACTTTGAGCACGAGGCGGATGGACAGAAAGAAAGAGATACAGGTTTTGTGTATCCAGAAAAGTTAGGGACGGAGGGCAGGTTACGCAATGCAAACGAGACAAACGTTCGCTCAGAGGTCCAGATGAAATGTTACATCATTGGACAGCGTAGGCCTAGAATTCAGAAAGAGGGTATTACGTCGATTAACATGGTCGGGCGTGCTGAAAGGGGCCAAGTTTACCAGGAACTTGTGGTCAAGCCTGGTAGAAAATTAGTTAAAGTCGACGAAGAGTCGAACAAGGAAATAGTCAGAGATTCGTCAGATAAAGAAGAAAGGAGAGGAGGAGGAATGGTGGCAGGACCAGCTATGGTTTCGTGCCCACCCAAGCCAGGTTCTAGCCATGCGGGAGAAGTGGTTGAACAGACCGAAAGAAGGGACAACCCTTCGGCCACCGAGGAAGGAAGTGGAAATGACGCACACTTGGAATGCGAAACGGACGCACCAACAGCAGCCAACAAAGGAGGAACAGAGTTTCTAAGGAAAACGAAGAAAAGGGAAAGACAGGTTAACCACAGCCAGGACAGCGAACCAGTCATCGAAGCAAAGATGAAAAGATCTCAGTTCGAGATAAGCCAACAGTCAAACGAACAGTGTGAAAAGTCTTTCCCACAAATAGTGAATACAGATGGACGGAAGGCTGAAGTAGCGGACGATGTAAGTGTACGTAACACTACCAGAGAACCGGTGGGTACGAACCAACCAACTGTGAAACAAACAGACCAGACGATGGGCGTTTTACAGGAGGAAATCGCGCAGCAATCAGAGACAGCTGATGGGGCAACGCATAGTCTGGTTAAAATAAGCAGTAGTGATAAGGAACGGTTGATGCAATGTTTACTGACGCTAGCCAAAAACCTTGAATTCAGAAATGGAATTAGGTAAAGTCGTGTGGAGTACTTACACACATGGGCTATCATGTGGAACTCCAGTTGATGTATGCATTTGCATAAAATTTGTTTCATCTACCGTTATCCTTGGGAAACGGAGATTTGAATAATTAGGGGGTAGGGTATAGAGAAGGAGGAATGACCAGATGTTAAAAATTCCTTTGAATTCGTTGTCTGAAGTACACGCCAGACAATGAGCGGACGGTCAGTCTGAAGCGAAGACTGACCGAGATCAAAGGGACATTTCCGACCAGAGAAACGGACAGAACGGACAAGAGACGCAGGATAGCTGGATGCGCCAGGTAATGATTACGTGACGCAAGGTAACACGTGGACGCGATGCTTCGGTTAATATCTGACCAGGTAGCTTTGATGCGGGGAATTTGGGGAAACAACGGTGAAATAGTTAGATCACAACACTCGGTTTTGATTCCTCGGGACAAAGACTGCACCTGGACTAGTAGGGTTACAGCATGACGTAATTCGACAGGTGGACGATTCGGTTTTTGACTTTTGACTCAGACATAGTTTAGTACCTGATTAAGTTAGAACTTAGTCATGATTTAGTGACATAGTTTAGTATCTGATTAAATTAGAACTTAGTCATAGTTTAGTGACATAGTTTAGTATCTGATTAAGTTACAACTTAGTCATAGTTTAGGGACATAGTTTAGTACCTGATTAAGTTACAACTTAGTCATAGTTTAGTATCTTTTGAAGGGGGCATTAACAGGTGCTCATCTGTGGGGCACGAGCAGGAGTGAAGGTTGATGGCACTTGGTCATGAGTATGCGTGCAAATATTTTGACATTTGTATTTGGTGTTTGGGTTTTGACTAATGGTATTACTTGCATTTTAAGTGGGTTGTATGGTCGATATAGTATGCATTGAATTTTTCTTTATTTTGTTGTTGTTTTGTTGTTTAAACATGATTACATATCCTGACAGTATCAACGTGTTATACTTGCTGACTGAAATATTGATATCATAAGTATGCGTGCAAATATTTTGACATTTGTATTTATTGTTTGGGTTTCGACATTGTATGCAATGCATTTGTCTTGTGTTTTGTTGTTGTTTTTTTGTTGTTGTTGAATCATCATGTTTACAGGTATTTGATACAGGTTATTTAGGGGATCTACAGAGCAGTATATCTCATCCAGACTGTAGGCCTCCGCAAGCACAAGTCACCACGAGTTCCAGAATCACATGTATGTGGAGTCTTTGCAGAGAAGACTACATTGATCAGAAGTTTTAAAATTGACTATGACATATGTTGTCAAATATCGTTTTTGTGGGAAACATAAAGAATTTTGCTGTTTTCTTTGAGAGGGGATAGCTGTCAAGAGAGACAATGATAACTAGCCTGAGGATAACCCACGTAAGTTCGTGGCCTCACAGGAGTTAGTATGAAGTGAATCGTCGGCCAGGCGTGTAATGAGACCGCCTGAGAAAATTGACCTGAACTGGTCGTGTGTAACAATGAAGGTTCGTGTCCTTAGAGGAAGGCACGGGAACAGGTCGAGGTATATTGACCTCAATGAGTAAGGAGAATTCCTTAAGGTGTTTCTGTTTTGATGAGTTAAAGGTCCCGCAGGGACAGACTTAGGTGAATTTGACTGTAAAACGATGTAAAAGTGTTGGTTTGTGTTGTAAAAACGCCCAGCCACAGTGTTTTTCTTCTGCTTGTAATGATTGTGTATGTATTACAAAAAGTTTATATGTATCAAATGACATGTCTTTTTTATGCATGTACGATGTGAGTGAAGTTGTAAACAGGAGTGGTATTTACATTATGGATAGTAGAGACGAAAATGGCGTGACAGTGTTTTCTTTTCAAGGCATGTACGATGTGAGTGAAGTTGTAAACAGGAGTAGGTTTACATTTTGGATAGTAGAGACGAAAATGGTGGTCATTTGCCAGATGATAAAAAATGACCATCCATGTTTCGGTCTGTAGTTTAGGGAGGTAATGTAACAGTTCCCGCCGGAGCAAGGGGAGTTTAGGATGCCTGAACATGTTAAAGCTTAAAGCTACATGAATGCATGTCAAGGTCACTCACTGTCTCAGCAAAGGAGAACAGAGTTGGGTTAAGGAATGTGGACAGGTAGAAACTGACCACTGGCCTTCCGATTTTGGTAGGGGGAGATTGATTGACAGACGAAATTGGCAACGGGGCTTGCTGCGAGAGAATGAGTGACAGGTGTGCAAAGTGTTTCGTTCCAATTGGAATTGAAGATGACCATACCTGAGATCGATTGGTCAAGCTCTGGTCTTGCTTGAGGATATATAACTCGAGACAAAGTTTAGCTCGAGAGGCTGGAAGAGAGAGGAGGAGAGATGGAGAGAGAGGGACTGAATGTGGATAGTATGTTTAACTCACCGACTTAGATAGAGGAGCGATTGATTGACGGTTGGACGAATGTTTTGGTGATAGAACAGGGGCGCTCAAATAGGTGTGTGATTTTTGCATTAATAGATAATCTGAAAGTGTGTTTGTAAGCAAGGACACATTGTGAACGAGTTATGTCGAGATCGCCCGCCTGAGGGGATTTCAGTGAGGAAGAGTATTTGATTAAGGTGTGTTGAAGACGCAGTTAAGGCGATGTGTGTGTGATGTAATTGCAAGGCAATAGAACTGGGTTTTTAGATAGTTGGGAATTCCATCAATAGCTAATGCTTACACTTCCCGTTTTAGTAGAATGTTTAGTTAAGATATGTATTATATTGTGTTTGTAATTTCTCTACTCATTCTATGATATGAGTATGATTTAATAAATATGCCACCTGATGTGTGATATGTCATTTACTGAGTATGGTCATGATGATGTGGATGAGTGTGAGAATGTTCTAAGTTAGATCACGGCCAGGGCAAAGAATTAGAGGATCTGCTACACCATCACAGTGCAGATGAACAACATGACGTCATAATAGCAGTTAAAATATGGTCGACCCACTATTGACATGCACCAAAGAGGTGTTATGTTTTTTGAGAAGGGGTGAAAACTAAAGACATTCATCTGCAAATGAAGAACCAGTATGGCGATGCATGCCTTTGACTCGAGCAATAGTATGAGTGGAGTAGGAAGTTACAAAACGGCATGAGTTTTGTGACAGACTGTTCGCGACTGAGTTAGACACACCGAGTAGTGGCCCCAGAGTCGATTGCAGTCATTGACCGGCTCGTAAAGGAAAATCACAGATTGACTGTGAATTACATTGCCACACATCTGGACATCGTTCAAGGTTCAGCACACAACATCATCCACAATGTGCTACAATACCACAAAGTGTCTGCAAGGTGGGTGCCACGGCAGCTTACTCCAGAATTGAAACAAAGATGTGTTGATGTCTATAAGAAACTTCTGCTGCGCTTTGAAGCAGAAGGTGATGGTTTCCGAGTAAAAATTGTGACTGGAGTTTATTTCCTATGTTAGACATAAACAGAGAACAAAAGACACCATAGGCCCACTCCAAGATAGTACGGGAAATATAATAAGAGAAAATTTTGAAGCTACAAATCTACTTAATCATTACTTCAGCTCAGTCTTCACTAAAGAAGGCTGCTCCAATATCCCAGAGCCCTTAGATATCTTCCAAAGGGACATATACACAGAGGGATTACACTCAATCTACATTACTGAGGAAATGTTTTTTTTTTAATTGGTGTGTTTGAAAGTGGATAAAAGTCCTGGTTATGATGGTATTCATCCAAAATTGCTATTTGATCTCAGATACTTGCTGGCAAAATCATTGTCCAGATTTTATTCTCAAACTTTTGAGAACGGGATTATTCCAAGGGATTGGAAAGATGCAGGTGTGATCTCCTTGTTCAAAAAGGGTAAGAAATCATATCCAGGCAATTACAGACCAGTGAGTTTGACAAGTATACTCTGCAAAATTTTAAAGTCTATTATCAAAGACAACATAACTATGCATTCAGACAAGTTTAATCTCATCAAAAAGTCAGCATGGTTTTACTAAGGGGAGATCGTGCTTAAAAAATATATTAGAATTCATGGAAGAGGTTACCAAAATGTTGGAGAGCCAGTAGATGTTATTTATCTGGATTTTACAAAGGGCTTTGATAGAGTACCTTATCGGAGATTGTTTTGGATATTGAAATCACATGGTATAGGTGGAGGAGTTGTCAAATGGATAGAAAATTGGTTAGCAGGCAGAAGGCAGAGAGTAAGCATAAATAAGGAGTACTCTGGCTGGTGTGATGTTATAAGCAGAGTGCCTCAGGGATCAGTATTGGGACCAATTTTGTTCTTGATATAAAGATTTTGGACAATGATATCGCATCCATGATGCAAAATTTGCGGATGACACAAAATTATCTAGCAGGGTCTCTTCTCCGGAGAAGGTGGATCAATTTAGATCATATTTAGCTACTATTCATAAATGGTCTGTGAGCTGGCAAATGGAGTTTAATGTAGACAAATGTACAGTTATTCACACGGGAAGATCAAATATGAAACAATTTCATGATATGAATGAAAAATATTAGAAAGATAGAAAGGAAAGGGACCTAAATGTTATTATAGATCATACGTTTAAGGTGCGAGAGCAAGTCCAGGTGGCTGTGAAAAAGGATAATGTAATTCTGGGTATGATTAAAAGAAACATTACACATCGAAGCAAGGAAGTGATAGTCAAACTATATAAATCATTGGAGTAAATTGGAGTACTGTATTCAGTCAGAGAGTGGTGAATGCTTGGAATGCATTGCCACAGGATGTGGTGAAGGCAGGGTCAGTTAATGCATTCAAGAATAGATTGCATGATCACAGTCATTTTTAAACTGGTTGTATACAGACTCTGTAGTCTCCTAAACCAGTATAATGACGTTAAGTGCAAGGACTGCAACCATCGAGGACCTCCACTGAACCATCAAGGACCTCCACTTTCAGTGTCTATCACATCTGTCCTGCTCACCAGACCTAGTCCCAAGTAATTTCCATGTCTTTGGATGACTAAAAAGGGCATTAGGAGGAAAGACTTTCAGATTCAATGAAGAGGTCCAGCAGGTGGTTTGTGAGTCTATTACACACGCAACCAAGACAATCTTTTCTACAGGAATTCATACACTTTTTAGGTGCTGGGGGACTTGTATACTTGTATAGAATACAATGGTGACTATGTAGAAAAATGATACAGTTGTATTTCACTTTTCCAGAATAAATTTACCAACAAAAAATATATTTTAGGTTTTCATTTGAAACCTCCTCGTGGTTCACAGAAACAGAATGACAACAACTCAACTAACATGTTGCATCTGTGTGTCTGGATCATAAGTCCCCTCCCAGCTGGATGCCTGAAAATGGATAATATTGTGTATAAGAAATATGATAACAATGTGGTCAAAATAGCACTTGACATTAAAACCATTGTTGTCTTTATTATGATTGCAAAAATTAATTTGTGATACATCAACTAAAGCTCTAATTGCTTTTAATATGTCCAAAATGAAGGCATGTGCCATTCATATAGAACTACCAAGCAATGAAATTATGAACAGTATACAGGTTAAAGATAAACTGACTGAATGTAATTGATGTTTCAATTTGAAATTTAAAATTATTTGAAGATGAAACACTTTATAAATGTACCCTTGCAAATATGTTGATTATTAATACAGTATAGCGGACATTTTTATCTTTCTTAGGTACTGACGTTCAGAATTTTAAAAAAAACAACAAAGAAGTCTTAATAGATTGTTGTTGTTCGTCCATCATGCGTGATGAGGACCTTTCCTTTTTTCTTTTAGCCAGTCCTTCCAGTCGAGTATTCTGTACTTCCGGGTTATGGATGGGTGAGGAGATGGCAGACAAGTCCGATTTGGGATCTGCATACTCGCAGGCAGTGAGGGCATGGAAAGTTCGCTTCACGAGACTGAGATATTTATTTCACTGGCTTTTCTGGAATTTCTCCGTTGTTCTGCTGCAGTCTTTTTAGAAACCTCGCATGACACTGCTAATCTGCGAAGAAGTTGTACATTCTTTTGCAGCATCTTCCCATGTTTTGAGGTTTATGCTGAAGGCTTTTATAGACGTTTTTAGTGCGTTTTTAAAGCGTTCTATTTGGCCTCCTTGGAAGCATTCGCCATTCTGCATCTCGTCATAGAAGATTATTTTTGGCAACCGATAGTCTGGCATGCAAACTACATGACCCGTCCAGTGAATCTGTGATTGCATCATGATGGTATCAATACTAGGGATACCAGCTCTCTCAAGAACAGCAGTGCCCGGAACCCTGTTTTGCCATTTGACATCACCCTTTCGAGACAAAATGTGTGAAAGTGATTCATCGTTAATAGATTAAATACACATTGAAAGGTCATTCTTAGGTGGTTAGACCATCATAAATGTTGACACGCAAAGATTAAAGAAAATCTGTTAGACACTCCAAATACAAAAATCAAGATGGCATCCGCAAACCAGATGGATGGATATGAATCTACAAGAACTGGGAACTGTACCCAAACTGTACCCAAACTGTACAGGACCAAACATTCTTTATCTTGCATGTGTTTCAAGTACTCACTTTTCTACTCAGGTTGTATGTGATGTAACCGTATGTAATGATGAGAAGCACAATTATGATAATCAGAGGCCCATACCAGCTGGAAATAAACAACAAATAACAGTTGTGATTATTACTTTTTAAGATGGGAAAAATCTAGTAATGGCATTTATGATGACTAATTGTAAACTATTACTATTCTAATGCTATGACCATCACACCCCTTAATAACTGAAGACTCAATATGTCTTATTCAAGTCATAAACAATGTCATTTATAGTATACATACTTTAGCAGTACAAACATATTACTACTTTCGCTAGCTGACAAAGCGAAAATATAAATTATCACACAATACAATCCTTGACTTCAGTCTGGCAAGTGTACTGTATGTGAGGTAGTCAACAATGTCCTGTATGCAGTACGATCTTTCGCCGCCGCGTAATACCATTTCGGATCTAGGTCTCTCAACAGACCATCTTGTCATCGTATGGGCAGGTGGCTGCGTGGTTGTGTATAATTATATGGCTACCAAAATGTCGTTCTGAGTGTCCATCTGTTATCTGGCATGCGCACCATGTGGCCAGCCCAGTGGTATTTGCGAGACAACGCAGCCTTCATGACGTCTCGAAATAGAGTGCGTTCTTTGATTTCAGCATTGTGGATTCGATCTCTGATCGAGATACTGAGGATGCGTCTTTCCATCACTCGCTGGGTAATGCGCAGTTTCTCTGCATTCGCATTGCGTAAATTCCCCACTTCACATCTGTATATCATGGTTGGTATGACCGTAGATTCCACATTTCACATCCGTATATCATGGTTGGTATGACTGTAGATTCCACACTTCACATCCGTATATCATGGTTGGTATGACTGTAGATTCCCCACTTCACATCCGTATATCATGGTTGGTATGACCGTAGATTCCACACTTCACATCCGTATATCATGGTTGGTATGACTGTAGATTCCACACTTCACATCCGTATATCATGGTTGGTATGACCGTAGATTCCACACTTCACATCCGTATATCATGGTTGGTATGACTAGATTCCACACTTCACATCCGTATATCATGGTTGGTATGACCGTAGATTCCACACTTCACATCCGTATATCATGGTTGGTATGACTGTAGATTCCACACTTCACATCCGTATATCATGGTTGGTATGACCGTAGATTCCACACTTCACATCCGTATATCATGGTTGGTATGACTAGATTCCACACTTCACATCCGTATATCATGGTTGGTATGACCGTAGATTCCACACTTCACATCCGTATATCATGGTTGGTATGACCGTAGATTCCACACTTCACATCCGTATATCATGGTTGGTATGACCGTAGATTCCACACTTCACATCCGTATATCATGGTTGGTATGACCGTAGATTCCACACTTCACATCCGTATATCATGGTTGGTATGACCGTAGATTCCACACTTCACATCCGTATATCATGGTTGGTATGACCGTAGATTCCACACTTCACATCCGTATATCATGGTTGGTATGACCGTAGATTCCACACTTCACATCCGTATATCATGGTTGGTATGACCGTAGATTCCACACTTCACATCCGTATATCATGGTTGGTATGATCGTAGATTCCACACTTCACATCCGTATATCATGGTTGGTATGACTGTAGATTCCACACTTCACATCCGTATATCATGGTTGGTATGACCGTAGATTCCACACTTCACATCCGTATATCATGGTTGGTATGACTGTAGATTCCACACTTCACATCCGTATATCATGGTTGGTATGACCGTAGATTCCACACTTCACATCCGTATATCATGGTTGGTATGACCGTAGATTCCACACTTCACATCCGTATATCATGGTTGGTATGACCGTAGATTCCACACTTCACATCCGTATATCATGGTTGGTATGACCGTAGATTCCACACTTCACATCCGTATATCATGGTTGGTATGACCGTAGATTCCACACTTCACATCCGTATATCATGGTTGGTATGACTGTAGATTCCCCACTTCACATCCGTATATCATGGTTGGTATGACCGTAGATTCCACACTTCACATCCGTATATCATGGTTGGTATGACTAGATTCCACACTTCACATCCGTATATCATGGTTGGTATGACCGTAGATTCCACACTTCACATCCGTATATCATGGTTGGTATGACTGTAGATTCCCCACTTCACATCCGTATATCATGGTTGGTATGACCGTAGATTCCACACTTCACATCCGTATATCATGGTTGGTATGACTGTAGATTCCCCACTTCACATCCGTATATCATGGTTGGTATGACCGTAGATTCCACACTTCACATCCGTATATCATGGTTGGTATGACTGTAGATTCCACACTTCACATCCGTATATCATGGTTGGTATGACTGTAGAATTGAAAAGTTGTGCCCTTGCCATAGTGTCTTTTAGATGCAGGAGTATAGGCTTGATGGTATTGAAGCTAGACTAGGCTGCAGCTCTTCGTCTGGAAATCTCCCGATCTAGGGTGTATGTGGCATTTATATCTTGCCCCAAGTATATGTAGGAGCTAACATCTTCGACTGGTACATTTCCCAGCTTGATCTCACATTTGAGACAGTATGGTTTAGGAGACATTGCATTTTCTTTTTGTTCATCCATAGTCTAACACCTCTACCACTGTCATCCATTTCGTTCAGGGAATGTTGGGCCTCCTCGATGGTGTGGCTGATGAGCACAGTGCCATCCGCAAAGTGTAGGTGGGTGAGCCTTTCTCCATCTATATTTATCCCTCTATCAGCCCAACTCAGCTGTTGGAAGTTGTCCTCAAGTGCTGCTGCGAAAAGCTTTGAAGAAATTGTGTCGCCCTGACACACTCTTATTGCTAGTGGAATAGGTATTGGACGGTGGTACAGAGTAATGTCCATACTGCATCCTGAGTTTATTTCTGCGATCATCCTCGGGTAATTTTCGGCCACGCTTCGGTTTCTTAGTTCATTTATCACGGCGTTGATCTCAATACTGTCGAAGTCTTTTTCATAATTTATAAACACTAGACATATGGGCAGACGTAGTTCACATGCTCTCTCCAGCAGCTGGTGGATTGTGTGTAGGTGGTCAGTAGTGGAGTACCCTCTTCTGAGTCCAGTCTACTCACGGGGTTGCTGGCTGATCCTGTTTGACAAGGACTTTGGAGAATATTTTGTATATCATCGGTAGTAAGCAGATAGGGCGATAGTTCTCCAGGAGTTTGGTTTCGCCCTTATCACACACACCTAAGAAATAACTGTACATCTGTTTCAGCTAAATGGGCCCACAATGGGTTGGTAACCCAAGCGTGCTGATGAAGTGGACTGGGGTCGTCCAGGCAGTTGTGCAATGCTTGACTTCATCTGTGTGTCACTCACTACTACAGGGATCACGTCGAGCCTCACCTTGTTAGCCAGACTGTTGTCCTCGACAACAGCCTGTTTCCAGAACGACAAACAAGGAGGTAGATGAGGGTCGTGACCAGTATATTTATCCTGACCATGGTTAACATTGTCTGATCAGGGTGTTTTGCCTGACCAGACGTTAGCCTCATCGTCCCATTTCAGCTAAATTGCAGGAGCTATGAGAATTAGTAAGATACAGAATAAGAAAAAAATAAAATAGGACATTTCTAGCAGTAAAAAACGATTTAAAGAAAGGATGTTATCATGTAAGTTGAGCCAGTATTTTGATATTGTGAACAGATGTGGTCTACAAAGATATGCCAGGAATATCAGATGCTGCACACAATAAAGTGTTGATGATTATTGCTCATGGAAATCTCTAACAAATACTTTGAATCTGGTGATGATGATGTCTCTTGACAACTTCATGTTCCAAATACTATGATGTTGGCTTGGCTTCGTTCATTCTCAATCTCCCGCTACCAAACCCTGAAAGGGCTTAAGAAACAGAATGTAGTCCAGAGAACAGAATGCGTTGTGTCGTAGTTTACAGCTTGACTGTGATATCTGTACCTTTCGGTCCAACACATCTGACTTCAGCAAGCATTTTTTTAGTACCGAGTTAGCATTCCCTCTTCGATCCCTTCTCCTTAGCCAGTCTGCTCTGTTGCAGCCTGTTATCCAGGATCCCTGCATGGAGGTGTAGAAGGGTCTTGGCAGCTCTGGTTCGCTGGCCCTGATGCTAGCAGTCAGCTATGGGATGTTGACTGCTGCAGCTCATGCGCTACTCAGCATCTTGATCCCCCTATGATGTTGATTTGCAGTCCTTTTTTTCAAACTAAATTTACGTTTAAATGTTAAATCAGGATGAATAAAATGTCACAGTTAGACATATAATTGTAACCACTTATAAAACAACTAGGTTAAGAATAGCAGAGATTAACAACTTAATTACTTCTTTACTTTCATAAAAAAACATGCAATGGTTGGATCAGCTGCGCTGAAGTTTTGATGAAAATCTGATGTGAATATCAACTAGCAAGGTGAGACCAGTGAGGTCAGTATAATATTGGTGGTATTGGCTTCATAGTAAACAACTACAATATATTGAAGATTTTAACGCATGTGTTGGATCAAAACAGGATAACAAGACCTCAGAAGACAAAGTAAATGATAGAAGTGATTACTTGATGATCTTTGTTGCAATGCACAAGTTCCATGTCATGAACACATACTGAAAAAAACCGACTGTGAAGTGATGGACATGGCCCTCAACCAAACTGGGAGAGCAAGGCTGAAATTGACTATATAAACAGTAGTGATATGACGTTTGTTACCAACTTAGAGGCACTGCATCGATTTGATGCAGGCAGCGACTACAGGTCGATCAGGGCAACAATAAACCTGAACATTCCTTACCTCAAAAGGCACCCCCAACTTTAGATGCTGGAAAGTTTGCAGACCATATTCAAAACCAGAATTGGCAATGTGTGGGATCTATTAGGCGATTGGAAGTATGCCCATCGAGAATGTCAATTTGTATGTCTACCTAGGCTAGGAAATCAACAACAATCACAACATTGATAAGGATGTCTCACGCAGGAGAGCAGCAGGTTGGCTCAGCTTCAACCGCATTAAACTGATACTCCAGCAGATGACAAATGTCACGGCCAGGGCTCACACCTTCAATAGCATGGTTATTCCAGCAATGGTATACGGCTGTGAGGTTTGGAGTCTGCGCAAATCAGACACATAGAAGCTCTAAATTACCTAAAAGGCCATGGTACAAAGAGTCCTAAATATCTCCCTAAGAGACCATATCCAAAAAACTGACATCTGCAACAAAATAGCCGCCTTCAAACGAGATAAAGAGATTAATTGTACCAAGCCCTTGGACAATCATGGTATTCCAGGGTGAAGGACAGACACTGATTCAAGCAGCTTTCAGCTACCTGGCATTAGGCAACCTTGGCTGATTGAATACCAGGATTCGGGGGATGGCGTGGCCTAGTGGTTAAGTGGCACGACTCACAATCCGAAGGTGCTGGGTTCGATTCCCATCACAGCACCGGCCGTTACCTCGGGGAAGCAAACCCTTAGAAAATGCAGGAGGAAGCAGACCCTTACATAAAATGCATGCTGAAGTCGGATGCACTGGGTCGACAGGCGCAAAATAAAAACCACAGTGCAATGCACACCCACCTTGGGGAATGGAGAAATAAGGTGAACGCAAAAACAAAAATACCAGGATTCAAGTAAGGTGTGATATTCCAAGTTTACTTGGTATTTATTAAATGAGTGCCGAGAATTTATCCGTGGTACAGTATTGTTTTTCTTATTGATTGTTCTCTCTGGAAGCCTGCCCCAGCTTTCCTAGTCCTTTAAATAACAAATAATGATCCCATCTTCTGTTGTGAAGATTTTCACTTCTTTTAACCTGCTGCACTCCAGTGGCATGAATTACGCCCCAACTCGGCCTACAAAAACGGTGTGCAGAAAAAAAATGTGTGTTTTTTAAACGGAGCCACTCCCGACAGCCATTTTTTTTCTGCTGAATAGGTCACCATATATACACAATATTTTGCCGATTAAAGTATCATATGTTCGATTACAAATGGCTTTTGAACAGTTTTAATTTTGTATACACAGTTTGGAGCAAGCCGACTTTTTGCGAAAGCTGAAGTAGGTTGTTGTGAACGATCTTTATCGAGTAGATCTGTTAATTTTGTTTGTTTAGATGAAAGAACTATGCTTAAATTGGAAACTAACAGTTGTATCGATAGTGTAAACACAGTATCGATACATTGTTGTAGTTTCCATGGTTTTCAATCGGAGCGACTAGGCCTAGTGGTCGAGTCCAAATTTTTTCTGAGATTTTCATACATTTCCAACTTTATCTTTTTGTATCTCAGAAACTAACAAACACACAACAAAAACAATAACACCCACATGTTCGTTATTCAATTGTGTCTCTACACACAAGAAAATCTTATTTGTTTACAAAGAAACAGAAAAGCTTAAAATTTTAAAAGTCGACTACCATAGCAAGAAATTCAGGTTAATTAATTAGGTCAAATTTTCGTCAAAATGAATGGATCCGGGAGCAGGTTAAGATCTATATTTTGCATAGTAAACTCACATTTCATTGATGCTAGCTAGGTCACATTTCTGTTGTGGAATAATGTAGATCAGCTCTTTAATATGTGGCTCATATTCTTGTCTAACTTAGTATTCTTTATCACAAACTAACATTCAAATTATGTTGCAGACCATGAGTTTGAGACCTCTGCAACAAATGAACACAAATGTCATTGTATGTCTCAGAGAAATCATTGACGTACTTATAGACACCAAACTTACATTCCAATTCTCCAGGAAAAGTCTTCTATGATCCAGCTGCAGATTATAAATAAATAATAATGACAATGAGTAGACATTAAACAAGACATACCTATGTCATTACACAATAAACAATGTTAGGAATGCGGCAGGTCACTGCGTAGATACTCTCTTGTGGTATTTGTAACAGGTGTTGGCAATATGTTGTGTGGCAATACTTATTGTGTTGTGATCCAGATTAATTGTACTGGGAACATAAGTATATTATAGATTCTCTTAGTAACAATTTTTTGTAGGTTTGAACAATTTTCATCATTTTTTTTCTGCGATGTCAATATTTTCTTTAGTAAAAATCACCTTTGATACATCACTTTGACTGAAGTTGAATTTGATAATTATAAATTATTTTGATGCAACAAGTCGCAGTAAATGAGTTATGTAGTAACTTACCACCATGCTCCTGCTGGACCATAGTGATCACCGATGAACGGCAAACAGGAGATTGCAAGTGGCACAGCCCAGCACAGACCCAAATACAGCCTGAAGACATGTTTTTAATGTGCACAATTAACATTCGTTGGCAAAGCCAATAAATAGGTTACAAATGGTCTATTTACAAAAAAAACTAAATGAGATACAAACTTGAAAACCATTTTTTATTGCACACACATTGTCTCTTATGTCTCAGCTTAACTTCCAGAACCATTGATTCACTTATCCCATCACTTTGTTAGTGCACCAAAACCAGCAGCATCAAAGTCTTTGGTCTGCTGTCTCGGCCACCAAAACCAGCAGCATAGAAGTCTTTGGTCTGCTGTCTTAGCCACCAAAACCAGCAGCATAGAAGTCTTTGGTCTGCTGTCTCAGCCCCCAAAACCAGCAGCATAGAAGTCTTTGGTCTGCTGTCTTAGCCACCAAAACCAGCAGCATAGAAGTCTTTGGTCTGCTGTCTCAGCCACCAAAACCAGCAGCATAGAAGTCTTTGGTCTGCTGTCTTAGCCACCAAAACCAGCAGCATAGAAGTCTTTGGTCTGCTGTCTCGGCCACCAAAACCAGCAGCATAGAAGTCTTTGGTCTGCTGTCTTAGCCACCAAAACCAGCAGCATAGAAGTCTTTGGTCTGCTGTCTCAGCCACCAAAACCAGCAGCATAGAAGTCTTTGGTCTGCTGTCTCGGCCACCAAAACCAGCAGCATAGAAGTCTTTGGTCTGCTGTCTCAGCCACCAAAACCAGCAGCATAGAAGTTTTTGGTCTGCTATCTTGGATACCAAAACCAGCAGCATAGAAGTCTTTGGTCTGCTGTCTCGGCCACCAAAACCAGCAGCATAGAAGTCTTTGGTCTGCTGTCTCAGCCACCAAAACCAGCAGCATAGAAGTCTTTGGTCTGCTGTCTTGGCCACCAAAACCAGCAGCATAGAAGTCTTTGGTCTGCTGTCTTGGCCACCAAAACCAGCAGCATAGAAGTCTTTGGTCTGCTGTCTTGGCCACCAAAACCAGCAGCATAGAAGTCTTTGGTCTGCTGTATTAGCCCCATTAGCACTTCACATGCAACTTCGTCATTCGTGAAACATTTTCTTCCAAGGTAGAATCATGCATTATGCTGTAGACTAAACCATGCAAACACACCCTATTGGGGTTGCTAAACTGTTTATTGTTACTCATCTGTCAACAACAAAGAGAAGCTGACTGGGGAACGAATAACAAAACAAAGCGAGGCTGACTGACAGCAGCACAAACACAACAACAAGGAGAAGCTGACTTTGGAACAAATAACAAAACAAAGCGAGGCTGACAACACAATTCAACAACAAAGAGAATCTAACCTAGAAACTGCAATAACAACACAAACTCAGGGTCAGAGAGAACCTGAAAACAAAACAAACTTAATGACTAATAATAGTACACTGTTTTAAACAAAGTAATGAATCACCAAACAGACAATGCTAGGAATATCAATTGGCGGCAGAACATAAACAATCTACGATATGCAGATGATATTGTTTTGATAGCCCAGAATGAAACCGACTTGCAGGAAATGGTAAACACAGTAGTTCAGCAAAGACCTCAGTTTAAATAAAAATAAATCAGAGGTGATGATAATGACTAAGAAACCGGGCTCTCCAAAATGCTGCGTCAAAGCGAAGAGAACCGAATTGAGACACATTAACACATTTAAATACCTGGGCACATATATAACATCAGATGGAAGATGCAATTATGAAATAAAAAGCAGGATAGCCCAAGCAAAATTGGTCTCCCAGACCATAAAGAGAATCTTGTACAATAACATCTTGTTGCTGTTGCTGGAACTGCGAAACAGAGTCGCTGCAAAACAGAGTCCTTGAATGATTTGTGAAACCAATACTGACATATGATTGTGAATAATGGACAATCAGCAAGCAAGTGCATAGATGTTTGTAAGCAATGGAGATAAGATTTTCCAGAAGAATGCAGCGGATCCCATGAACTGCAAGGAAGACTAATGATACTCAAAGACAACTCATTGCAAAGATCAGAACAAGGCAGGCATCCAAAGATCAGAACAAGGCAGGCATCCAAAGATCAGAACAAGGCAGGCATCCAAAGATCAGAACAAGGCAGGCATCCAAAGATCAGAACAAGGCAGGCATCCAAAGATCAGAACAAGGCAGGCATCCAAAGATCAGAACAAGGCAGGCATCCAAAGATCAGAAATGTTATGAGAAAAGGCGGTTTGGAGTACGTTATGGGAAAGATAGCAGGAATGAGA
This sequence comes from Ariolimax columbianus, assembly GCA_036924085.1. Taxonomy (NCBI): domain Eukaryota; kingdom Metazoa; phylum Mollusca; class Gastropoda; order Stylommatophora; family Arionidae; genus Ariolimax; species Ariolimax columbianus. The sequence goes on from JAVGWX010000021.1 coordinate 53,891,731, forward strand.
GACAGAATAAGACAGAAAGAGAAGATGTTGTGAAAGAAGTGGATGGAGGTCCAAGATCACCAACACCAACTGACAGGACACCTGATGATAATTGAATCAATAATCATGTATTCTACAAACTTAACTAGATTGTCATGAGTCTCAGTGCTATTTGTAATATGATGCCTTACCACTCAAATTTATCTGTGCTTGTTTGTCTAATGACATTCATAAAGAGGTTAAAGGTGATGCAAGACACTGACAGCAGCACTTGCCAGTCTGAAAATAAAAAGTCAAGTTGGATCAGCTGTAAAACATGGTGGACATAGGAATGACTGTAAAACATGGTGGACATAGGAATGACTGTAAAACATGGTGGGCATAGGAATGACTGTAAAACATGGCGGACATAGGAATGACTGTAAAACATGGTGGGCATAGGAATGACTGTAAAACATGGTGGACATAGGAATGACTGTAAAACATGGTGGATTTAGGAATGACTGTAAAACATGGTGGACATAGGAATGACTGTAAAACATGGTGGACATAGGAATGACTGTAAAACATGGTGGACATAGGAATGACTGTAAAACATGGTGGACATTGGAATGACTGTAAAACATGGTGGACATAGGAATGACTGTAAAACATGGTGGGCATAGGAATGACTGTAAACCATGGTAGGCATAGGAATGACTGTAAAACATGGTGGGCATAGGAATGACTGTAAAACATGGTGGGCATAGGAATGACTGTAAAACATGGTGGGCATAGGAATGACTGTAAAACATGGTGGGCATAGGATTGACTGTAAAACATGGTGGGCATAGGAATGACTGTAAAACACGGTGGACATAGGAATGACTGTAAAACACGGTGGACATAGGAATGACTGTAAAACATGGTGGACATAGGAATGACTGTAAAACATGGTGGACATAGGAATGACTGTAAAACATGGTGGACATAGGAATGACTGTAAAACATGGTGGACATAGGAATGACTGTAAAACATGGCGGGCATAGGAATGACTGTAAAACATGGCGGACATAGGAATGACTGTAAAACATGGTGGGCATAGGAATGACTGTAAAACATGGTGGGCATAGGAATGACTGTAAAACATGGTGGGCATAAGAATGACTGTAAAACATGGTGGGCATAGGATTGACTGTAAAACATGGTGGGCATAGGAATGACTGTAAAACATGGTGGACATAGGAATGACTGTAAAACATGGCGGACATAGGAATGACTGTAAAACATGGTGGGCATAGGAATGACTGTAAAACATGGTGGGCATAGGAATGACTGTAAAACATGGTGGGCATAAGAATGACTGTAAAACATGGTGGGCATAGGATTGACTGTAAAACATGGTGGGCATAGGAATGACTGTAAAACATGGTGGACATAGGAATGACTGTAAAACATGGTGGACATAGGAATGACTGTAAAACATGGTGGACATAGGAATGACTGTAAAACATGGTGGACATAGGAATGACTGTAAAACATGGTGGGCATAGGAATGACTGTAAAACATGGTGGGCATAGGAATGACTGTAAAACATGGTGGGCATAGGAATGACTGTAAAACATGGTGGGCATAGGATTGACTGTAAAACATGGTGGGCATAGGAATGACTGTAAAACACGGTGGACATAGGAATGACTGTAAAACATGGTGGACATAGGAATGACTGTAAAACATGGTGGGCATAAGAATGACTGTAAAACATGGTGGGCATAGGATTGACTGTAAAACATGGTGGGCATAGGAATGACTGTAAAACATGGTGGACATAGGAATGACTGTAAAACATGGTGGACATAGGAATGACTGTAAAACATGGTGGATTTAGGAATGACTGTAAAACATGGTGGACATAGGAATGACTGTAAAACATGGTGGACATAGGAATGACTGTAAAACATGGTGGACATAGGAATGACTGTAAAACATGGTGGGCATAGGAATGACTGTAAAACATGGTGGACATAGGAATGACTGTAAAACATGGTGGGCATAGGAATGACTGTAAAACATGGTGGGCATAGGAATGACTGTAAAACATGGTGGGCATAGGAATGACTGTAAAACATGGTGGACATAGGAATGACTGTAAAACATGGTGGACATAGGAATGACTGTACAACATGGTAGACATAGGAATGACTGTAAAACATGGTGGACATAGGAATGACTGTAAAACATGGTGGACATAGGAATGACTGTAAAACATGGTGGGCATTCACCATACTTAAGAGTCTGGAAGATTTCACCATACTTAAGAGTCTGGAAGATTTCACCATACTTAAGAGTCTGGAAGATTTCACCATGCTTAATAGTCTGGAAGATTTCACCATACTTAATAGTCTGGAAGATTTCACCATACTCAAGAGTCTGGAAGATTTCACCATACTCAAGAGTCTGGAAGATTTCACCATACTCAAGAGTCTGGAAGATTTCACCATACTTAAGAGTCTGGAAGATTTCACCATACTCAAGAGTCTGGAAGATTTCACCATAACTTAAGAGTATGGAAGATTTCACCATACTCAAGAGTCTGGAAGATTTCACCATACTCAAGAGTCTGGAAGATTTCACCATACTTAAGAGTCTGGAAGATTTCACCATACTTAAGAGTCTGGAAGATTTCACCATACTCAAGAGTCTGCGAGGAGGTAGTAGTAGTAGTTGCCATTACATGCAAAGATGGTGACAGCATCAGATTTATGTGGGCAGACGTGGCTATGTATGGGTCTGCATGTGGCTGTAAATTGTTATCATGGATCTATACACCCTACTGCATGAGTGGCACATGTGGATGGTGTTGGTAGTTGGGTCATCCCAACTGTCCGGACATTTTAATTTTCCCTGGATTGGAGATTTTCTGCTCAGCCTGATGAGTGCCATGTGGGATTACAGTGCATCTGATGCAAGTGACTCCCATGAGAAAACATCAACATGGAGGCCTTTCAAGGAGGCCTTTCGCAAATTCTTGTATCTTTTCTTCAGCCAACCTGATGTTTGCTTGCCTGTCACAGACAGCTCTCCCTCAATCTGAACCAGCGCCATTATGTCGTCATGGAATTGGTGGACCACTGAAATGAATTTCCCTGGGCAGCCAAATTAAACTGCAGGTTGATCATACTGCATCCTTGTCAAATGTCCAAACAACTTTATTTTCTGTGCTTCAATATAGTCATTAATGTAGTTCCCACCATATTTCTCAACTTGATGTTGCAAATATTGTTGTGAATTGTCTTTCCTGCTGCACTTCGAGCACATCACATTTCTCAATATTGCATTTGTGCCATCCAATAGGGCCCAAGTTTGACACTGATAACATAAATCTCTTGTATGTAATAACTCTTGTGTGTGTAATAAATTGAACATTTGTAATAAATCAAATGTGTAATAAATCAAATGTGTGTAATAAATTGAATGTTTGTAATAAATCAAATGTGTAATAAATCTCATGTGTGAAATAAACTGAATATTTGTAATAAATTGAATATTTGTAATAAATTGAATGTTTGTAATAAACTGAATATTTGTAATAAATTGAATGTTTGTAATAAATCAAATGTGTAATAAATCAAATGTGTGTAACAAGTTTGCTTTATGCAATGGTTTCCCAGATTTACTTGGATGTTGTACTTGCATAATTCTGAACATAAGAATATTAACTAAACACTGAGAAACACCAAGAAAAGTAAACTTTGACAGTTAACATAGTAGACAGGAAATTAGAATAAATGAGAAGTTACTAAAATAGACCAAAAGTCAAATATCATAATGGAAGATGTAACAATTAATAAATCAAAGCTGCAGGATTAGGGGAAAGTCAATAGTTAATAAAAACATATATAGTTAATGACTCAGTGATCATATCAGGACATAAAACACAAATGAAACCCATGTTTCAAAAGAGAAGATAGAAATTGTGAAACAGAAACAAGGAAGATAATGGGGGATGGTCAAAGATGTTTTCAACAACATGATACAGATATTGACTTCAACAACATGATACAGATATTGACTTCAACAACATGATACAGATATTGACTTCAACAACATGATACAGATATTGACTTCAACAACATGATACAGATATTGACTTCAACAACATGATACAGATATTGACTTCAACAACATGATACAGATATTGACTTCAACAACATGATACAGATATTGACTTCAACAACATGATACAGATATTGACTTCAACAACATGATACAGATATTGACTTCAACAACATGATACAGATATTGACTTCAACAACATGATACAGATATTGACTTCAACAACATGATACATATATTGACTTCAACAACATGATACAGATATTGACTTCAACAACATGATACAGATATTGACTTCAACAACATGATACAGATATTGACTTCAACAACATGATACAGATATTGACTTCAACAACATGATACAGATATTGACATTCAACAACATGATACAGATATTGACATTCAACAACATGATACAGATATTGACTTCAACAACATGATACAGATATTGACTTCAACAACATGATACAGATATTGACTTCAACAACATGATACAGATATTGACTTCAACAACATGATACAGATATTGACTTCAACAACATGATACAGATATTGACTTCAACAACATGATACAGATATTGACTTCAACAACATGATACAGATATTGACTTCAACAACATGATACAGATATTGACATTCAACAACATGATACAGATATTGACTTCAATAACATGATACAGATATTGGCTTCAACAACATGATACAGATATTGACATTCAACAACATGATACAGATATTGACTTCAACAACATGATACAGATATTGACTTCAACAACATGATACAGATATTGACTTCAACAACATGATACAGATATTGACTTCAACAACATGATACAGATATTGACTTCAACAACATGATACAGATATTGACTTCAACAACATGATACAGATATTGACTTCAACAACATGATACAGATATTGGCTTCAACAACATGATACAGATATTGACTTCAACAACATGATACAGATATTGGCTTCAACAACATGATACAGATATTGACATTCAACAACATGATACAGATATTGACTTCAACAACATGATACAGATATTGACTTCAACAACATGATACAGATATTGACTTCAACAACATGATACAGATATTGACTTCAACAACATGATACAGATATTGACTTCAACAACATGATACAGATATTGACTTCAACAACATGATACAGATATTGACTTCAACAACATGATACAGATATTGACATTCAACAACATGATACAGATATTGACTTCAACAACATGATACAGATATTGGCTTCAACAACATGATACAGATATTGACATTCAACAACATGATACAGATATTGACTTCAACAACATGATACAGATATTGACTTCAACAACATGATACAGATATTGACTTCAACAACATGATACAGATATTGACTTCAACAACATGATACAGATATTGACTTCAACAACATGATACAGATATTGACTTCAACAACATGATACAGATATTGACTTCAACAACATGATACAGATATTGACTTCAACAACATGATACAGATATTGACTTCAACAACATGATACAGATATTGACTTCAACAACATGATACAGATATTGACTTCAACAACATGATACAGATATTGACTTCAACAACATGATACAGATATTGACATTCAACAACATGATACAGATATTGACTTCAACAACATGATACAGATATTGACTTCAACAACATGATACATATATTGACTTCAACAACATGATACAGATATTGACTTCAACAACATGATACAGATATTGACTTCAACAACATGATACAGATATTGACTTCAACAACATGATACAGATATTGGCTTCAACAACATGATACAGATATTGACTTCAACAACATGATACAGATATTGACTTCAACAACATGATACAGATATTGACTTCAACAACATGATACAGATATTGACTTCAACAACATGATACAGATATTGACATTCAACAACATGATACAGATATTGACTTCAACAACATGATACAGATATTGACTTCAACAACATGATACAGATATTGACTTCAACAACATGATACAGATATTGGCTTCAACAACATGATACAGATATTGACTTCAACAACATGATACAGATATTGGCTTCAACAACATGATACAGATATTGACTTCAACAACATGATACAGATATTGACTTCAACAACATGATACAGATATTGACTTCAACAACATGATACAGATATTGACTTCAACAACATGATACAGATATTGACTTCAACAACATGATACAGATATTGACTTCAACAACATGATACAGATATTGACTTCAACAACATGATACAGATATTGACATTCAACAACATGATACAGATATTGACTTCAACAACATGATACAGATATTGACTTCAACAACATGATACAGATATTGACTTCAACAACATGATACAGATATTGACTTCAACAACATGATACAGATATTGACTTCAACAACATGATACAGATATTGACTTCAACAACATGATACAGATATTGGCTTCAACAACATGATACAGATATTGACTTCAACAACATGATACAGATATTGACTTCAACAACATGATACAGATATTGACTTCAACAACATGATACAGATATTGACTTCAACAACATGATACAGATATTGACTTCAACAACATGATACAGATATTGACTTCAACAACATGATACAGATATTGACATTCAACAACATGATACAGATATTGACTTCAACAACATGATACAGATATTGACTTCAACAACATGATACAGATATTGACTTCAACAACATGATACAGATATTGGCTTCAACAACATGATACAGATATTGACTTCAACAACATGATACAGATATTGGCTTCAACAACATGATACAGATATTGACTTCAACAACATGATACAGATATTGACTTCAACAACATGATACAGATATTGACTTCAACAACATGATACAGATATTGACTTCAACAACATGATACAGATATTGACTTCAACAACATGATACAGATATTGACTTCAACAACATGATACAGATATTGACTTCAACAACATGATACAGATATTGACTTCAACAACATGATACAGATATTGACTTCAACAACATGATACAGATATTGACTTCAACAACATGATACAGATATTGACTTCAACAACATGATACAGATATTGACTTCAACAACATGATACAGATATTGACTTCAACAACATGATACAGATATTGACTTCAACAACATGATACAGATATTGGCTTCAACAACATGATACAGATATTGACTTCAACAACATGATACAGATATTGACATTCAACAACATGATACAGATATTGACTTCAACAACATGATACAGATATTGGCTTCAACAACATGATACAGATATTGACATTCAACAACATGATACAGATATTGACTTCAACAACATGATACAGATATTGACTTCAACAACATGATACAGATATTGACTTCAACAACATGATACAGATATTGGCTTCAACAACATGATACAGATATTGACTTCAACAACATGATACAGATATTGGCTTCAACAACATGATACAGATATTGACTTCAACAACATGATACAGATATTGACTTCAACAACATGATACAGATATTGACTTCAACAACATGATACAGATATTGACTTCAACAACATGATACAGATATTGACTTCAACAACATGATACAGATATTGACTTCAACAACATGATACAGATATTGACTTCAACAACATGATACAGATATTGACTTCAACAACATGATACAGATATTGACATTCAACAACATGATACAGATATTGACATTCAACAACATGATACAGATATTGACTTCAACAACATGATACAGATATTGACTTCAACAACATGATACAGATATTGACATTCAACAACATGATACAGATATTGACTTCAACAACATGATACAGATATTGGCTTCAACAACATGATACAGATATTGACTTCAACAACATGATACAGATATTGACTTCAACAACATGATACAGATATTGACTTCAACAACATGATACAGATATTGACTTCAACAACATGATACAGATATTGACTTCAACAACATGATACAGATATTGACTTCAACAACATGATACAGATATTGACTTCAACAACATGATACAGATATTGACTTCAACAACATGATACAGATATTGACTTCAACAACATGATACAGATATTGACTTCAACAACATGATACAGATATTGACTTCAACAACATGATACAGATATTGACTTCAACAACATGATACAGATATTGACTTCAACAACATGATACAGATATTGACTTCAACAACATGATACAGATATTGACTTCAACAACATGATACAGATATTGACTTCAACAACATGATACAGATATTGACTTCAACAACATGATACATATATTGACTTCAACAACATGATACAGATATTGACTTCAACAACATGATACAGATATTGACTTCAACAACATGATACAGATATTGACTTCAACAACATGATACAGATATTGACTTCAACAACATGATACAGATATTGACTTCAACAACATGATACAGATATTGACTTCAACAACATGATACAGATATTGACATTCAACAACATGATACAGATATTGACATTCAACAACATGATACAGATATTGACTTCAACAACATGATACAGATATTGACTTCAACAACATGATACAGATATTGACATTCAACAACATGATACAGATATTGACTTCAACAACATGATACAGATATTGGCTTCAACAACATGATACAGATATTGACTTCAACAACATGATACAGATATTGACTTCAACAACATGATACAGATATTGACTTCAACAACATGATACAGATATTGACTTCAACAACATGATACAGATATTGACTTCAACAACATGATACAGATATTGACTTCAACAACATGATACAGATATTGACTTCAACAACATGATACAGATATTGACTTCAACAACATGATACAGATATTGACTTCAACAACATGATACAGATATTGACTTCAACAACATGATACAGATATTGACTTCAACAACATGATACAGATATTGACTTCAACAACATGATACAGATATTGACTTCAACAACATGATACAGATATTGACTTCAACAACATGATACAGATATTGACTTCAACAACATGATACAGATATTGACTTCAACAACATGATACAGATATTGACTTCAACAACATGATACATATATTGACTTCAACAACATGATACAGATATTGACTTCAACAACATGATACAGATATTGACTTCAACAACATGATACAGATATTGACTTCAACAACATGATACAGATATTGACTTCAACAACATGATACAGATATTGACTTCAACAACATGATACAGATATTGACTTCAACAACATGTTACAGATATTGACATTCGAACAATAACTCACAAATTAAGAATGAGATGAAGTGTTTATCTTTGCTGCATGACACAGAAGTATGGACAATGTGCATACAGTTGGAAGACAGAACATTGGCCTTTGAAATGTGGACATGTCATAGATAACAACTAGTATGTAAATGTGGACATGTCATAGATAACAACTGGTATGTAAATGTGGACATGTCATAGAAAACTTTCCATATATGGTTTGTTGATGGAGGATGTACAGATGGAAAATAAAGTCTGAGAGAAATTTTCATAATTTCGACAAATCTGTTGCCACTACCAATGAAAGCATATCAGTTGTAGTTGATAGATTTAAATATTTTCAGAAATAAAACACAGGGATGTTGGAGATGATCAGGTCAGTCTATTTGAGATAGAATAATTTCTGGCATAATAAGCAGGGATGTTGGAGATGATCAGGTCAGTCTATTTGAGATAGAATAATTGAAACAGAATACTTAGTGTTGTCATTGTAGCCAGTTTTGCCCAGGTGTCCATTTTTGTCATTTTTTTCTTCAGGAGCCCAGAGGAATGGGGTTTTACAGGCCAGGTGACCAGGGCTCAAAGGGTTAAATATAAAGTCAGGAGAAGCAATTCTGACAAATAAATGTAATTATGAAGTATCAGGCACATCAGCTTACACATCACGATGAAGGAAAAAATTAGCAAGAGTGAAGTTACATATTGAACATGTTTCCAACTCTTCTACCAGAAAGCTGGCACTAATAAAATCATTTCATTGTACTTTCTTTTTTTGTGTGTTCACCTTATTTCTCTATTCCTCAAGGCGGTGTGCGTTGCACTGTGGTTTTTATTTTGCGCCTGTCGGCCCAGTGCATCCAACTTCAGCATTCATTTTATGTAAGGCTCTGCTTCCTCCTGCATTTTCTAAGGGTTTGCTTCCCCGGGGTAACGGCCGGTGCTGTGATGGGGATCGAACCCAGCACCTTTGGATTGTGAGTCGTGTCACTTATCCACTAACCCACGCCGTCCCAAATTGTACTTCTAAATGTGTAAGTAAAACATAATATTCTGTCTAATAAGTAATAACAGGAAGACACACATCTAAAATTTTAAAACAAGGGCTCAGATAGATAGTTTCAACAGTTTCAACTGCAGTTACCCACTAGAATGATTGTTATCTTACCAAAAAATGTAAGCCACCAGCCTTGGAAGTTGCACACAGGACCATCAACTATGTCAGCACTCTGTCCAAATAAAAACATAACAATTGTCTCTTTGGCAAGATCGTGCTAATAACAAAATAACAGATATTTTGAATGTGAATATGTTTAAATAACATACTTGGAATCCTGGCATTCAAACAGGCATGTTTAATGTCTGTTGCCAGGTAGTCGAAGGCTTCGGTTTTACATATGTAGTAGGTATTTTAACTTCCTGCGACTTACTGCGCCTGGAGGAAGTCTTGATATTCCTAGACACATTCATCATAGGTGTCTCAATCTGTATAGACCATGACCTGTAAGTTTTGTCCAGCTCTGTCTCCTGTATTTCGACATTGTCTGCTATGGCTGTAAAGGCCGATCAGCGAGTGACAGTCCTTGCCACAGATCGTACAACCATACTGAGCAGGCTGGCTTGCCTGGAGTGACAGTCCCTGTCACAGATCGTACAACCATACTGAGCAGGCTGGCTTGCCTGGGAGTGACAGTCCTTGCCACAGATCGTACAACCATACTGAGCAGGCTGGCTTGCCTGGAGTGACAGTCCCTGTCACAGATCGTACAACCATACTGAGCAGGCTGGCTTGCCTGGCTGTTCCTTGATCTCTTCAGTCTTTCTCTTTTCTCTGCAGCCAGAAGACCTCTATGAGCATCAGCAGTTACTATGGCCCCTGCAACTGACTATCTCCAGATAGCTCGATCCTGAGCAATTGTGGGACGGCCGATTCTTCTAGCTCCAATGGCTAGCTGTCCGTAAAGGATATCCTTTGGCAGCCTCCCGTCTTCCATGCGATAAACATGTCCCAAAAAACCGTAGACGTCGCTGGCTCAACATCGAGTACATGCTGTGAGTGTTTGCTCTCTGCAAGACCGTATTATGTGACACTCTCTCTTACCACCCAATCCCCAATATGCGCCGTAGACACCTCACGTGAAAGGGGTTGGGCCGCCGTTTCTGTTTAGTGTACATGCTCAGGTCTTGCTTCCATACATGAGAGTGGCAAGAATGCAGGTCTGATAGACCTGGACCTTCGTGCAGTGAGACAGTGCAGTGTTATCCCAGACTCTCTTCGTCAGGCAGGCATGACGGTACTTGCATGCCAAGCCTAATGTCTATCTCCTTCTCAAGCGAGAGAGTGTTGCTGATGGCAGACCCCAGATAAGTGAAACTGTTAACGACCTCAAGAGTGACGCGATCAATCTTTATGGAGGGCATAGTGGTAATGCCCTGTGCGCAGACCTTTGTCTTCTCCAGACATATGGTGAGCCCAAATTGCTTGCACCCTCTGCAAATCTGTCTCCCAGTCTCCGCAGAGCCTCCTTATTATTGGTCACTAGAACTGCATCATCCACAAATAGCATCTCCCTAATGAGCACCATCCTCAGAGGTCCAAAAGAGGATCAGCGCGACCACACATCTCTGCTTCACTCCACTCTTGATGGGAAAAGAGTTTGAAGTTGATCCGTCGTATAGAACTGAGCCCTTTATATCAGTGTGAAAAGAAATTATCATGCTTCTCAGTTTTGGGGAACAACCGATCTTCTCGAGGAGTTCGAATAGACCCTTCTTACTAACCAAGTCGAAGGCCTTGGTGAAGTCTAGAAACATCATAAAGAGCGACTGGTCTTATTCTCTGCACTTCTCCTGGTTTTGGTGAAGTAAGAAAATCATATCCGTTGTTGATCTACCTACTCTAAAGCCACACTGGGATTTTTGGTACACCCTGACAGCGAGCAGTCTCAACCTGTTTAGTAGCATGAGGGTGTAAACTTTGCCTACAATGCTCAGGAGTGAGATCCCTCATTAGTTACTGCAGTCCCTGTGGTCACCTTTGTTTTTGTAAATAGTCACAATTATGGCGTCACACATATCTTGAGGGACAGCACCTTCCTCTCAGCAGAGGCATAGAAGATCGAACATCGGCTGGGCTAGTTCTGATTTCCCGCATTTGATGGCTTCGGGTAGGATACCATGTCCCCCTGGTGCTTTGCCATTTGAGAGGTAGTTGATAGCCTTATCAAGCTCATCCAGAGTAGGTGGTTTGTCAAGCTCGTGGTCTGTCAAGTTCCTCCATGATGGTCAGAACCTGTAGCCTGCACAAGGCCTCATCAGTGACCACCGTTTCCTGAGAGTAGAACATAAAGTAGTGCTCCATCCATCTACTGGTCACAGTCCATGATTCTCACACCTGTCAGAGAGTTCAGGGGGGCAGCACCTCTCCCAGTAGGCCCAAGTACCATCTTCATGCCTCTATACATGCTCTGGATATTTCCCGTCTCTGCATTTAACTGAATTTCTTCCCACAGTTTCTGCCAGTACTCATTCGTGCATTGTCTAGTGACTCGTTGATTGGTGCCTCGGGCCATCCTGAGGGCAGCAAGCATCCTCTCATTTGGACATTTTTTATAATTGATGAAAGCTTCTCGTTTGGCCTCAATTACTGGCTCCATTCTTGCGAGATGTGCATTGAACCAGTCGTAATTGGCCCGTTCCCACATGCCAAACATAGCTAAAGTTGTATTATAGATGGCACCTTTCTTCTTCTTCTTCTTCGTACGCAGTCAGACAGTAACCATTATTTTTTCGAAAAAAGCGGCGGTCATCCTGAGGCTGTCGACACTGCCATAGAGCTTGTCTTGCAGTTCCACTGGTGATGGCCACATCTGCTCTCTCTGATCCTCATATGTCGGGCAGTTCTGCAGCAGATGTTCAGCTGTCATTTTACCGGTACCGCACGAGCATTCGTCGGTACCACCTATCTTTAATTTGTTGAATAGGTGGTACCTCAGTCTATTGTGGCCAGTGCGAAGTCTGAAGACAACGACCTGCTCTCTTCTGTTCAACTGGTAATAGGCATCGTTTTTGGTGTAACCAGTATGTTCGGTTTCCCATTTGGTCATGTATCTGGCTTTGATAAGCCATTTTGACTCTTCGTACGCCATACTAGTATCTGTTTGTGGTAGTCTTGCACCTTCTTTTGCCAGTCTGTCTGCCTCCTCGTTGCCTTGGATGTTGCAGTGTGATGGGACCCACTGTACCACTACCCTTTTTGGTGCGGACTGCTGGCACAGTTTGCAGAGTGCTGCTCTTAAGTCATTAAGCTCAGTGTTTTTCTGGCTTTTTAGCGCTGTGACTACGGCGAGAGCATCTGTAAGCAGGACTAAATGGCTTTCATTTTCTTTGTGTGTCACCATTTCTTCCACTGCCGCCCTCAATGCCTCTGCCTCCGCTCTGAAATTGCTTGTGTACTTACCTGTAGCGAATGACAGTGTTATTTTTGTGCCATTTGGTAGGTTCAGGAATGCTCCTGCCCCTCCGTTCTGTGTAGTGTTTGTTACAGAACCGTCGGTGTATGCATGGGTCCAGTCCATGCTTGGGTTGTTTTTCGATATAAAGCTTAGGGTAGTATCTCTCCTTTCTTTTTCAGTCTGGCAGTTTTTGTTTCCAATACCTGGTATATTTTCTACCACCTCTGGAAATATATCCTGCCTCCAGGTAGGTTTTCGTACAGTAGTGATGGGTTTTGGTGTTGTTAGTGCGTTTATGGGATCTTCGTGCATCTTTGCTTTGGCTATTTCTGCAAAGTTTCTCCGCTTTAGTTTCCCATTTCCCAAATTGTTTAGTCTCTGGTGCATTGGATGGTCAGTCAGTCTTCGGAGTTTCTCTGACTGCAGCTGGGCTCTGCAGTCTCTTCTTTCGGTCATGGATTGCAGTTTTGGATGGCACCTTTCATAACATTCCACTTAGCTGTGGCGTCAAACTCAGATCCTTCCTGAAGAGCAAGATTCAGGTCAGACACAAACCTCTCCGCCTTGAAAGGAATCACCATCTGCGCAGTGTTGATGCAGGGGTGCCCCATCTGTTTGGAGCGGTATATTGTGCGAAGCTGCAAGCGTACCCTGCTGCATACAAGAGCATGGTCAGAGTCGCAATCTGCACTGCGATAGCTTCTAGTGGAGAGGACCATGTTTACAGTCTGGTGACAATCAAGTGTGACTTGAGGTGTTTCCAGGATACTTTATGTTGTGGCCTGCCCTTGAAGAAAGTATTTGCGATACATAGGTCTTGTTGAGTGCACAGCTCCAGCAACCTCTGACCATTGTTATTTATCCTGCCAATACCACGATGTCCAAGGCAGGTGGGCCATGCTATGTGGTCCCCACCTACTCTAGCATTAAAGTCACCAAGAAGGATGAGTGCTTCTTTGACAGATTAACTCATTCCATGCCATACGCCGCACACTGCACCACAGCGCATTCTTTTGCAGCCGATTCGCCGTACCCTGCGCCATGTGAGTTGTTTCATTAATGTTCGTATTTCTAGTTTTACAACTACATCCTTTAGTATCTATTTTTATCCTTCCGGTTTACTACAATAACAGCGTCAGTTTTGATAGTGAATTATTCCAGCGTGGACCTTTCTATTATCGATTTAACTTGTATTTCTGAAGTGTTTTTTTGTGCTGCTAAACGTAAACAAGCGAGAATGGAACCAGCTCCTTCAGCTAATCATCGTCCCAACCGTGTGACAGCCGATCAAGCGAGGATTTTGATAGAACAATCTATGTATGATACTGACAGTAGTGATGTAGAAGTAGATGTTGACATTGATTATCAGAACAGTTACAGTGAATTGGTAGATGATGACTATCACGACCATCAAGACCCTGCTGCCACGCCCACAGCTAGTTCTAGTCGTTAAAATGATTTTGATACTGAACCCTCGACCTCAAAACGTCCGAGATCTAATATAAATCTAGTAGCTGGAAAAGGTAGAGCAGGAAATGTGAACTCTGCAACTAGATCTAGAAGTCACAGAAGTGCCCCAGTAGAAAGAGATGAGTGGCATGAAGTCAGAGAAGGTTCCACAAAAAATGCTTTCCGATTTATTCCTAAGCAAGAACCAGGTCTTACAGGGCAGTCAACAGCAATTGAGTGCTTTTCAGCACTGTTTGATCAAGAAGTCAAGACATTACTTGTTGTTTCTATAAATGCATATGCTCGGAAGAAAATTACTATTAACACTCCATCTCTTCGTCGCTCAGTGTACTCCCGTTGGGTTGACATTACTCCCCATCAGCTTGATAAATTTCTTGCCGTTATTATCATGATCGGCATTGATAGACGGCCAGAGATTCCTGACTACTGGTCTTTGGCGCCTGAATTGTACACACCATGGTACCACTCAATGTTTCCTCGTAATCGTTTTCAGGATATATTCTATACAATGATGCATGCAGGTGGCGAAAGTGCTGAAGGCAAAGATAAAATCGAGCCATTCATGAATCTACTCCTGAGAAAGTACCGAGCAGCATTTTACCCCTATCAGGATTTGAGTATAAATGAGATGGTGATAGGGTTCAAAGGCAGATGGAAGTTCAAGCAGTATAATGCTGCAAAACCCTAGAAGTACCACATAAAAACGTTTGACCTTTGCGACTCGGCAACGGGATATGTGAACAACATACTTACTTATTTTGGTACTAAAACATCTTACAACCCCGATGCAGACCCTACATCAAGTAATGCTGTCAAAGTTTTTGACACATTGTTATCTTACGTTGGCACGGGACACAAGATTTTTGCAGATCGCTTCTACACGACTCGTGTTCTAGTTGATTATCTTCTTGAGCGTTGTCAGTATTATACTGGCACACTCAATGTCAATCGTGTTGGCTTTGCTCTGAAGTTGAAGACCCTCAATCTTCCGTACCGTGAGATGCGTTGGTTTCAGAATCAGCATGAAACCATAATGTGTGTTGGATTTAGGGACAAAAAGGCAAAGAAGAGTGTCCTCATGGTCAGCACAGATGCAGTTGTTGAGACAACACGAGTCAAGGATGTTGACAAGCCATCAATGATTCAGAAGTACAACATGTGCATGAATGATTGGGATACTTTGAATCAGAAGGTCACCTATTGTTGCACCTTTGAAAGGAAAACAATAAAATGGTGGAAGAAGGTGTTTTATTGGCTACTTGAAGTCAGGTCAACGCTTTCATTCTTCACACTTTGACTCGTGAAGCTGGCTCTAAGCGATTGAGCCTGAAGAAGTTCAAGCGAGAACTTGTGACTCAGCTCACACATCATGCTGCTGCAACAGTTCCTGAAGTAGGTGATGCTCCAAGAAAGCCTGGCAGACAACCAGCTGCAAACCCCTTGGAACCACTCCAAGACAAGAGACACATCATCTCGTATTCGAAAAGAGACAGAAATTGTGTCACCTGTGCCACTCCCACAGAACGCAAGCGTACACATTTCATCTGCTTGGGATGTACAAATCAGCCTCACTTACACCCCAAGGATTGCTTTGAGGCCTTCCATAAAGCATAACATCCTTTACTGCATGTTAGCAGTCACAGTGTGCAGTGCATATAGTTTTTACATTTTTGAATATGTTCGTCAATGTTTTCAACGTCGACATCATCTTTAGTAAATGTGTCATATCGTCACTTCTGTCAGATCTATTTCCTTCAAATTTGGCCTGGACTTCACTAATTGGAATGTGAACTAATTAGTATAAGCAAAAAATGGATGGGCATTGCAGATGCTGAGATAATGAAGAGTAAGGGTACCATATGTCACTGAATATTTAAATATTTTTTTTCATTGCCTCTAATATTTTTTACTGTTTCTTCTAAATTACTTTATGCGTGTCTGTGCAATCTTCTTTATCTAGTAGATTGTCCATTTGCCTTCAAATTGATGTATAATAAGATACAGATAAGTTTATTTATTAAACTTGTTATTGTGATTTAAAAAACATAACCACTGGTATTTTTTGCCTCCCTTAATTTGACTGCGTACAGCTGAGAAAACAATTGCGCGTGGAAAGAGTTAAATAATATGTATCATGGAAATTGACTTGACAAGTAGATATGAAAGTCTTACCATCAAATAAGCTATGCTGTCTAGAAAAGCTGCGATGCTGAGGTACAGTATCAGGCGCTGCAAAAATAATCAATACACATTCTTTACTTTACAACACAAATTAAAATATAATGTACACATGACAACTTGTAACCTTTTATAACAAAGTGTCATAGTGAAATCCGAATTCAAATGTTGTCTAACAATGTTAACAACTCTTTTTCATATTTCTAACAGCTTGGTTCTAGATTACTGTTTTGATAATTTTCTCAAATAAATTTGTATTAACTTGCAATGAGATGTGCAGTAGTCCCCTGAAGAATTATCTTCATCCCCAATGGCAATTGTTGCCATGGGACCCAGATTTATTTAGTGAAAGTGTCAGAATGTAGAATTGTTCTCCATTGTGTGCATAGTTCTAATCACAATTATCTATTGCAGTGAATATTTTCCTAGGTAAAGGGAAAAGAGCACAGGTAAAACAGAGAGTAAAAAAAAACAAATGATACAAGCCAAACCTTGGAATAGTTATAAAGATGATCGACAAATAGTGTAAATTTGTATGTACATGATTTAGGAAGATCAAGAGCAGATAGAATTGAAGAAAAATATTTAAAAGTCATTGGGTTTAGAACTTAGTTACATAAACACAAAAGGAAATTTGGAAGAAGAAATGATTATTGTTATTATACTTCTCATGTAAACAGTGAAGGTGAAGTACGAACAAATGGAGGTATGACAAATTGGTTTCCAGTACTGAGTGGTGAACGGCAGGTGTGTTCTTTCTCCATTGTTGTTCATAAGTTAAATGGATAAAATTACACAGTTAGCTAACACTCATAAAGAGTCCCTCAATGAACTGTTGTTTGCTGATGATCAGGTCATCTTTTACCAAAATGGAGAATACCTGTAACCTCACTTGAACTATCTCCATTTTGCTTGTAACGAATATGATATGAAGATCAAAACCGACAAGACAGAAACTATGTTCATATCACGTTATCAAGTGCAGAGAAGTTTCCACATCAGTGTCTTTGGTATCAAGCAAGTACAGGAGTTCACATTTCTAGGTAGTATGTTGACTGATGATGGCAGAGTGGACAGAGAGATTGCACATAGAATTAAGAAGACAGTGCCTACTATCAAATTGCACTGATTTTGAAACACCCTAGAGTGCTTCTTTCAACTAAGAGGAGACTGATAAATACATATTTATTTCTACATTGTGTTACCAATGTCAATCTTTGGCCTTACTAGAAACACATAAGAGTAAGATCCAGAGCTGTGAGAGAAGTGCAGCCAAAAAGAAAATACATGACCGAGTCCGCAACATCATGATGAAGCAGACAGTGAGGACAAACCCATTTTCTGCCTACATTGACTCACAACAAATCAAGTGATTTGATCATTTGGTTAGAATGCTTTATGACCAGCCTGCCTGCATCAAGAGCATACCAAATCCAGGTCTGGTCCTCGAGCAAGGAGCAGACCTCAACGTCAGTGGATCGAGGGTGTCCCTGACACTCTCAGGAAGTTTTACACCTAACGACAACACAAGCCTCCCTCTTGGCGATAACAAGAAATCTATGCAACCTGCCTCTCCGTGACACCATATGGCAAGGGCAGTAGGACAAAAGAAGAAAAAATATACTTCTCAAATTAGGACTGATAAGACATAAAATACGAATTTGTCAGAAGAATGGATGGTGCACAATGATGGTTGTAGCCTTGTCTTCCTGCCATATTTAACAAAGTTAACCAAGTCATAGAGATATAGAGAGAGTGCGAGAGAGAGAGAGAATGAGAGCCAGACTAAAAGATGACTCAAATTAGAAAGAACATCCCTGTTTCACGGGGAATAACAAAGATCAATGATAAAATAAACCCATAACAGTAAAACACTCATGCAACCATACAAACCTGAGTAAAAACAACATATCTTCGAAACAGCCAGATGATGAATATCACAAAGAGACTGGTGAGAACAAAAATATTACATTAATACAGCAATTTACTCACTCACCATCAATGAGAGTATTAATAAAGTTGCCTTTTCATGGGAAATCACAAATGTCAAACAATAAACATGATTAATTTAACAAATTGTTTTTTAAATATACATAATAATAAATGACATAATAAGACATAAGTATATATTTATTTCTCCATTTACAAATACTCGTTGCAATACCCGTTTTTGAGGAATGTTTTTAACATTTAGTCTTGAGTTTGTTTTTTTAATGATTAAAAAGTTTTTTTAAACATTTCTTTTGGAATCAGTACAGTGGACAAAATACTGTCTAGAATATTTGTTAGTGCATCCAGACCAAAGTCTTAAAAGGCCTTGTATTTCATGTGTGATGTTGCTTGGTCCAAGAGGTTGCCACTTTATAGGCTACTTGGGGCAGCAATTATTGGAATATTACCAGGGCTTGTTATAACAAATGTTATTATATTAAAATGTTATTATATTAAAATGTTATTATATTAAAATGTTATTATATTAAAATGTTATTATATTAAAATGTTATTATATTAAAATGTTATTATATTAAAATGTTATTATATAAAGAACGAAAAGAAATTCTGCAATCTGTGGGTTGCTGATTCCTCTACTGGTTCCTCTACTGCAGATGAATCATCTATCATGTAGTCATCCATTACTTTCAGTATGTCCCCATGTTCATTGAATATCCCCATTATGGGTACTTTCAGTATGTCCCCATGTTCGTTGAATATCCCCATTATGGGTACTTTCAGTACGTCCCCATGTTTGTTGAATATCCCCATTATGGGTACTTTCAGTACGTCCCCATGTTCGTTGAATATCCCCATTATGGGTACTTTCAGTATGTCCCCATGTTCGTTGAATATCCCCATTATGGGTACTCCATTACTTTCAGTATGTCCCCATGTTCATTGAATATCCCCATTATGGGTACTTTCAGTATGTCCCCATGTTCGTTGAATATCCCCATTATGGGTACTTTCAGTACGTCCCCATGTTTGTTGAATATCCCCATTATGGGTACTTTCAGTATGTCCCCATGTTCGTTGAATATCCCCATTATGGGTACTCCATTACTTTCAGTATGTCCCCATGTTCGTTGAATATCCCCATTATGGGTACTTTCAGTATGTCCTCCAAATTCCAGTCTGCGCAGATGACTTCAGCCTAAGGACATCTTTATCTTCACCCAACAGTGTGTTCTACCCATCACGTCATCTGCAAATGCAAGTTCCGATTTGAAACTTCCAGTATTCTACTTCATACTTTTTTGTCCGTTTTTTGCAGGCTTTGATGACTTCATCCATGAGGAGTATGAAAAGGTACAGTGATAGAATGTCACCCTGTCTTACTCCACTAGTGGTCCTGAACTCTCCTGACTTTTGATCTGATGTCCGCACATAATTTCTGCATATTTCATAGAAACTCTGTATGGCAGAGATCAGTGGTCCTGAACTCTCCTGACTTTTGATCTGATGTTCGCACATAATTTCTGCATATTTCATAGAAACTCTGTATGGCAGAAATCAGGGGTCTTGGGATGTTGTTCCTTGTCAGACACTCCCAGAGTTTGTCCCAAGTGACTTTATGAAATGCTTTCTCCAAATCCAAAAAGCAGAGATGCCTCTCCTTATCATCCTCAAAAGCCTTTTCCCTCAGTTGTCTGAGTGCAAAGATAAGGTCTTGGGTACTTCTGTTTGCCCGAAACCCACATTGAGTTTCATCCATATTTGGCTCTGCTGGACATCTTAATCGCCGTTCTAGAATCCTAGAGTAGACTTTTGCGGGGATACTGAGAAGGGAAATACCTGTGATTTTCACATTGTCAATTAGCACCCTTTTTAAATATTGGTATTATTATGGCAACCTCCCATTCTCTTGGTATCTTCTAGTGGCGCCAAGCTGCCTTGAGAATCTTCATGAATACTATCTCTCCTGCCGTTCTCATGTATTTTAACCATTTCTGGTTTTATACCATGTCCTGCTGCTTTACCAATCTTAATATTCTCCAATGCTGCCTTTAGTTCTTCCATTGTGATATTATTGTTCCCCTTTATGGCTCTTAAATTGGGACTGTCACTTCCAGAGCTTGATTTTCCTCTAATCCAAGGAGATCTGAGAAATATTCCTTCCATCTGTTCATGACCTCTTCTGGGGCAGTCAACAGCGCACCTTGTTTATCTTTAACAAATTTCAGGGGGCATTCCTTTTCCTTCCACATGTTCTTTAAGGTCCTGTAGAATAGTTTCTGGTTTTCTGCAGCATTATTTTCCAAATTCCTCCCAGGATTTCTGTTTGGCCTTGCTTCTGTTCTAAATTTACATATTCTTTATATTTCTTTGTTTGTTCTTCTGTATTCCTAGCCCCTAGGTATTGCTTCCATGCCTTTTTCTTTTCTCGTATTATTCTTTTCACTTCTTCTGTCTACCATGGTGTACTCTTTCTCTTCCACCCTTCTCTGGTTTGACCGCATGCCTCTACTGCAGCCTCTTTGGGGATGTCTTTGAATTTTACCCAGAGCATTTTCATATCTTCTTCAGATTCTTCTATCCTTTCTATTGCTGTTGTTATGAGCCCTTGGTATCTTCTCTTAACATCTGGTTCTCTTAGTTTGTAACCTTAATTTTATTTTCTCCTCGTGTGTTATTATGTGTCTTGCTTGTTGATGGGTGTTGCCTGGCTGGATAACTGTTTTTTATTTCTCTCTTTATTTTAACTAGGTAATGGTCATTTACTATCTCTGCTTCCTATTCTGCTCTGAACACTCTAGCATCCTTCACATGCTTGAAATCACTTTTCCTCACTATTGCATAGTCAATTATGGATCTTTCATTTCTTACCGACTCGCATCTTGTGCAGACGCAGAAACCTTGTATTTGTAATATCAAGGTTTTGTTCTCTGCAGAACCTCAGCAGTCATTTTCCATTGTCATTTAAGGCATCTTCTCCATACCTACCAATCACTCCATCCCTAGAATAACTTAACTTAACGTCTTTATACTGGTTTAGAAGACCCTGTAGAGTCTGTATACAACCAGTTACATTTACATCACCTTGCTCTAAAAGCTATGCGCATCCAGTTTATTCTTAAATGCATTAACTGTCCCTGCCTCCACTACCTCCCCTGGCAATGCATTCCAAACAGATACCACTCTCTGACTAAAAAAAATATTTCCTAATATCTAATCTGGACCTCTCTTTAGTCAGCTTGTAGCTATGCCCTCGTGTTATTGTGGGTGGCTGTATTTTAAAAAAACTTGTTATAGTCTAACTTATCCATTCCTCTGATCATCTTATAAACCTGTATTAAGTCACCACGAATTCTTCTCTCTTCGAGACACTGTAGGCCGGTTTTTCTGAGTCGTTCCTCATAACTGTAATTCTGGAATCCCACTATCATCTTTGTCGCCTTTTTTGGTATTCTTTCCAGCATGTTTATATCCCCTCTATGATAAGGATTCCACACCTGTACACAGTACTCAAATCTAGGTCTAACTAATGCTTTATACAGTTTGACTATCACTTCCTTGCTCCTATGTTTAATATTTCTTTTTATCATACCTAACATTGCATTTGCCTTTTTCACTGCTACCTTAACTTGCTCCCTCACCTTTCCTGTATGATCTATTATAACCCCTAGGTCTATTTCCTGATCTATCTTTCTAATATTGTTTTCTCCCATTCTGTAATTATGTTCCATATTGGATCTACCCATGTGGATGACTGTACATTTATCTACATTAAACTCCATTTGCCAGCTTACAGACCATTCTCGAATTTTATCTAAATCCGACATCAATATATCCACTTCCGCTTTAGATGAGACACTACTGCATAGTTTTGTGTCATCAGCAAATTTTGCAATCATGGATCCCATATCAATGTCCAAATCATTTATTTATATCAAGAACAAAATTGGTCCCAAAACCGAATAGTCGCTTCCAACTCTTGCGTTGAAGTCTCCAAGGAGAAGTATTTCATTTTGGCAATCGTCAACAGTTCTCTGAAGAAGCTTTTTTTTCTTCATAGCTAACCTCCAAACTAGGAAGCCTTTCAGCAATCCGCAACCCTTTTGATGCGCCTGGTAGGAGGTCAGTGGGTTGTCCCCCCTGGACAGGGTTCCTAAAGGATACCAAATGCAGTGGTGGCCCTTTACTCCCGTTAGAGTGAAAAAGGGACAAGACAAAAAGAAGAATCTTATAATAGTCGATTCCAATCAATTCCAACGAGGTTAATCTGATGTGGTGTTCCTTGAACAACCCTATAGTAAAGACTAGCTTTAATAACATAACCTTTCATGGATGTGTCATTGAAAGGCATATAATAGCTTGAGATTTCTAGAAGTAACTTTTGATCGCAGCTTGTCTTACAAGTACTATGTCAATCAAATCATACAGAGATGCAAGTGGGGTCTGGAAGCACTCACAACTATGATAGCTGCCAACCTGGCTTACTTTCATCCCATACAACCAGTTGGTCCTGTTAATTATCAATTATGAGCATGGCATCCACACACTGTTAGAACATGAAAGGTTTGAACACATCCAGAATGAAAAAATGTGGCTGGTCCTTGGTTGCACCAGGGATACCCTTGTCATGAAGAAGATATGCTTGGACTTCTGTATGAAAAGTCTAGATATACACTAGCCTGGGCCAAAGCCTACACGCTTGTGGCATCCATTACACATGAACACTGCAGATATGAAGGGTAAAGAATCAAGACTGGTATGTCATGGATGACACAGGCAGAGAAGACGATTGGTCATGTGACCACAGTAAATACCATAAACAAAGAGGAAAAGTAGTTTCACACTAGAGATACGTGACAGACTACCACTAAGTCATCACCACCTTGGGGTCGCTGTGGCACTCACCTCTCTAAGCGATGAAGAGAAACGGTGGTGACCCAATCTCTGCAGAATTCAACCGACCCCTGTTCTAAAGGAGTTGGAACTAGAGTGCCTGCATCCTGAATTACCTCCAGGTGTCTCGACTTATCATCTTGCCAGTGGCCCAAGAAAGTTCGGGACCAGAGAGTGAGGTTGATGACTGGCGCAGTTTCTATCTCACAATAATTCAAATTCAGCGCAAGTTACATAATAAAGATCAGGCCGCCTGATGATGTTGCCATCATCACTTGCGATGGGCAACTAACAACTAACCACCCTGGTCAGGGGATCCAGAGACTGGTGCAATAACTAAGTAAACCTCGAGGTTAAGTAACTAATCAATGATAATACTCTGGATAATGGTGCAGTCATTTATACTGATGGATCTTTACTGCACTGGGGCTAATCTGCTAGAGTAAGAGGGAGGGATTTTGCTGTGTGGTGCTGGGCATGCATGACAACATCTTCCAGTATGACAATGGAGATTGTGGCAGTGACTTCAGCTTTGAAGTGGCTATCTTCTTCTTCTTCTTCTTCTTCGTACATTGTCAGACATCCACTTGAATTTGTTCAAAGAAAGCAGGGGTCATCATGTGGCTGCCGACACTGCCATAGAGCTTGTCTAGTGTTGGCACTGGTAATGGCCACATGTGCTTTCTCTGGTCCTCGTATGTCGAGCAATTTTGCAGCAGATGTTCAGGGGTCATTTTCCCAGTACCACAGGTGCGTTCGTCAGTAGCACCTATCTTCAGTTTATTGAACTGATGGTACCCCAGTCTGCTGAGGCTTGTGCGGAGTCTGAAGACCATCGCCTGCTCTTTTCTATTCAACTGGTAATAAGCATAATTTTTTGTGTAGCCAGTACGCTCTGTTTCATATTTGTCCATGTATCTGGCCCTAATAAACCTTTTGGACTACGTAGGTCACACTCGAATTTGATTGTGGTAACCTACTACCTTCTTTCGCCGGTCTGTCTGCCTCCTCGTTGCCTTGAATATTACAGTGTAATGGGGCCCACTGTATGCGCCCACTGTATGACTCTTCTTGGTTTGGACTGCTGGCATAGTTTCTTCTTCTTTTTCTTCTTCGTTCATCCTCTGATCAAGGTTCCGGTTTCTCTTACAAAGGACACCGTTGTTTGTAAGGCTGTTTCATCTCTATACAGCTTTTTTCTCATATCTATCTCACGAGGCCAGTATTGTTCTCTCTTTTCCAGCGTGAGCGTGCAGCTTTGCAGGATGTGTTCCATGGTCATGATATGCTCCCCTGTCATCTGTCCCAATCCTCATTTTGTTGTAAAGATGACCCTTGAGTCTGTTATGCCCAGTTCTCAGTCTGAAGATGATGACTTGCTCTTCTCTAGTTAAGTTATAGTAGCTGTCTTCTTTTCGGAAGTCGGGGTGTTGATCAGCCCATTTTACCCTGAAGTTGGCTTTAATTATGGTCTTGGCCTCATTATATGTGATGCTCAGGTCTGTTTGTGGGGATTCTCCTCCACTCTTTGCTAGCTTGTCTGCAGCTTCATTGCCTTCAATATTGCAGTGGGATGGGATCCACTGAATGACCAACCTTGGGTGTTCTGCTGAGAGCTGTGTCAGGGAGAACATACATTGCTCGAGATCTTCATCTTTGTGTTGTTTTAGCGCTGTTAATACTAACGCGGCATCAGTCAGGAATACTATGTTTTCTTGGTGGATATCTTTATCTTGGATTACAAGGTCAGCTGCAACCTTCAGTGCGTCTGCTTCTGCACGTAAATTATTGGAATATGTTCCTGTTGTTAATTCTCGAGTTTTTTATTCTCCATTCCTTAGTCTGTAATAGACCCCTCCACCTCCATTAAATGTGGCTTTGTTAGATAAGCCATTTGCATATATGTGTGTCCATGTTTCTGGTAGGTATACTCTCCTAAGATATTCTTCTGTGACAAATTTCCTTTCTGAATCTGCCTGAGTTCCCTTTTCCCCTATTCTCTCTATGGTTTCTGCCATCTCAGGGGACTTGGCTTTTTTCCATGGTGGAATTTGGGATGTTTGTTTTAGATCTCTAACCACTGCCTGGCTTATGATTTGGTCTGCTCTTGCAAGTTCTTTTGTTTTTGATATGAAGTGGTTTCTCTTTAATCTCCCTCTTCCCATGCGATTAATCCTGTCATTTATTGGGGGATCAGGCATTCGTTTCAACTTCTCCCGCTGCTGGAGTGTTTTTTGGTCTCTGTGCGTCTCCATACTTTTGATTCGTGTGATATTCTCCATTGCATTTATTGGTGTTGTTCTCATAGCTCCAGTGATGATATGTATACCTTGGTTTTGGGTTGTATTTATTTTGTGGAAGTTATTCTTTGTTGCTGTGGACCATGCTGTTATCCCGTATTCTAGCACTGGTCTCACATAACCTGTGTACAGTTTCTCTAGTGTGCCCGTGTCCGCTCCCCATGTTGAGCCTGATATCTTCCTCATTTTCGCCATTCTGTTCTTAGCTTTGTTGGTGGCTTTTTTTATCTGGTTTTTCCATGTCAACCTTGGGTCCATTGTTATTCCCAGATAAGTTGGACTTATGTCAAGGGGGAGAGTCTGACCATTTACTTTCAGGATTACTTCTTGGGGCTTGGGAGACAGAGAGAAGATTGTGCACGTGGTTTTGGATTCGTTCATAGTGATATGCCATTTTTTGCCCATGTCTCTATTTTATTTAGAGACTCATGCATTTGGTTTCTAGCTACAGGTGTAGACTCTACGGATGTCCATAGTGCCAGGTCATCTGCATACAGTGCACTGTGTACTCTTTTAGGGATTTCTGTGATTATATCATTGATATATATAAGGAACAGCTGGCATAGATGACAGAGTAAAGATCTTAGGTCATTTAGTTCTGTATTTTTCAGGTCACCCATTCATGTGATGTGGAGTCAAGTGGCTATCTGATACCTGTTTAGTGAGTGTCATCATTGATAATGGTCTCAATGTTTGCTTGAGAGGTACAAAGAAAGATTTCTATATCATGAGCAGACATAGAGACTCTGAACATTTGAGATTTTGTGTGGAGCTACTGTTCTGGTCATGCTGAGATTTGCAGAAATGAAAGAGCTAAATATCCTGACCTCGAAGGCACCCATTTCAGGGACACTGGATTTGGATACAGGTGACACTCTGAAGTTGTTCAAAGACCGCCTTTTGGATAAAATACACAGCAACGAATGAGTCAGCAATGTATAGATTAAAATACATTGAAATTATACATCATGGGTCCAGCAGAGAGGGATGCCTGAAATGAATGAGTAAGAGTGTGTACTACCAGTGAGCTGTAGAAACCATAAGTAACTACACACTTTGCCATTTACTGAGAAGGACTGATCACTTGTGCAGGGTCTAATAATAGGAGTGCACCTATAATGATTCTTTTCCGAACAGAACAGTAAATATCAATTGTAAGTTGTGATATACAGAAAATATTTCTGTTTATTGCAAAATAAAAGAATTATTTGTTTGCATCTAATGTTCAATCAACCAATAAAATACTAAAATGGCTATTTATCCATCCTTAATGCTGAACAAACTCAAAAACATACTTACCATCCAACAAAAGAGAAAGAACCGGAGGCCTTTCGGGCAGTGATAATAATAGCCTATGAAAGAATAACAATCGATTTTTCAGTATATATCTACTACTTTTGTGTGTTCAAAAATATGTGCTGATTTTGAAAATGATATATCTCAGCAATTATGAGATTTAAATTGATAAATAAATATATTTTTAGTTATTGTAAGGGCTATGTTATATCAAATTTTTTTCAGCCAAATAATTTGGATTAATTTTAGGTTATTTGGGTATATACCAAAAAAAATGTATGTCTTCGCATGGATAGCAGGATTTTAAGAGTTCTATGGTAACCCATAGCGATGAGTGAGAGGTAATTCATATGGCATGCATTGTTACAAAAAATGTTTACGATTCACATGTTTTCTGGAAGAGAAGGAAATCCCATCGGGCTGGCGAGAGTCGAAGACTGTCTTACTATACAAGAAAGGAGAAAAAAAAGACCTGGCTAACTACCGTCCTATCACTCCTCTTAGTGCTGTACAAAGTATTCACCAGATGCCTCCTGGTGAGGATCCGCAACACCCTCAAGGAAGCACGACCAATAGAGCAGGCTGGGTTTAGGCGCATCTGCAGCACGCTGGACCACATAACCACATGTTGCTGTTTGAATGAGGCAGCAAGAGAGAACCACACGCCGCTAGTGTTGACATTCATCGATTACAACAAGGAGTCTGACTCGGTCAAAGCAGAATATGTGTGGAAAGCTCTGGAAGAGCAGGGAATCGAAGCTGGCTAGATAGACACGTTGAAACGTTGCTAAGATGGATGCACAACCATCATTCATCCATTCTCAATACCAATAGCAATCGCCACGGAGAAAGGTGTCCAGGACCCCATCTCGCTCAACCTTTTCTCTGCATGTCTGGAGTCAACGATGAGAAATTGTGACTGGAGCGTGTACAGCATCAACATAAATGGGTGACTACACAACCACCTAAGATTCGCTGATGATATCACAGAGACACCCGCCGAAAAGAAGTAGCTTTGTACACCAAACGACTTCGTAGACACGCCACAGAACTGCCTGAAATTGATATTCCTTTAACAACTGTACCAGAACAAACACCCTGGAGAGAGCTGCATAGAAGGAGGAATAGAACAGTGTGCAGCGTAAGACAATTGCTCTCAGTTTCTTGGATGAAGAATATCCACAGGATCTATAGGTCTGAGTATACACAGATGGGTCAGCACAGAATGCAATACAGAATTATGGAATGGCAGGGGTGTATATAGAATACCGAAATAACACTATGGAAACAATTGGATAAATTAGACTATAACAAGTTTTTTTTTTAAATAGCCACTAAAGAGTTTTTAGTCAACTTGTAGCTATGTCCTTTTGTTCTTGTGGGTGGCTCTTTAAAAGAGAGGTCCAGATTAGATATTAGGAAATATTGTTTTAGTGATAGAGTGGTGAATGCTTGGAATGCATTGCCACGGGAGGTAGTGGAGGTAGGGACAGTTAATGCATTAAAGAATAAATTGGATGCGCATAGCTTTTAGAGCAAGGTGATGTAAATGAAACTGATTGTATGCAGTCTTCTAAACCAGCATAAAGACGTTAAGTTAAGTTAAGATATGTGTCATATGTCAGTGTCCAACTACGTTATGTTAGAATGTCACATGATAATGATGACACGCTAAATGGACATTATACAAACAGAAAGAATAGGTTTGAACAGAATGTACCTCGCACAAGGTTTGACATATATGATATTAGGCCTAATACCAAAAAAATAGTCTAAACTATACTATAATAAATTAATAATTGAATTGAACAACTTCCTCCCCTCTTAAATGGAAATTCCGATGCAAACCCTAATGGCCTGACCCTAAGTTATGGTACATAATTGATCATTATTTGATTTGTGCTACTAGTATTCACTATTTCTGTAATATTATTTCCAGTGTTCAATACAATATGACAAGTCACAATGCAATACTGAATATAGCAGACAACTTACACACTTGTCTGGGTCATCTGGAAAACTTGAGCAGATGGTGGAGTTCATTTTTCTTTACGTTCACATAAAAATGGTTAAAAGTTAAGACAGACTCAAACCTTTGTTTAAATAACTAACTATAAGTTAATGATGTCCACAGGTGACTAGTATCAGCTCTACTGAGCTCCGAGACTATTTATATACTATTACTATGCCGATGCGATACGCCTCCACCTTGGTAAGAAGTCAGAACTGATCAGTACAGTACGTACACTGTTGACAACGACTGAACGAGTGTTATTATAATATAATTATTGTTTGTTTTACTTTACTTTCACATTCGTCATAACCATAACTCCGTCTGGTAGCTAAAGGGCTACGCTTGAATTACGAAATATTCACATTTCCTAACGTATCTGGAGTCCTGTCCAACAGGTCATCTTTCATTTCACAACACCATTTGATGGTTGTGTATTGGCAATTATTGATTTACACGTCAAGGCGAAATGACTGGAAGGCCGAATGAAGGATAGATCTGGGTTGCCAGATGAAACTTATGAAAAGCTTACAAACCTTTTTTTAAAAGTTGCCAGAAAGTGGCCAAACTTGCTATTGTCATGAAAGTTTGTGTTTGAACTATTAACGACGTTGTCTTATGTGTTTCCTAATTGAATTCTCAAATGATACCCTCGTAGTAGTTAGTCCCTAGTGGTCTGTCGGGGTCTTTGTGTGTGACAAACACAAGAATAACACCTACAGAGAGCATGTCGTTAGAGGCGACTAACTGTGTGACATGGCATAACACCGACCATGGTTAGGTGATTTGTTAAGAGCAGCATAGATGGCGCTTAACAGACTGCGGGTCTACTTTGTTCTAGTGTTTGAGTCTATTAAGATACACTCGCACATCGATAAACCACCCTCTAAGAAACTTGTTGTATACAGACTCTTTAGAGTCTTCTAAACCAGTATAAACATAAAGACGCTAAGTTGAGTTAAGTTAATTAGTGATAGACATGCAGATGAAGCCAAGCATAGTACAACCACATGGATGACCCTGGCCTACCCTCGTCAGCATGCTCGGGATGTTATAATAGCTACTGCAACCAGTTATCTAAATCCTTTTTTATGGCTGGCAAGAGTAATCACGTCCATTGTTGGAATTTGGTATTCAACAACAACAGTATTTCTAAAAGCAATCTATTCATACATAAATACATACATACATACATATATACAGACATTCATACATAAATACATACATACATACACATACTTACATACATACACACGTATATATATTTATATATATATATATATATATATATATATATATATATATATATATATATATGTGTATATATAAATATATATATATATATATATATATACACACACACACACAACACACACACATATACCAGTGCCGAGGGGTGACTTTTTCAGAACTGTAGGTAATCTTAGGAAACACATCACCCATATCGATTTTACCCTACCGTTGTTTGTTGTTACTTATAATATCTAGGTAACATACATTCTAAAGACACATTTTACAAATTTATAAATAATATTTATCTCATAATTCAAGATAATAATTGTTTAACAAAAGTAATTATTATAATGGGTATCATTTACCTCAATGGAGGTTGGGGAAGAACAGCTTGTTTCTTTGAGTTGACTCATCAAGAATACAAAAAATATATCATAGGATGTTGTCGGAGCTAGCAGTAACTGATGGACTTGATAGCATTTGTTCTCTGGTTTGTTTTTTTACCTACATGTCGTTCGGGGATTTCAATTTAAGCAGTTGCGTTACATTGAATGTAGTACAGTTTTAGATAGCTACAAGAGATTGAGCAACTTGTACAACAAAGTCTAGAACTAAAAATGTTAGCCACATCCTACTTCTTGTATGTAAGATATATATGTCGGGTTTTTCTGGGCAAATAAATCAATTGCATCCTCGTAGAACGACGGTTTTGTTTTCAATTTTAAAATCAGTTTCTTCACGCTGCTGTAGGCAAAGTTGGATCTGAACGGGTTTTCCGTACCTTTCCAAATGTTTTCTGGGGAAAACGGTTCACCATACAAGCGTCAAATCGCGATAGATTTGAAGTAATGTGAATAACCTTCCCTGTGACCCAGTTTGACTGCGAAAGAATGGAAAGTTTTTGGTGGAAAAACGATTTGAAAGACAGGATTCATCCCTTGTCGACAGGCTTTTGGCGCGCGTGTTGTTGGGAAAGATGAAGTGTGGTGATTAGCGCAGGAGCTGCAGTGGTCAGCGACTCATAGCTGACTGCTAGCGCCAGGGCAAGCGAACTAAAGCTGCCAAGAACCTTCTACACCTCCACGCGGTGATCCTGGATAACAGACTGGCTAAGAAGAAGGGACCGAAGAGGGAATGCTAACTCGGTACTCAAAAACACATACATTTTTCAACAGGCTATTGGCGCCATTGATTTTGTGAAGGATGAAGTGTTCCTGGTTCAGATCTTTATGAGGTAGAATGTGTTTACTTCATTTATTTAGATATGATAAACACATTTGAATGGTATACTAACACTAGGCCTAGCTTAGAAAGAACAATATCAGTGTGTTGTATTTATTTTGGATGGGATTTAGCAGAGGAGCAACGCATATTTCGGTGTCTCAATGTCACATGTGTGTTTTCGTTTTGTTTCACCTTTATCTTCTTGTAACACACACACTAACACACACACAACAAAAATAATAACACCAACAAGTTCTTTATTCGTTTGTGTCTTTATACACAACAAAATCATATTTGTAGACCAACATATAAAAATGTTTTCAGGTTTTCAAAGTCAGCAACCCAAGTTGAATGTTGCGTAATATTACGTTCGAAAAAATGATGCAGAAATGTGTTGGAGGTTTTAAATATCAGTGATAGTTTATTTTCACTTTGAGAATTGTGTACGTAGGACTTGATTCTTTTTAAAGCCGAAAATGACTGTTAACTGGAAGCACATGTAGCTGGAATGGTCACCATTAATTAGATTAACAAGCTTATACACTTCAAGAACTGTATCACACATTTCCTCCGCAGACAAGTATTTCAGCAAATCATAAACACTTTATGGCAAAATTATTGGTTTGCATATATTACTGAATGCTCGTGGAGATTCGAAATACTGTCCATATGATGTTTTCAAGGAGGCAAAATGTTCTGAACATTTTTTTTACAAATTAAGAAAATCTTGCGGTGTCCAAAAATGCCGTGAATTGAAAGTTATCCAACATTTGAAAACCGTACTTCATTTTAGCTTTGCCTGTATCAATAACCTCGTAGATACCTCGTATTTCTCATGCCATCTAGACACTAGTGAAAGTCATTAACTCGTTTCAATGCAGTATCTATCGAATGTTAGAAATGTTTGCCTGGAACACCTCAAATATTAAATCCGCTTGTATAAGAAAAGAAGTGAACAGATGAAGCATAAAGTTCAAGTCAAATTTGTGCAACGTAGCGTTGAAGCCCATTGCACCATTATAGGTTTTGATGTCCCAGTGATGTCCGTGTTCAATTATTGAATTAAAAAGTCGAAAAATATCTTCCTTGTATTCCAACACTGTAGAGGCTAATCTATTGTTATAGCTCCACCGTGTTAGTACTACTTTTCCTGACTTCTTGATCAAAAGTAGATGTTTGTTTAGACGACTGGGAAAAATATGAAGCAAGCCCAGATTATGTTGAGAAAAATATGTTGCATTATTGTATGCCATTTACACTGTTTTTTAATACCAGGTTCATTCTATTGGCGTAACAGTGGACAAAAAACGATTGACTGTACTTGACTTTGACCTGAGCTTGTAACCCGTTATACTTCCCTGCCATTGTTGCAGCTCCATCGTACGTTTGTGCTTCCAACTTTTCCCTCACACTCATGTTCATGCACGATATCAAATATATGTTGGGTTAAAGCATTTGCTCAACGGTCATCGCTAAACTCATTAAAACCAAGAAACCCTTCCTGCACGTTCCCTTCTTTGTTAACATAGCGTAACATGCTACAGGGGGTAGTGGAGGCAGGGATTATTAATGCATTTAAGAATAAATTGGATTGGTATAGCTTTTAGAGCAAGGTAATGTAAATGAAGTTGTTTGTATACAGACTGCAGAGTCTTCTAAACCAGTATAAAGACGTTAAGTTAAGTTAAGTTTCAGGCTTATGTTAGGATAGGGTTATGTTTAGGGCTAGGGTTATGTTTAGGTTTAGGGCTAGGGTTATGGTAATTTTTAGGTTTAGCGGTATGACTAGGTTTAAGGTTAGGGTTAGACAACAGAGGTAAGGCCATGCTGCTATATAAACTGGTTGTTGCTTTCCTTATCTTGGACCAACGTTGACAGATTCAAGAAATCCATTGCTCAGACGGCAGGAATAAGCGGCAGGAGAAATTATCGTATGTTCTTGGCACCCCAACAGTTTAAAAATGGACTATTCTGTGACGCCACCACCTCAAATGTGATGCTAAAAATAAATATTTCCTTAGTCTGGTGTGAATTGAGACGCAAGTATCTATAATTGTAATGCTACCGTGATTTCTGGTGTGAAATCTTAAATAATGTAAATTTAACACAAACGCATTTTCAGGTTTCTGCAATTACGTTGTAGAAATATTTCTTCAAAACAAAGGGGGCACACTAGTGGAGAGAGCGATCCGTTGTACAACCGAAACATGCAACGACATAGCAATTTGGGAGACAAAGGAGACCGGAAATTGTCAGAAGAAATTCAATGATCTATATTCGAACATCGTGACTGCTATTATCAGGAACTTGAGCATCGATCTAAGGTAATGGATAACGTTGCTTTCATCTCCACAGATAATGAACCAAAGACTTTCCTTTATGCAACAGAAGAAGAACTGCATGCCCTTGTTCCAAACCTGACGAAAACATGACCATAATTCTCAGATGACAATATTGTTAATGAGATTGGACGTTTGTGGCGTCACTTACAGACTGCAACAATCCCATTAGAAGAAGCGGATGAACGAATACCTTTGGAAATGCTGGCGCTCATTGTGACTCTTTAAGGGATTTCTCGTGGCGGTATCCAACTGTGATTTTATCCATACAACATGAAAAAAGTGGAGAAAGAACACATTCCTGTCTTACATAACTCAATACTGGAAACCAATTTGTCATCATATTTGTTTACCACTGCACCTTCGCTGTTTACGCACAAGGCACGAATTTCACCCAGCAATTTACAATACACACAAGATTCTTTCATAGCTACCGTGCGTCTGTTTACCCAGTCAAATGTCTTTCCCTCATCACTGAAGTCCACGTTGAAGTTTTTATTGTAATCCATGGTTTAAAAAAAAAAACATTTAACTGACGTAAATATAGTTTCTTTACATCCCCTGTTTTTTTGGAATCCTGATTGTGATGCACTGAGTAGTGACTCCACAATAGCTCGTGTTCGCTGTTCAAGGACCATTGCAAAAATGTGGCTAAGGAAGGATACAAATATGTCCCTAAACGAGCTGAAAGTATTTCTGCTTCTCTTGCTTTTCCAAATAGATACAAGAGCACCGCTCTTTGCAAATCAACGTGTAACTTCTGTTCAATCCACACCTGATTAAAGATCTTTGTGAGCCATCTTACCCTTACGTCATGGGAAGATGTTGTTGTCACCTGCCGATATGTTGTTTGCACTTGGGGCCTTGTACTTAGGGCCTTGTACTTGGGGCCTTGTACTTAGGGCTACTTCTAATTGTCTCCATGATTTCTCGCTTGAAAAAATAATATATCGGAATGCGCAATATATACTATACTTTATTCTTGATATTTGATTCTTGATTCTAGGAACTAACATCATTACACAGGGGACATTCCCATAAGTGCTCCGATCTCCGTCCAAGCAGCAGCCAGCCAAGTGTATATATACTCAGAGTCCCAGTCAGGTGTTGATTTCGTGTTCTTCAGGTCTTTCCAGACATAACATACTTTCTCCATTCTCCCTTAGTCACTCTCAAATCTATCATCCTCTGCACATATGCATTTTCACGACCCTCTGTCTCTTCATCATTCTGTAGACTGTCCATGACTCCCTTTTCAACTCAACCCTGTCTCTCGTTATCACCACGTCGTTCACCACAGCAAATGCATCAGACACCTACATGTCCTGGGCAGTAGATCCATGTTCCACCTTGTACACCAGCGTTGTTCAGTATAGAGGCCTACTCCCTTCATAGCATGCATCGTTCTTTCTTACGGAGCATGCCCTGCAACTATTACAGTATTACTGCGTATGTCACCGGTTGCGTCATCAACCAAGTCAGGGCCGCTGTTACCGCCTCAAGCTTCATCCTCATACTCGATGTGACAATGGAGTAGGCAGCTGATTTCTCCACCAGTTTGCTGGGTCAGCTCCTGTGTTGAAACTTCTGTCGTAGTGCCGCCCAACTCTGCTCAGTTGTATCACCACCCTTGTCAGGGGGGGGGGGGGGGCTCTCGTTGCCGACTTCTACCCATTCACTACTTCTTCTCACTTCATTCAATACACAGACCCTCACAAGGGAGTCTTCTGCCTCTGCTATCCATGACCTTCCTCGATTAATGCATCTGCCTTTGAGTGTTTCCAAGTTATGGTGCAAAGGGTGGTGCTCGTTGTTGGCAACGTTGGCGTATACCTTTACCTGTGCTACTTGATGGCGCACCTTGATGTTTGGCAAATCAAACAGGAATCTCAAGGCAGCAATGGAAATATCTCGTGCATCCCAGAACTGCTCTCTCGTCTCGTTCTGGATTCTCTCTAATCTATCTACCTGTGTCTGTGATAGCGTGAGCAACCCAAGATCGTAGTCCAGGACAGACAAAACCAGTGCTTGCTTTAACAGTCCATTGCTGCATGTCTTTGGTCGCCATGACTTTGATTGCATTGATACCCCTCTTTGCTTTCATAATCACATTGTCAACATGTTTCATTGAAAGAGAGGCTTCTGTCGAGTGTGATACCCAGGTATTTCATGTCATGCTCTCTCTCAATGTTGGTGACCATGCAGGTGGCCTCTAGTAGTGTATCTCAGACCAACTTATTGTTTAGGGAGAACCAGACAATCTTGGCCTTTGATTTTGGCGTTGAAGTCGGTGCACCATTCCGATACTTTTCCAACTTGTTCCGCACACCTGCGACAATTTCAGTCCTGTCTTTGCCCTGACTGTAAAGTAGCATGTCGTCCGCATATGTGGGGATACTACTAGGCCCAGTCACCTCCATCTGTGCAATTTTGCAAATGTGCAAATTACAAAAGGACAGGAGACAGGAGAGGCAGTCCCGGGGCTATAGATCTAATCTCTGACGTCCAGGAACCGTACTTTAGAGCGACGCTTCTTGACATAAAACCGTTGCAATCCGACAGTTAGCTCGAAGGTCGATATTTAGGTCTACTAACACGTCGATTAGTTTTCCCGTAGTTGACCCTATTGTAGGTATTTTTCAGGTCGATCGTCACGACGACAGTTTCCTCTTTTGTCTGGAAGACCTCATGTATGTCGAATGCCAAGACAAGTGTGTAAGTGGCCGTGTGTGAATACGCACAGGGTGTCTGGAAATTGACCTGTTTTCCAGCTCACTGGCAACTCGTCTAGCAATGATTCTCTCCAGCACCTTACCGCACACATTATGAAGTGCGATGATGCGGTAGCCTTTTATACCAGTAGCATCTTTGCCTGGTTTCGTCAGGGGAATACGATAGCTGTGTAGCCACTACTCTGGTACATGGCCTTTCTTAAGACTCCCGTTAAAATTATTTGTAATTTTTGGGAACTCTTCATCCCCATAGTCCTTGAGCAGGTTGTATCGTATTCCATGTCCATGTGCACTGTCCAAGGCTCTCTTTATGGAGTATATTCTATACTATCATCTACTTGTGGAATTGGGACAAGTAATTCTGTGAAATACTCCTTCCATCTTTCTCGTATCATGTTCATAGAGTGGTTGCCCTTCTTTGTCATTTACCCCCTGTGTAATGATTGTGTTATTCATCTCTCAGCCGCAGAGCACAAACATCTGTAAAAAAAAAAAACTGATTGACAGACGTTGAATATAACTCACTCAGTATAGGGAGGTACTAAGTGAGCTATGTCAATGAATACACTCCCTCGATATCATTTCAAACTATATGGCTTGGCTTCGTTCGTTCTCAATCTCCCGCTACCAAACCCTGATAGGGCTTAAGTAGCAGAATGTAGTCCAGACAATGGAATGCGTTGTGTCGTAGTTTACAGATTGACTGCAATATTTGCACCTTTCGGTCCAACACATCCGACTTCAGCAAGCATTTTTTGAGTACCGGGTTAGCATACCCTTCTCCTTGGCCAGTCTGCCCTGCTGCAGCCTGTTATCCAGGATCACCGCGTGGAGGTGTAGAAGGGTCTTGGCAGCTTTGGTTCGCTGGCCCTGACGCTAGCAGTCAGCTATGGGTCGCTGACCACTGCAGCTCATGCGCTGTACAGCATCTTGATCCCTCATTTCCAACTATATGAACGTTGTTTGTTTTCCTCCACAGATGAACATTATAGTAACCCTTTTAAGATCTTTGTTACTGTTAGAAGTCCCTTCTTCACTTGAATCGATCTGCAGCTTCGTCATCCCCTAATGCCAGTCTAATGTCCAGAACTTTAATATCACGCTTATACACATCTTCTTTTTCTTTTCACTTTTTTGTTCTGTTTGTGCATTTTAGCGCCAGGTTATGAAGAGGTTCTTGATCGGACCCTTGTATGTACTTCATACGCGAGGAATTACACTGCGTCTTATATTTCTACTATTCATCTTTTGCGTATCTGTATAGCAACGCTTTTTATGGGATACTATCTGGTGTTTTTGGCGTGTCACTTAACTTAACCTAACGTCTTTATACTGGTTTAGAAGATTAAGCAGAGTCTGTAAACAACCAGTTTCTTGGAGGGTCGTTAATCGACTTGCGAGTCCATCTTAATAGACAAACACAAGAGCAAAGTAGACCCGCAGCGTGTTAGGCGCCATCTTTGGGGTAGTGCTGCTATTCTTGTCTTTGCCATGCATAAAGACCCCGACGGACCACTTGGGAAAATATGGCTGAACCATTTTGTTTTTTTGTGCCTCTTTTTGAAGTCTAGCACTGGTGTTGTACCTACGCGTCTCTTAATATCTTAGTTTCTGATTCTATCCATTAACATTACTCCAAGCATTCTGCGCAAGCATTTCATCTCTGCCGTTACGATGTGTTCTTTGCCTTTGTATGCCAATGTCTAACTTTGACACTGACAGCACAATGTTGGCAGGAATATTGTGCCGCACAGCGCCTCCTTTGCATCCACCATCACATGCTTACTTACATTGTAATATCGGGGACATTTGTCCAACCACCCAAATTTCTTCATTACATCTGCCCTGGATTTCGGCGTAATTCAAGCCGTCTGCCGAGACCATGCCGCCCAGGTACGTGAAACTTTTCACCTGTTTTACTTTTTGGTTTTGTATGAACGTTGTTGTTTCCAGCCATTTTCCTGCAATCGTCATAACTTCAGCTTTCTCTATGTTGATTTTCCGACTACAATCAGTACAGACCTCATTCAGATTGTTGATTTTCCCGCGGGTGCCTTTCCGATGTTGCCACCAGTGCTTGGTCATCAGCAAAGAGAAGTTCACCCAAGTGATCACAGAGGTGGTTTCCCTCACCGACGTTGACCCTTTTACGTATTGTGGCTAAATTTGTGAAAACCTCAAAGGAGGCAGTACACAACTCTGCCGCGCACCGGATACAATACGAATTCCCTCAGAAGATCCCGCATTTGCTCCAACCGTACATTGGGCATTGGCACAAAGACTCCTCCATTGGTTGGTAAAATTTTTATCTACTCCATAACGCTCTAATGATGTCCACAGTTTGTATCTATTTACCCGATCGAATGCTCTTTCTTGGCCCATGAAAGCAACATGAAGTGAATGATTGCTCTCTCCAACAGCTGCCCGAGTGCGAAGCACAGCTCCACTTTTTCCTAAATCCCATCCGTGCCTCATCAAACTGCAGCTCATAAATTGGGCGGAGTCTTTCTCCCAGCATTTCATAAAATATATTTCCAGCATGACTAAGCAATGATACTCCTCTACATTTTGCAGTTTTGTTTTTGGGCCACTCTTTTCCTTTCACATGGGAAGCACCCTTGCATCTCTCAGTCCTCCGGTGTCTCCTGGTCAATCCACACCAGGTCACACATGCTGTATAGCCACGTTATTCCCAAATCTCCTGTTGCCCTGACAAGTTTGGAAGGGATGTCATCTGGCGCTCGTGACCCGTTTTATGGCGCCGCCTGTAAAGCGTTCTATATCTGACCTAGCCATATCTGGCTCCAGTTCCACAGTGATCTCGATGCCGACGTTTTGTGCTCAATCCATTCCTTCAGTATTGTGTAGCTGTTATCGCTCCAGGATCTATTTGTTTTAGCATTTGTGTGATCTGATTTAGATTTTCTCCGTACTCTTTCCAATATTTTGCCTACACCTCTCAGCTTTTCTTGCAAATTTAATTTCAATGTAGTCTGTTGTTGATTTGCTCTTAATTCACTAATTACTCTTTTTTTTTTTTTTTTTTTTTTTTTTTGGCGTTCGCCTTATTTCTCCATTTCCCAAGGCGTTATGCACTGAACTGTGGTTTTTATTTTGCGCCTGTCGGCCCAGTGCATCCGACTTCGGCAAGCATTTTATGTAAGGGTCTGCTTCCTCGGTAAAGGCCGATGCTGTGATGGGGATCGAACCCAGCACCGGGATCAAGACGCTGAGCAGCGCATGAGCTGCAGTGGTTAGCGACCCATAGCTGACTGCTAGCGTCAGGGCCTGCGAACCATAGCTGCCAAGACCCTTCTATACCTCCACGCGGTGATCCTGGATAACAGGCTGCAGCAGGGCAGACTGGCTAAGGAGAATGGATCGAAGAGGGAATGCTAACCCGGTACTCAAAAAATGCTTGCTGAAGTCGGATGTGTTGAACCGAAAAGTGCAAATATCGCAGCCAAGCTGTAAACTGCAACACAACGCATTCCGTTCTCTGGACTACATTCTGCTATTTAAGCCGTTTTAGGGTTTGGTAGTGGGAGATTGAGAACGAACGAAGAAGCAGAAGAAGAAGAAGAAGAAGAACCCAGCACCTTCGAGTCGTGAGTAGTGTCACTAAACCACTAGCCCACGCCGTGCCCGCTCTTAATTCATATTTTGTATTTATTCTTTTTCTCTTTTATTGATTTTTTTGGTTGACATCATCATTCCACCATGCTGTCATTTTTGGTTTAGGCCTCTTGACTTGACAGTTTCGTAGGCTTCTATCGTGGCTTCAGTGATGGTACTCTTGAACATCGTCCATTCTTTTTCAACTGTTTATGTTTATTTTGTGAGTTTTCTGTTACTTTCTTTACGTAGTCCTCTTGTGTCTTAATATCCTTTAATCGTTAAAACTTGATTGTTTCTCGTATTGTTTGTTGACTTAGTTTTATCTTGCTTTCCATTTTGTTCGTATAATCATCATTTCAGTTTTATGGTCAGTATCAATAAACATGTTCAGAACAGTTCTTCGATTACTTGTCTGTTTCTACTTTTAATGGTCTATTGGCTTTTATTGTTTAAATCATCTCACACATCTTTGAAGATCAACTTGAGGTCGGTTGATTTTCTTGTGTCCTCGGGCAACTGTTCATAGAGGATATACTTGAGAATGCGACCAGTTTCCATGCCATGAAGATGGTGAAGCCATCGTAGTCTTTGCAGCCTAAGGAGAATGTACATGCTTAGGAGATCGATACGAGAGTGCACCTCTGCATTCGCCACCCTATCCCTCCATGACATTCATAGAATTGGTCGCATAATTGTTTAGCATAAGTTGTCCAAGTCACGCTAGCACATAGAAGTGTGCTGTCGACACATGCATTGCACACCATGGTCTTGGTTTTAATTATCAGTTTCTAGTTTTTCCAAACGCGCTCTGAGGCGAGAAAGTGAAGCAGCAGCTTTGCCAATGCGACTGTCTATTTATGGGTCCAGAGAGAACTTGTCGTTGATGAGGGATCCCAGGTATGTGAATTAGTGCATAGCTGCTAATTCATAATTATCGATGCTAAGAGTTGGCGTGACATCTACTTCCTGTCCTAGCACATTTGTTTTGTGAGACCAAAATCTTTGTAAGTCTGGGAGAAACGATTTATCGACCTCTGAAGTTCCTGCTGACTGTGGGTGACAATTGCAGCTTCATCTGCGAAAATCAAGTCACAGATGATGATCACCCATATCTTCGTTTTGGCCTTGAGCCTTGCAAGGTTAAACAGCCGACCACACAACCTAGTGTGGAATCATTTGCGTTACCAAATGCATGCTTCAGTAACAGAGCAAAGAAGATTCCGAACATTGCGAGGACAGAACGCAGCTCTGCTTAACACCACTTTGAATACCAAATGATTGTAATATGCTACCATAAAATTGGACTGTTTCTGCCATGCTCTAATGGAACGAAATTATTAATCGTAGAAGTTTGGCTGGGCAGCCTATTTTAGATTGGATTTGGAGTCCGACCTTACTAACCAAATCAAATGCCTTTGTCAGGTAAATGACAGCGATATAAAAGGGCTGATTCTGCGTGACTTGAAGTGACTTTTCCTGAAGTTGCCGAAGAAAGACAATCATGTGGATTGTTAGATCTTCCAAACGTGAATTCACACTGTAACTCCGGATACACACGCTCTGCCAGTTTGTGCAGCCGTAGTAAGATAACTCTTGCAATGACTTTGCCTACAATATTGAGCAGAGAGATACCTGGATAATGATTGTAGTCACTGCTATTAACTTTTGTTTTTGTATAATCCTGCAATCTGTGCATCTCTCATATCTTGAGGTATAATCCTGCAATCTGTGCATCTCTCATATCTTGAGGTATAATCCTGCAATCTGTGCATCTCTCATATCTTGAGGTAATATGGTCTCTTTTCAGAACTGACATAACATCAACTACAGTGGTTGCAAGAGTGTATCCTTAACCGCCTTAATCAGATGAGGCAGGATTCCGACATTGCCTGATGCTATGCCCGCGGCCAAGCTGTCAATAGCTTTTTTCAGATCTTCTATAGATGGTTCGATACC
Organism: Ariolimax columbianus; assembly: GCA_036924085.1. Taxonomy (NCBI): domain Eukaryota; kingdom Metazoa; phylum Mollusca; class Gastropoda; order Stylommatophora; family Arionidae; genus Ariolimax; species Ariolimax columbianus. Next base: position 53,934,815 of record JAVGWX010000021.1, read on the forward strand.
CAGCTCGCCCATAATGGGATACATTTTGACAGCGTCGAAGGTGGTGAGAATGAATATATTGTCACACCAGTAGATTTAAGAACACCAAGTGATATCAGAACAATACAAATAGTCGCTATTCCAAAGCAGTACCACCCATTATTTTGAGTGCGGTTATACTTCATTTATATCTTGGTACGACTCGATCCAAATGATGTTTGCGTGACAGTCTACAATCAAGTGAGATATTTCAGCACGTTGCGTCTCTGTCAAACTCATTGAGAGTAGTCAAGAGAAGGACCGCACCATGTGTTGATCTGCTTGAGCTGGACTCCTCACACCAATAAGAGATTGTTTTTAGTCTTCTGTTTTTTTTAGTTGTGCATGTCTTTCACGGTCTCTCTGAGCTAAACGAGCGTGTCAAGATGTCATGTGCCTTTGCCAATGCTCATCCTTGTCAAATAGGTTGTACTTTTGTTATGTGAATTGTGGCGATATACCGGCAGAACATCATAGGTTTGAGAGGAGAACCTTGAGCAAGCGTAACTATCAAATGCACTACAGCACATCCTAGGCTTTCAACAAAACTATCAAATGCACTACAACACATCCTAGGCTTTCAACAAAATACACAAAAAATAACACCACACAGACATCAAACTTTTCGAATGTTGTTATTTTGTCTTCTTATGCACAACTAGTATTTATTAAAATATGTGAAGCATAGTATATTCTTCTCTCCAAATAAACAACACATAAATGATTTACATTAAACAAAACGACAAATAAAATGTAGAAATTATTTCATATGCAGCACCTCAATTCTTACTTACATTTTCTAAATAATGTTTCAAACAATTCCACACAAAAATCCAGTTGTTTCAAGGTGTTTTATACCTCATACTTAAGTATGGTTGGACTTTTTGATTGTGTATTCGTCTATTACGTCGTCATATAATTCATATGACTTTACTGACCATGTCCTGGATGTTATCGCTATGGTAACAATAGCCGCTTGGAAGAATCCACTAAATATCCTTGGCTGTTTCCTTTGACAGTCTGTCAATGTTTTTATATGAAATTGTTGGATTTGTGTACATTTTGTTGCTCTGTCATTTTAAATTCTACCAGAATTTCCTTCGCTATTTTGCATGTTTCATTAATACACAATACTTGTGTTGTTTGTATATTGTCTCTTCTTGTCCGTTAGGGATATACTCATCAGTTATCTATTTATTTCGTATTGATTTTCTCTTTAGTTTAAAATAGTCTTTGTTGCTGCTTTCCGGAATAATCATTTCAATAATTGTCACTGGGGTCTCCGAACATGCGCACGTGCTTCATGGCGTCCATCTTTCCTTTTGCTTGGGCGCGCCTCTACTTGATCTCAGCTGATAAGTCTGTATTGACATTTATGATACATTGTGTGTGGGTGCGTGCGTGTGTGTGTATGTGTTATGCGCGTGTTCGTGTACTTTTTGCATTATTTTACGTAACACGACATTTATTACTTTGTAAATATAACATTTCAACAATATTTGAGGATACAACGTGTTTCGTGTGTTTCAAATGCATAATTAATTAAGCTCATCCTTAAAAACAATCATTGGAAATATAAATGGTGCTCGCACACTTCACATCGTTAGTAACAATAAAGGGGGCAGAATAGTTTCCCTGATCAATAACTCGGACACGCGTGCCAACATGAAATTGTCGCACCATAGCAACGAATGTTGCCGGGCACCCAAACTTGGCTTTAACTCTCCACAGACCGTTACGATTTACGGTATCAAAGGTCTTAGTGAAGTTCACAAACGTCGTATAGAGAGAAACATTCTGTTCTTGGCTTTTCTCTTGGATCTGCTTTGCAGCAAAGATCATATTGATGGTCCCACAGTTCTTTCTAAAGCCACATTGAGTATCACGCAATAATCCCTGTTCTAACCGAAGATTTAGTCAGCTGAGAAGTATTATTGCACACACCTTTCATCCTAAGCACAGCAGAGATATCCCTCTGTGGTTAGCGCATATTTATTTACTACCTTTACGCTTATGTATATGAACAATGGACGAAATTTTTAATTTTTGTGGGATTCTCTTTTTCTTCTACATTTCGCCAAACAAATGAGCAAGCTTATCAACCATCTTTTGTCCGCCAGCTTTGTAGTTCCCACTGGGATGGGGTCAGCTCCCGGAGATTTGACGTTTGAGAGGAGGTCAATCGCGGTTTCCTGTTCCTACGGAGGATCATCCATGCTTTCATTCATTTCTATTTGCTATAGATAATCAATTGCCTCCTCATTAACAGTAAAAGGTCTATTAAGGACATTAGCAACATGTTCAGCTCATCTTACAAGCAGCTAATCTTTCTCAGTGATTACAGAAATGCCATCTTCTTCGCTTAATATCAGTGCCAGATCCGATCTATGCAGACCGTAAACAGCCTGAAGAGCACTGTAAAATGTCCTCATATCACGTCTATCAGCAAACATCTCAATCTCATCAGCCTCACCAATTAGCCACGCATCTGACTATCACCGAGTTGTCGCTATACAGAAGCTTGAGCTCTCGTCAAAACATTTTTTGTCGCCACAGATTGAGGATCGTTAGTGAATGCTCGGTGGGTGCGGTACTTCTCTTCTAGCAGGGACTTGATCAATTCACGGTTCTCATCAAACCAATCGCCCAGTAGATAGTAAACTATGCGCTAAAAAAAAGCACATGATCAATTTCCAAGAAAAGGCAGCAGTAGGTTAAACTTGTTCAAGTGGCTTGCACTGGGATGATGACAACTCTCTTGCAACCTAACATAGGGCACATACTAACTTTATTAGACTACAGTCTTTCCCTGCATGCCGCAACATCTAATAGTTCCTGTGCTCAAGTCAATACAATACAAAGTCTCAGTGTGGTTTTCGCGCAGAACGGTGCACCATTGATATGTTTTTTGTTAAACTGATACAATTGCAAGAAAAATGCAGAGAAAAACACAGACCACTTTTTCTTACCTTCATCGACCTCACCAAGACATTTCGACCTGGTAAACAAAAGGAGTCTTTTCAAAGTATTGTCCAATTTTGGCTGCCCACCTAAACTACTGAGCATAATTTGGTCTTTTCATGTGGGCATGAAAGATACAGTGCTGCATGACGGTTAGGAATAGGATGCCTTCGACATTAACAGTGGGGTTAAACAAGGTTGTGCCATGGCCCCGACTCTATTCGTCATTTTCTTTGCCATCGTGCTTAAACACACCTTTGGAACTGCCACAGAAGGGGGTCTTTCTGCATGCTAGGTCAGATGGTAGACTATTCAATCTAGCCAAACTTCGAGCAAAAAGTATGAGAAAGGATATGCTATTCACAGACGATGCTGTCCTGGTCGCCTACGAGGAAGCCAAATAACAGATCCTTGGTAATGGGTTGGGAAAATCATGTGATCTGTTTGAACTCACCATCAGCGTACAAAAGACGAATGTGATGGCTCAAGGTGCAGATCCTCCAGACATTGTCTTAAATGATAAAAATCTGGAGGTAGTAAAGCACTTCAACTACCTCGGATCTATCATCAACGACAACCTTTCACTCGTCGCAAAACTGCAAAAGCGATTAGGAATATCTTCTTAAGATCTTGCCAGGCTCTCAAAGAACGTGTCGCATCTGACCATCTCCACAAAGGTTGCTGTGTGCATTTCCTGTTTTATTAGTACCTTGCTCTATCTTCCGCCAGCGCCGCTTGCGGTGGCTTGGTCACGTGTGCAGAATAACAGGCGAATACCAGAAGATATCCTATACGGAGAGCTGACCACGGCCAGGCGTGATGAAGGTAGACCCTTCCTCCGCTACAAAGATATTTGCAAACGGGACCTGAAGGTGTTGAATATGAGCACCTGCAACTGGGAGGGACTTGCCTAGGACAGATCCGGCTTAGGGCAGGCTTTGTGTGTTAATCTGCAGGCAGGGGAAGGCAAGATGCAGACTCCAAACGTGGGCAGCGAAGATAAGGGAAAGAACTGACTGTCCCCTCTCTAGCGTAAAGTATATTATCTCTCGAGACTGACAGGATGCCAATCAATGGAATATCTAAATCCCGCGTATCATTTACCAAAAGATAGAGAGGAACTAGAGAAAGTGGCCAGCTGCCCACCAAATACAGCATTCACACAGCCTTAAATACACACCAAACTCATGAACTAACAAGTCAACCGTCCAACCACACTCAACGCACTTGAAAACATCGAGACCTATGTCCAGGACTGGAACAATGCATGTAACAGATGGCTACAATAATCGCAATATATGGCTCCTGTATATTGTTTCGAGACATACCAAGGAACCAACAAGTTGCTCTGTCTTCGATGCAGAGATGCAAGCATTATCAGCTTTCAATTCAAAATATAAGGACATGAAAATATACCCATCAAACCTAGTCATCTTCACAGATTCGCTTTGCACGCTTCAGGACATTGAAATGTGGTTCCCGGTATACGAGAAATCCCTAATAAATATTGTTAAATCTATAACAGTACTTGCACCCTATGTCAACAGTACCACCGTACAATGAATACTAGGTCTAACAGGAATTAGAGGCAATGCTGATATACTGGCAAAAACAGGAATTAGAGACAATGCTGATATACTGGCAAAAACAGGAATTAAGAGGCAATGCTGATATACTGGCAAAAACAGGAATTAGAGGCAATGCTGATATACTGGCAAAAACAGGAATTAGAGGCAATGCTGATATACTGGCAAAAACAGGAATTGGAGGCAATGCTGATATACTGGCAAAAACAGGAGCAAACAAGCCACAATCCAACATCAAAGGCAACGGCATCATCAATTTGAGTTGAAGAGACGATGAAGTCAATTTTCCAGGAAGTGAACAAGACATGTGCCGTTGAACAAACGCCTACACAGAGTGACCGCAGGCAATTCACCATTTTACTGCGGTGCGAAAATGTCAAACACCATCTACCGGATTGTCCATCATTGTCAGAATTGCAGAAGCAACTGAACTTAACTTCTTTATACTGGTTTAGAAGAATGCAGAGTATATATCCAATTAGTTTCTTCTATCTTATGATGATCTAAAAATAACTATGTGCATCCAATATATTTTTGAATACATATTAACTGACCATGCCATAACTATTTCCTGTGGCATTGCATTACAAGCATTCATCACTCTGACTAAAAAAGTTATTCCCAATATCTAATCTGGACCTTTCTTTGATTAATTTGTAGCTGCATCCTCTTATTCTTGCAGCCGACTGTATTTTGAAAAAAACTTGTTGAAGTGTAATTGATTCTTTTTCCTTGATTATCTTAAAACCTTGTACTATACGTATCATCTCGCATTCCTCTTTTTTCTATACACTGTTGCCCAGTTCCTCTGAGTCTTTCCTCATAACTATAATTCCGGAATCCCACTAATAGTTTTGTTGCTCTCCTTTGTACCCTTTCGAACATGTTTATATCCACTCTACGATAAGGACTCCAGACCTGCACACAATACTCCAACCTAGGTCAAACTAATGCGTTTTACAGTTTGACCATCACTTGTTTACTCCTATGTTTAGTGTTTCTGTTTTATCATACCTAACATAGCACTTGCCTTTTTTCACTGCTACCTGGAACCTGGACTTGCTTACTCTCCTTACCTCTTTGATTTATTATAACTCCTAGGTCCCTTTCTTTTTCTATACTTTTAATATTGTTCTCTCCCATGCTGTAATTATACTTCGTATTGGATCTACCAATGTGGATGTCTGTACATTTATCTACATTAAACTCCATCTGTAAGCTCTCCTACCATTCTTGAATCTTATATAAATCAGACTTAATATATCCATCTCTGCTGTTGATGGAACACTTCTTCACAGTTTTGTGTCATCCGCGAATGGATCCAATTTCATTGTGCATGTCATTTACATATATCAGGAACAAAATTGGTCTCGACACTGAGCCACGCGGCACTCTGTAGTTTTGACCTCACATCACTCAGAGTACTCCTAATTTATGCCTACTCACTTTCTGCATTCTTACCGTTAACCAATTTTCTATCCATTTGGCAACTTTTCCATCTATTCTAAATCATTTCAATTTTCTAAATAATTTTTTGAGGTGACCTATCAAAGATCTTTGCAAATTCTAGATAAAAAACAACCACCGACTCCCCTTGATCTATCATTGTAGTAACCTCTTCCGTGAATTCTAAAAGATTTGTAAAACACGATCTCCCTTTAGTAAACCCATTAAAAGTATTTCTGATTAGATTAAATTTGTCCAAGAATATTACAATGTTTTCTTTGATTATTGGCTTTAATATTTTGATGTCTATGGTCGTTCAACTCACTTGTCTTCAATTTGCTGGGTCTGATTTTTGTGGGGCCATTTTTTTATATGGGGACCACTTCTGCATCTTTCCAGTCCCATGGAACAATCCCCTTTGCAAGTGTTAAGAATATAACATAGCTAATGGTTTTGCTAACAGTTCTCTAATTTTTAACATCAATTCTAGACGAATACTATCTTGACCCAGACATTTATCCACTTTCAACCTCTCCAATTTCCTCCGAAATGCAGACTGATTTTAATCCCTATATTGCCATGTCGCTTTGGAATATATTTATGGGTTTTGGGATCTTGTAGCAGTCTTTTTTTTTTGTTTAGACCGTGTCAAAGTACTGATTGAGTAGGTTAGCAGCATCCGTATTCTCACTTATTATTTTTCTTGAATTATCTTTGGGCCTATGTTGTCTTTCATTATCTGTTTTAAAAACGAAAAAAACCTCTTGCTAACAGTTTTGATATTTTGAGCAATTTGTTTTTCAAAGCCTATTTTTGTCAATCTTATTTACTTTATGAACTATGTTTTGTTTGTCCAAATATTTTTAAATATGTGTCCTTTGACACATATATTTTTCCATACTATATTTTTAGCTGTTCTGGGATACTTTACTTTACTTTACATTTAACTACAGATCTATAGACTCATTTTTTAACTGCAAAGCCTACACCATGCTTTCTCTTTTCGTTCGGGTCTTTCACTTGCCAGTAGTATATGTAGTCTTTCTCACTCATTGACCCCGAGCCCGCTAACCGAGTTTCTTGAAGTGCTACAATGTCCACATCCAGTTTTTTTGTTATTTCGTTTTGTTTGTCCCCCCTCTCCGTGTAACTAATTGATCCAGGGTACCAGCTTTTGTCGATACAGCCTGGAATTAGCTGCGGCGCAGGAGTTGCCAGGCGATGGAACCACCACTTGCCTGCCTCGGGGACACCATCTCCTGATTTTTTTTCAGGGTTTACTCAGGATGCCTTTCCCGTGAACAGGTATCTCACAAGGCAGTGGGTGAATAGTTTTTACGATAGCAGTTTTTAGGCTTGTTCAGCTTTCATGTCAAAACGGTAAATTTACAGGTCGTGTGACGGGTTATTGATTATTTTATGACACTCTAAGATAAATGATGATGTATATAACACTTTCGTGGGTAAGTTTGGTAACTACTGTAAAAAAACAAACTATAATTCTATATGTAATTACTCCAAGTCGAAAGACTGAACGAAAATACATCCGCCATCTTGGTATTGTAATCTTGCTTCTGAGCTCTACTCATATGATAATATAGTTGTTCCCACAGCCGTTGAAGCTGTCAAAAGTTATTCCAGTACAGGTGAGCTTGACATCGAACCATAACATCTGAATAAAGCTATTGACAGCTTGGTCCCGGGCTAAGCACCAGGTAGCGACGGGATCCCACCTGATTTGATCATACGCTGTAAAGATGCACTTGTGCAACCGCTGTATATGATGTTACATCAGTGCTAGAAAGAGGTCACAATACCTCAAGATATGAGAGGTGCACATATTGTAACATTATACAAAAACAAAGATGATAGAAGTGACTGTAATAGCTATGGGGGTGCCTCTCTGCTCAGTGTTGTAGGCAAGGTGCCTCTCTGCTCAGTGTTGTAGGCAAGGTGCCTCTCTGCTTAGTGTTGTAGGCAAGGTGCCTCTCTGCTCAGTGTTGTAGGCAAGGTGCCTCTTTGCTCAGTGTTGTAGGCAAAGTCGTTGCCAGAGTTATCTTACTAAGGCTACATAAATTAGCTGAGCGTGTATCCGGAGTCACAGTGTGGATTCAGGGTTGGAAGATAAACAATAGACATGATTTTATCTCTTCGGCAACTTCAGGAAAAGTCACTTGAGCAGAACTAGCCCTTTTATGTTGTCTTCATTGCCCTGACAAAGGCATTCGATTTGGTTAGTACGGATGGCCTCTTCAAAATCCTCTCTAAAATAGGATGCCAAAACAAACTGCTGCAACTAGTAATATCGTTTCATGAGGGCATGACAGGAACAGTCCAATTTGATGGTAGCCTATCACAACCATTTGGAATCCGAAGTGGTGTTAAGCAGGGCTGTGTTCTGGCCCCAACACTCTTCGGAATCTCCTTTGCTCTGTTACTGAAACATGTATTAGGTAATGCATATGAAGGAATCTGCCTTCACACTAGGTCGGATGATAGGATGGTGAACCCTACAATTCTCAAGGCCAAAATGAAGATAAGGGAGACCACCATCAGGGACTTGCTTTTCACTGATAATGCTGCAATTGTCACCTACAGTCAGCAGGAACTTCAAAGGTCGATACATCGCTTCTCCCAGACTTGCAAAGATTTTGGTCTCACAAAACAAATGTGCTAGGACAGGAAGTAGATGTCACGCCAACTCTTAGCATCGATAATTATAAACTAGCAGTTGTGCACTAATTCACATACCTGGGATCCTTCATCAATAACCAACTCTCTCTAGATCCAGAAACTAGCAGTTGTGCGCTAATTCACATAACTGGGATCTCTCATCAACGACAATTTCTCTCTGTATCCAGAAATAGACAGTCGCATTGGCAAAGTTGCGGCTACATTTGCTCGCCTCATAGCGTGTGTTTGGAAAAACTAAAAACTGACAAACCAAGACCATAGCGTGCAATGCATGTGTGGACAGCACACTTCTATATGGTAACGTGACTTGGACAACTTATGCACCTACGGCGCCTGCGATCCATACTTGGAGTCACATGTAGAAACAGAGTGGCATATGCAGAGGTGCACTCTCGCACTGGTCTTCTAAGCATGTACATTCTACTTAGGCAGCGAAGACTACGATGGCTTGGTCATGTTCGTCGCGTGGAAGATGGTCGCATTCCCAAAGATATCCTCTGGACAGTTGGCAAATGGCACGAGAACAGTCGTCCGGCCACAGTTAAGGTTCAAAGATGTGTGCAAGCGTCATCTGAAGGCGCTGGACATGAATCTGACGTCCTAGGAAGATGAAGCTGCAGACCCTTTCAGTTGGAGATGTACTCTGAATGGCCAAATTCACGCTTGGGGAAGCGAAACTCTTGCAGCACAGAGAAGTGAAAAAAACAACGCCGCAAGGAAAAAGACATCAAAGGCTAAGTATACATTTTGTTGTTGTTATTGTATGTTTCTTTTGATGTGTTTTTTTCGCACTCCAAGTCATATCATCCTATAGTCAGTCATGACTGAAAGGGGCTACTACTACTACTACTACTATAGAATATTAATAGTTATCTACTTTTGGAGTTTATCTTCCTACACGGAACACTCTTTTAGATAATCTTGAATTGTTTTGAAACTCTCCAACTTTTCTTCAATATTTGTTATACTGACAATATTTTTCCAGATTATGTGGCTCGGTATTTATTTCATATTCTTAACATCTGCCTTAGATTAATCGTAAGTTTTTGTACTTATATTTTCTTTATTCTTTGCTATAAGATCTCAACGGATGATCTTATGGTTTCTTGAGTCAAACATTTCTTCAACAGTTACATTTTCACATATATTTTTCTCTGTAGTAAATACTAGGTCAAGTGTGTTTTCGCATCTGGTAGTGTTGACCACATGTTTAGTCAAAAAATTGCCAGTTAAGCACTTGAAAGTTATTTACTCGTCGACAAGTGCTTCTGCCACATCCCATTTTATTTCTGGAAAGTTAAAATCCCCCAATTCTCCAATATAATGTCCCATCACTTATTTATCTATTGTGCTAAACAGATCCTTATCTTCCTGTTTTTGACTCGATTGACATCTGTCACGTACTTCAACCACTGTTGTTTCACCCGCACTTTCAATTTTACCCCATGAAATTTCATTTATTGCTGTCAGATGATATATGTTCTTTGATAATTATATTACCTGAATTAGTACAGTATAATAACACTCTGTCTCCCTTAACTTTGTCTTCCATTACTGGATCTCTCCTTAACATTGTATATCCTACTATTTCAAGTTCACTATCTTTAATGTCCTCACATGTCCATGGTTCTGTTATCCCTATTATATTTAGCTTTTCTTCCTCTGCTTCTTTTTTCTCTATTCTTTTTTTCTTTCTTTTCGTTTACGGTTTTATGCCTTTCAGCGTCAGGTTATGAAGCGATCTCTAGAACAAACCCGTCTGTGTGCCTCGTGCACAGTAGCATTTACTGTCTCATATATTCCTGTAAGCCACCTTTTTCGTGGTCTGCCATTGGTTTCGAATCTGTTGTATCTAAATAGCATTGATTGTTTGTTGGGTGGGGTGGGGGGGGGGGGGGTGTTGCTTGCTGTGTGGTGGTAGTCATGTTGCGTGGCCAAAGCATTTTACTGACTGTCTTTTAATGTAGTCTAATACTGGTATTGTTCCCACTAGTCTCCTGATGTCATCGTTTCTCATCGTGTCTCTCCTCTCCCAATATGTTGTCGCAGACATTTCATTTCTATTGTTACGAAATAACGTTTTTCATTTGATGTTAGTGCCCAGTTTTGACATTTGATGTTAGTGTCCAGTTTTGACATTTGATGTTAGTGTCCAGTTTTGACATTTGATGTTAGTGTCCAGTTTTGACATTTGATGTTTAGTGTCCAGTTTTGACATTTGATGTTAGTGTCCAGTTTTGACATTTGATGTTAGTGTCCAGTTTTGACATTTGATGTTAGTCTGTAGTTTTGACATTTTATGTTAGTGTCCAGTTTTGACATTTAATGTTCGTGTCCAGTTTTGACATTTGATGTTAGTGTCCAGTTTTGACATTTGATGTTAGTATCCAGTTTTGACATTTGATGTTAGTATCCAGTTTTGACATTTGATGTTAGTGTCCAGTTTTGACATTTGATGTTAGTGTCCAGTTTTGACATTTGATGTTAGTGTCCAGTTTTGACATTTGATGTTAGTGTCCAGTTTTGACATTTGATGTTAGTATCCAGTTTTGACATTTGATGTTAGTATCCAGTTTTGACATTTGATGTTAGTGTCCAGTTTTGACATTTGATGTCAGTGTCCAGTTTTGACATTTGATGTTAGTGTCCAGTTTTGACATTTGATGTTAGTGTCCAGTTTTGACATTTGATGTTAGTGTCCAGTTTTGACATTTGATGTTAGTGTCCAGTTTTGACATTTGATGTTAGTGTCCAGTTTTGACATTTGATGTTAGTGTCCAGATTTGACATTTGATGTTAGTGTCCAGTTTTAACATTTGATTTTAGTGTCCAGTTTTGACATTTGATGTTAGTGTTAAGTTTTGACATTTGATGTTAGTGTCCAGTTTTGACATTTGATGTTAGTGTCCAGTTTTGACATTTGATGTTTAGTGTCCAGTTTTGACATTTGATGTTAGTGTCCAGTTTTGACATTTGATGTTAGTGTCCAGTTTTGACATTTGATGTTAGTCTCCAGTTGTGACATTTAATGTTAGTGTCCAGTTTTGACATTTAATGTTCGTGTCCAGTTTTGATATTTGATGTTAGTGTCCAGTTTTGACATTTGATGTTAGTGTCCAGTTTTGACATTTGATGTTAGTGTCCAGTTTTGACATTTGATGTTAGTATCCAGTTTTGACATTTGATGTTAGTATCCAGTTTTGACATTTGATGTTAGTGTCCAGTTTTGACATTTGATGTTAGTGTCCAGTTTTGACATTTGATGTTAGTATCCAGTTTTGACATTTGATGTTAGTGTCCAGTTTTGACATTTGATGTTAGTGTCCAGTTTTGACATTTGATGTTAGTGTCCAGTTTTGACATTTGATGTTAGTGTCCAGTTTTGACATTTGATGTTAGTGTCCAGTTTTGACATTTGATGTTAGTGTCCAGTTTTGATATTTGATGTTAGTGTCCAGTTTTGACATTTGATGTTAGTGTCCAGTTTTGATATTTGATGTTAGTGTCCAGTTTTGATATTTGATGTTAGTGTCCAGTTTTGACATTTGATGTTAGTGTCCAGTTTTGACATTTGATGTTAGTGTCCAGTTTTGATATTTGATGTTAGTGTCCAGTTTTGATATTTGATGTTAGTGTCCAGTTTTGACATTTGATGTTAGTGTCCAGTTTTGACATTTGATGTTAGTGTCCAGTTTTGACATTTGATGTTAGTGTCCAGTTTTGACATTTGATGTTAGTGTCCAGTTTTGATATTTGATGTTAGTGTCCAGTTTTGACATTTGATGTTAGTGTCCAGTTTTGACATTTGATGTTAGTGTCCAGTTTTGATATTTGATGTTAGTGTCCAGTTTTGATATTTGATGTTAGTGTCCAGTTTTGACATTTGATGTTAGTGTCCAGTTTTGACATTTGATGTTAGTGTCCAGATTTGACATTTGATGTTAGTGTCCAGTTTTGATATTTGATGTTTAGTGTCCAGTTTTGACATTTGATGTTAGTGTCCAGTTTTGAAATTTGATGTTAGTGTCCAGTTTTGACATTTGATGTTAGTCTCCAGTTTTGACATTTAATGTTAGTGTCCAGTTTTGACATTTAATGTTCGTGTCCAGTTTTGACATTTGATGTTAGTGTCCAGTTTTGACATTTCATGTTAGTGTCCAGTTTTGACATTTGATGTTAGTGTCCAGTTTTGACATTTGATGTTAGTGTCCAGTTTTGACATTTGATGTTAGTATCCAGTTTTGACATTTGATGTTAGTGTCCAGTTTTGACATTTGATGTTAGTCTCCAGTTTTGACATTTGATGTTAGTGTCCAGTTTTGACATTTAATGTTCGTGTCCAGTTTTGACATTTGATGTTAGTGTCCAGTTTTGACATTTGATGTTAGTGTCCAGTTTTGACATTTGATGTTAGTGTCCAGTTTTGACATTTGATGTTAGTCTCCAGTTGTGACATTTGATGTTAGTATCCAGTTTTGACATTTGATGTTAGTGTCCAGTTTTGACATTTGATGTTAGTGTCCAGTTTTGACATTTGATGTTAGTGTCCAGTTTTGACAATAATAGCATAGTGTTGTATCGTTGAAAATCGTTTATTATAAAGCTCTTTTGGCGGTTATTGTCACGTGCTTGCAATTAAGTATTGTAGTTAATTGTCCGAAGATCTGATTTGCCTTATTGCATCTTTGTTGGATTTCCACCGTAGTTCTTGCGTTTACTGGTAACGTACTCCCTAAGTATGTGAAATCTTTCACCTGTTTGATTTGCTGTTTTTCAATGGCGATATTAATATCTCCTGCTATTCTAGATATTTTCTTGACCTCATTTTTTTTTTCTAAATTGATTTTCATGCTGTATTCTTTAGATGTTGTATTCTTTAGATGTTGTATTCTTTAGATGTTGTATTTAGTTTATCAATATGTTGCTGCAATTGTAGTTCTATTTGCCATGACTGCGTGATCGTCAGCAAAAAGAAGTTCATTTTAGAGTTCACCAATGTTGCTACCTTTATTTTGGTTGGCTGTCTTACAAATGTGTTCTACAGATGTAATGAATAACAAAGGTGATAGCACACATCCTTGTCGTACTCCTGATTTGATATGAAATTTTGCTGAGAGAGTCTGGTTATCGTTCGAACAGAGCACCGGCTATTGGTGTAAAGAAGTTTGCACAGGTTAATTAGGTGATCGGTTACTCCATAGTGTGTCAATATGCCTCTTTTGCTACCATTCTTTTTCCATATTGGAATTATAAATGCATTTCTCCATTCTTCTTGCATTTCCTGTGTTGTTCATACTAGGTTATACAATTTATGTAGCCACAATATCCCTACCTAATAAGCTGCTTTAATTAATTCAACAGGAATTTCATCAGGCCCTGGACATTTGTTGGATGGAGCATGTTATTAAGCATATATGATTTCTGAAAGTGTGATGTCTGGTTCTAGATTTTCTAATCTGCAGGTAATGACTTTTGTGAACAGTTTATAAATAGCAAATAGAACGCAGATTAGGGGGTAATTCCCTAGAATTTATCTGTCACCTTTCTTGTGGATCAGGATTTATCTTGGAGCACTTGTATTGGACTGAAGTGTGTCTCGTATGACAGAAGATGTTGAAAAGTATAGCCAGCTGGCAGACAAGTGTATTTCCGCCTGCCTGAAACATTTCTGCAGTGATGCCATCCAGACCATGCGATTTACCTGACTAGGTGTTGGGTCGCGTGCAGAACCTTGTCGCTAATTATACCGGGATCTAGTTGTTTGTTGGTTACTACTGTTTTTAATGTGTAGAGCATTGTGCATTCATCCTCGATTTGCTCTCTATCAGTCAATGCTGTACCATCTTCCTTCTTAAATGCTGTCATGATGCTCTTCTGTTGTTGTAATGTCTTCCTGCATTTTATGATACTACTTCTTGTCTCAGCGGCCTTTATCAGACGTGGGGAGCTATATTGCTGATAGTCTTCTGTGAGCCTGTGCCTGCTTTTCTTGTGTAGTTCGCAGATATCAGTCATATCTAGCCCACCATTATGGTTATTCCAGAAGTGGCGTATGTGTGTGAGGTTTAGAGTCTGCACAAATCAGACGCAGAGCCTTTCCGAATTACCAAAAGAGCAATGAAGTGAAGAGTCTTAAATATCTCCCTATGAGACGGTATAAAACAAACAACATCCGAGACAAAAGTTCCGGGCCAATGGGCCGGCCATGTGGCCCGCATGACTGACGATAGATGGGCCGGCCATGTGGTCCGCATGACTGACGATAGATGGGCCGGCCATGTGGTCCGCATGACTGACGATAGATGGGCCGGCCATGTGGTCCGCATGACTGACGATAGATGGGCCGGCCATGTGGTCCGCATGACTGACGATAGATGGGCCGGCCATGTGGTCCGCATGACTGACGATAGATGGGCCGGCCATGTGGCCCGCATGACTGACGATAGATGGGCCGGCCATGTGGTCCGCATGACTGACGATAGATGGGCCGGCCATGTGGCCCGCATGACTGACGATAGATGGGCCGGCCATGTGGTCCGCATGACCATAGATGGGCGAGAAGGGTGTCTTTCTGGTGGTCATACAACTACAATCGCCAACGTGGCCGCACATCAACGAGATGGGGAGATGATCTGCACCACGTCCCTTGGACCATCATGAAACTCCAGCGGGAAGGACAGACACAGATTTAAGCAGCTTTTTAGCAACCTGGCATCAAGCAACATTGCCTGAATGAATACCAGGATTCAAGCATTCAAGTATATATAC